>JAJOZX010002862.1:275000-385000 GCA_023014485.1 Bathynomus jamesi
TACCCCTAAGTCGACCGCTTTCGTGCTTTTCTGAATTTCTTGTCTATCTGGGGCATAATATGCAGTCTGTTCAAGTTCCTCATTTCTACCATATCTCAAGAGCTGAAATTTCTCGGTGTTAAATGTCATATTGTTGTCTTCTGACCATTTGTATATTTGGTTCGTGTCCACACACACACACACACATATATATATATTAGTGATGTAGCGGATGTCATTTTTTTCACATCCGCGGATGCGGATGAGGATGAGGATGTTTGATTTCAACATCCGCGGATGCGGTTGCGGATGCGGATGTCTACATTTTCGTTATTTTTTAGGATATATTCGAGATTTGTGTGTTTAACGTATATAATAAGTTATTATATAGAGAGAGCTGTAGCTATAATGTAGTATAATTGATTAATTGTACAATAATTGCTGTACTTTTCTCTGAACATATAAAATAATATCAAGCATCTAACTAATATAGAAATCAATTAGTGAATTCGTCTGCAAATAAATTCGTTATATTTTGTTGAGTTTCAGCCACAATTAGAAACCATAATTGTGTTACCAGGATGCGGGACGTGAACTCAACTCAAATGCACCCCACCGACCTCTTTCCCCAACCTCCACCCTTATAGAAAGAGATCTTTAATTAGCTTGATAACTATTTATATTAAGTTTAAAGTTTTATTAGGCATATTTAAAAATGAGTAATTAAAATAAAGTAAACTAAGATGTTCATCGTTTAATGTTCAAACTTAATTATAGGAAGGTTATGCTTAAGGAACATTAATTTTTCTGCCTTTTCTGCTGCCAGTCTGTTTCTCTTTTCATCATATATTAATCCAGCACTGCTAAATAATCTCTCGCTTGGTACGTTTGTTGGAGGACAGGCTAAATGTTTCCTTGCAAGTTTACTCAAGTATGGATAGATATTCTGCGTATTTTTCCACCAACTAATAGGATTGTCACATGCAGCCAGGCGTTTTTCTTGGTGATAGCTCTCGATCATTTTTACTACATCTTTTGACATCGCGTAGGTCTCGTCATTGCTGCTTGACTCAAGAAACTGAAAGACAGATTCTGTGATAGATTTGCTTGTTGAAGGTGTTGGTTCTGTCACTGAAACTTTTATTCTTTTGGTGGGTGGCGAAGCGACAGATTCAAGAGATTGAAGCTCTTCAACTGCTTTGCCAAGTGATGATTTAACTCGTTCTAATGTACTAGATGAAAATAACTTAGCTTTGTAACGTGGATCTAAGTAGGTTGCAAGAGAGTAACTTCATACAAGAACAGCCTCTCGTCTTGTCGCTTGCATCACTTTTGCGCACAATGAACTAGTTCTATTAATATAGTAGAATTTGATCATTTCCGCTTATTAATGACATTTTAGCTCAACGGTCCACATCCGCACGACATCCGCAGTCCAAAGTGCAGATGCGGGTGCGGATGCGGATGCGAGAAAATGTGCGGATGTTCCGCGGATGCGGATGTGACCTACATCACTAATATATATATATCGGCTATTGATTGATGGCGTGGTAAAACTAAAAGACATTTAAAATCCCGTATTTACGAATATCTCGGTAAATCGGTCCGTACAAATTTACCTCTTGGCAAACCACCTAATTCTCTCATACGTAATCACTCGCACAACAATAACCACCCAATTTCACAGTCTAATTTCGCCGTACTTGCTGCCGGAAGCTCTGACCTTAAGCTCAAAATTATGGAATCTTTGTTTATTTATAAACTAAAACCACACCTAAATTCTGACGAATCATCGGTAGATCTGCTACGTTTTGGTTAAGGTACTAGTTTATTTTATTTTATTTAACTTTCAGTTTAATGCTTTTATATTTTTCCTAGCTACTTTTTATAACTGTAACTTTTTAACTTCACGTTTATTTACCTTTTAGTTTTAATGTTTTACATTTTCTTAGCTACTTTTTATAATTTTTAACTTTATTTTAAATTGTTATTAAGCAATTTGTATTTTGTACGTGATTTGGCATTTTTGTTTTAGCCCTGAAGATAGAATTAGTGCATTCCGAAACGTTGATACTATTAAACCTTGAAGGATGTTTATTTTTCTCTGGTGTTCCTGTTTATTATATATTTATATATATATACCCACTCGGGTACAGGCTATCTCCCTTTCAGAAACTGCTAGTCAAAACTCAAAACAAAATCAATTAGAACCTATATAAATAACTTTAACATTGCAATTAAGCTATCATAAATATATGACAAGAAGTGACCGTCATTAACACCCATAAAGATAGGGCTTTACTTTAAAAGTCAGGTATAT
This sequence comes from Bathynomus jamesi, assembly GCA_023014485.1. NCBI lineage: Eukaryota > Metazoa > Arthropoda > Malacostraca > Isopoda > Cirolanidae > Bathynomus > Bathynomus jamesi. The sequence continues at coordinate 277,300 of JAJOZX010002862.1, forward strand.
AAATTTGAATAAAATATGCCCAATTTTTCCTTCCCTGATTAGTGATACATTTACCACACTTACCACATAATTTCTATTTTTTTTTTTTATCAAGTAGTAAATATATGAATTACTTTTAAAAGTTACAAAAAATTATTATTGGCAGTTGAATAAAAAAAATAAAATTCCAAAGGTTAACTCAGAATGAGATTACCATAATAATTTGATCACGACTTCATATATTATATATATATATATATATATATATATATATATATATATATATATATATATAGAATGATGCAAACCCACAAGGAAAAAGAAAAATGATTCCAAGGTCTTTCGTGTATTCAAAAGTACACCTCGTCAGGGAATGACACCCTGACGAGTTGTACTTCCGAATATACGAATGGCCTTGGAATAATTTTTCTTTTTCCTTGTGGATTTGCATCATTCATTCATTTCACGTGTTTAATCGTGAAATTCATCCCATATATATATATATATATATATATATATATATATTATATAGGGTGTAACAAAAGTTCATTCTCATAAGGAAATAAGATATAACAGAATTGAACGAGCGTTCCTTGTAGTTGTTGATGCATTTCTACTCGTCTTTGTAATCTGTCGGTTACATTTTGAAGTGTTTCCGCACTAATTCTGTTATTTCCCTGTGAGAACGGACTTCTGTTACACCCTGTATATATATATATATATATATATATATATATATATACGTATGTACGAGGGCCACTCAATATATTTTGCCCCACCTTTTTTTTTCTTCCCAAGTTTCTTTGTAAGTTCCAGAAATTTTGTACACAAATAGTTAGTTACATACCTTATTTACAATTTTTTATTTTTCCACATAGTCTCCATCCTTTTCTACGGCTTTCCTCCACCTTAGAACAAGGGCCTTTATTCCTTGCTGATAAAAGTCCGCTGGCTTCCGCTGGAGCCACCTCTTAACACCCTCAACAACCTCATCGTCACTGAAACTTTCTTCCATGAATAACATCCTCCGTTGGCCCGAACAAATGGAAGTCTGAAAGTGCCAGATCCGGGCTGTATGGAGGGTGGGATAATACAGTAAGCGCATTTTTGTCATGGCTTCTTTTGTTTGCCAACTGTTGTGTGGTCTTGCGTTATCGTGCAAAAGAAGGACGTCTTCCAGTTCTCTCTCCGGTCGAACTCGCTTTATACGTCTCTGGAGTCTCTGTAGGGTACCAATATATGCCTCTGAGTTCATTGTCCTTTCTTCATAATGTCCACCAGAATCACCCCTTTCATGTCCCAGAAGATGGTGGCCATAACCTTTCCTGCAGAGGGAATCATTTTGAGCTTTTTCTTACGTGGGGAGTCTGCGTGATGCCACCCCATGGATTGCCGTTTTGGTTCAGGTTCAAAGTGGGGTACCCAAGTCTCATCCCCAGTCACAATTCGTGAAAGGAAGTCATCCCCTTCTGTCTCGTATCGAACCAACGACTCGGAAGCAATTTCTTTTCTTTGGGCTTTGTGATCTTCAGTCAGTCCGCGAGGAACAAACCGTGAACAGACTTTTGAGTATCCCAGTTGCTGAATTATCGTATTCACACTTCCTTCAATAATTCCTAGCTCCAGTGATAGCTCCTTGTATGTGACGTGCCGATTTGATCGAATGATGCTGTTAGCACGTTGCACAGTGTGAGATGTCACAACCGATGCCGGGCGACCGCTGCGTGGCTCATCATCCCTCTCTTCGATGATCTCACACGTTTAGACCAGCGTCCAACTGTGCTTCGATCAGCAACAGCATCTCCGTAAACGTTCTGTAGACGTTTGTGAATATTTCCAACTGTTTCCTTCTCTGCGGTTCAGAACTCGATAACAGCTCTGTTTACGAAGCACATCAGTGTCAGACGCCATTTTCGAAATTGTGTTAACCATCGGTTTTATACAAGTGCGTTTAAAAGCGGTTTTATACAAGGAGGGGAGGTTCAAACTGGGAAAATCGGGGTTATGTGAAGCGCAGAAAGTTCAGACTTACGGCCCAAAAGACATTTCAGCCCCATCGCCTATTATTTAGCTAAGAAAAAAGGGTGGGGCAAAATATACTGAGTGCTCCTAGTATGTATGTATGTATGTATTCCTAAATCGTCAAGTACCTCCTACATATGATGTGTTTTATTTTTTCAAATTTTTTACCACTTAGTCCACGATTGCTTTAAGGTAGGGAGGAGTTTTATTAAAAGAAATTAGAGAATGCTCTCTTTTATCGCATATAATTATTATTTTTCGAACTTCACTCGCGTTATCATTTTAATTAAAAGACTAAATCACATTACTATTACTTCGTGCCACCTCAGAATTTTACACACCCAGATTTTTACTTTATTTTATTTTATTTTAGGTTAGTTCAACTTAACTTAACCGAAATTGAACCCATAAAAAAATATCTGTAACAAAGTAGTAGCTATTTTCCGTGTAGGAAGAAAATGATGCCAAAAATAGCACCGAATAGAAGTGGATGTAACTTTTAGCTATACATATATATATCAGTGGCGTGCATTCAGGGTAAGCTAGGTAAGCGCCGCCTACCCTAATAAAAATCTTATTAAAGATATTAAAGACAGTACCGTATTTTTCAAAATAGTCTACAGTACATACCCACAAGTCAGTTATGAAGTTTATCATTGCTACTATAATTATATAATATGTACAAATTGTACATATAGTGCGTGTGCTCGCACGCAATACCGCTTATCCTGCAGACGTACCCACCGCACACCACTGATATATGTATATATATATATATATTGTGACAAAAACACTCAAATAAAATCTAGACAAATAACTTCCCATGCAAAGATCCTTAAAAACATATATATATATAATACAACACCATTTTTCAAAAATTGTAAAAAAAAAAAATTTCTCCGACTAGGGTTGACATTTAGAAAAAGCTTTGAAAGACGGTGAACACCCCTTTTACCCCCACACGCAGAAAAAGAAGGATTAAAAAAATAGTTTGGTTTAAATATCCCTTTTTAAAGCTGAAATGCTTCTTATTTAATGAAATTTCATTGAAGAAAGTTAATAATTTCATTGTTTTGAGTCAATGAAGTTTTACCCAGAAGACTTATTTCATGTTATTGCTTACTGAACCACAATACATTCGCACTAAAAGCTAAAAGAATAGAGAACTTCATCCTTTATTTCTACACGCTTATAAATACAATGATAGTTAACATTTTATCTACTCACCAGTCCAACGCACTCATTCCCCTTTTAATGTTTAAAAATTCTAACAAGTTTTCAGCTTCATATTTGCCCATTACAAAAAAAAAAAAAAAAAAAATAGCTGAAAATAAAAATAAAAGTGTGTTGGGTTAATATAGGAAAAAAAAGGGAAATGAGGGTTGACTCCTCTTTCATACGCAAACAATTTAAAACAAAAAACATTGTAAACCTTTTAAAACAGTGAAATCTCGATTCATAAAATCTTTTTCTATATTGATTTCCTTTAAAAGTTATGACTCTACGAAAGCATTGTATTTTAAATTTAAAAGTTTGATGTCATATATATATATATATATTATATATATATATATATATATATATATATACAGGGTGTTTCATACGTCTGGAGACATTGGAAATATGTACAAAGAGTAATACAACTTTACAACAGTGTTTTATTTTCAACATACTATTAGGTAAAGTGTTCAAATTGTTTATCCTTAGCTTCAAGACACATCATTACTCATAACTAGCAAGCTCTCTGAACACTTCTGATTGGTTCAGCAGAAATTCGTTGCAGTCCCATTCTTATCTTAGCTTTCTGCTGAAACAATCAGAAATGTTCAGAGAGCATGCTAGTGCCGAGTAATAAAGTGTCTTGAAGTTCAGGGTGAACAATTTTAACACCTTCTTTAGTAGCATGTTGAAAATACAACATTGTCATAAAGTTGTGTGACATATTTCCAATGTTTCTCCATATTTCAAATGTCTCCAGACATATGAAACATCCTGTATGAAAATATATATATATATATATATACACACACACACACACACACACACATATATATATATATATATATATATATACACAAACTAACTCAGAATGGTCCCCTGAGAAACTTATATGTTAAACACAGACCGTGCATGTAACAAGGCACTCTTCTGGGAAATTACATCCACTATAATTCGAATAAGTAATGATAAATGACAAATACTATAGTTTTTTCTTTTTATTGATGGAAAGACCAACCTGGGCACCGGGTTACTCGCAAAGAGGCCCAAAATATAGCTTTCCTCACCAGCTATCTGCAAAGCAGATAGGATCCTGTCCCAAAGCTGGATCCTATCTGCTTTGCAGATAGCTGGTGAGGGAAGCTATATTTTGGGCCTCTTTGCGAGTAACCCGGTACCCACGTTGGGCTTTCCATCATGAAAAAGAAAAAACTATAGTATTTGTCATTTATCATTGCTTATTCGAACTATAGTGGATGTAATTTCCCAGAAGAGTTCCTTGTCCCATGCACGGTCTGTGTTTAACTGTTTAACATATATATATATATATATATATATATATATATATATGCAATGAGAGAATGAAGAATACGTTAAATGACTGAAGCAACTGTTCTCTCTCTCTCTCTCTCTCTCTCTCTCTCTCTCTCTCTCTCTCTCACCTCCGTGTGAAGAGAGACCAACACACGAAACAACATAAGGTTCATAAGGTATATATATATATATATAATCTTACCTTACAACCTTACAAAGGTTCCACGTGATGATTTCTCATTTCGCGAAGGTCAAGCGTGTCGCCCCTCCTCTCGAGTTGGCCTGGTGAAGTAGTGAGTTGGATTCTTGCGCTCTCCACCTCACATAGCCAGGTACGCCCGGCTCATCGGGGATTGTTCTGAGCCAGGCGTCGTCTTCTTTTGAAGATTTCCACTGCAACTCCCTTCGTGTTTCTTAGGTCTTTGGGCAACTGATTAAATAGTTTTGGTCCTCTCACTACAAAACTATTTTCTTTCAGGGTTAAGGATGTTCCCTGTCTCGCCTTCAATTTGGGAATACGACACAGTCTACCGTTTCTACCTTCCACCGTTGTTTGGGGAGTTATGGGATTCAGAGTAAGATTAGGGACTAGTTTCTCCATTATTTTCCAAGTGTAAATAATGGTGTATCTCTCTCTTCTCCTTTCCAGTGAATATAGGTCTAGTTCTCGTAACCTTTCCCAGTAATTTAGTTCTTTGCACCCATTGATCTTGGCTGTGAAACTTCTTTGAATCCCCTCCAGCTGTCTAATGTCTTCTTTTTTATATGGGGATGTTAGGACCGAGCAGTATTCCAGTTTGGGTATTATCAGGGTTTTCAGTAGAGGGATCATTACATTCCTATCCCTTCGTTTAAAAGTTCTCAATATCTGACCCGTTATTCTCTTTGCTCTGTTTACTTCTATCTTATTTTGTGTTTCAAATTTCGTATCATCTGTCATTACAACCCCTAAATCTTTTGCTCTGGAATTTCTCTGGACTTCCTGTCCATTTGGCATATAATATTCCATGGACTTTAGGTCTTCTCTTTTTCCGTACCTTAATAGCTGAAATTTCTCGGTGTTAAACTTCATATTGTCGTCTTCCGTCCACTTGTAAATTTTGTTTATGTCGGTTTGTAGAGATCCTATGTCTTCTGGTTTTCGTATTTTTACTGATCTTTGTGTCATCCGCAAAGGATGTTACTGTGCTGTCTCTGGTAACGTCCTCATCTATGTCAGTTAGCATGATTATGAAGAGTAGTGGAGCTAATACCGTTCCTTGTGGTACTGAGCTGAGGACCTCTGATTCTGATCAAGATACTCCTTGTACTGTAACGACTTGCCTCCGCTCACTAAGGAAATTATATATCCATTTCCCTACTTTTCCTGTTATTCCCATATATTTCAGTTTATGTATTATGATTCCATGGTCACACTTGTCGAACGCTTTAGCAAAGTCTGTTTATAGTACATCATAGTTTTCATTACTTTCAAGTGAATCAATAATGTTGTTGTTGTGTTCCATTAGTTGTGACAGGCATGATCTGCCTGACCGAAACCCGTGTTGGTTATCATTGAATTTTTTCTGAGTTTCCAAAAAGTCAGATTTTCTGTCTAACAATTCTTTCAAATATTTTGGTGAGATGAGATGTAAGCGACACTGGCCTATAGTTTTTGGCCTCGGATCGATCTCTTCCTTTATATATTGGGACTATGTTCGCGCTCTTCAGGATGCCCGGTATTTCTCCCGTGTTTAATGATAGTCTCCATATCCAGTATAGGGGCTCAGCGATTGCATTCTTGCAGTTTTTGATCAGTGTGGCATTCCATTTATCCGGTCCTGCCGCTGAGTGTGTTTTCAGTTTCCCTATGACTTGTGCAATATCCTCCGTCGTAAAGTCGAAATCCGTTATACTTTCCCCTTGTGGTTCTTCTTCAAAGAACGCGTTTCTATCGCATATCAGTTTGTCAGTTTTTGGGATACTGAAAGATGATTCATACTGAGCTTTTAATATTTCAGATACTTCTGTGAGATCATCAGATAAATCACTGTTCTCATTTTTTAAAGGCCCGATAGTCGCATAGTTTTTCAACTTTCTTTTTGCGAAATTATAGAAGTACTTTGAGTTAGCCTTTATCGCTTCTATAGCGTCATCTTCTTCTTTTTCTGTATGCTTCTCGATTAGTTCCTGTATAACGACATCGATACTTTGCAGTTTATCATTTAATATTTTTCTGATGTTGTTATCTTTACAATTACTTAATTTTGCAGTCACTCTTTTTCTCTCTCGGAACAATGACCTCTTTTGTCTTTCGAACCTGCTTCTCTTTCCTCTTTGTTGTATCTTTGGGACATGTTTTTCCACAATTTCTAACGTCTTCTCCTATATATATATATATATATATATATATATATATATATATATATATATATATATATATATATTAAATGTTATGTGAATTTTGTCTATGAAGTATACAATATCATAAAGTTTTTATACCATGCTGAAATTCATAAAACAGTTGCTTCAGTTATTTAACGTATTCTTCATTTTCTCATTGCATTTTGTGCGCCAACAATGGGTACGTTTGATATTACGTGCAGGACTTTCTTAAAATGGTATTTTTTTAAAACCGAGGATGTTGTGGATACGCAAATACCAACTTTGCAAGCGTTTATTCACTTATTTAAAACCAAAATATCTCAACTAATATTGACTGAACAGGAAATAGAGATGCTTTACAGATATTCTGAAACGAGCGTCACGGGCTTTCGTAGCATGAAAGATGTGATGGATTATGTGAAAAGTTTAAGATGCATCGAAGAATATAACTTCAGTAAAATATCGATTCAAACCTTGCGTGAGGATAAACAGAGACTTTGAATAACAAAGTTTGTGGATGAACGGAATCAAAAGCTTTATTATATGATGTAGGTTACCGATTATGATACTGCTTCATGATCAAGGATAAATTAAAGTGCTTCTGCCATTACATTAAAGTATATCACAATGAGATTGAGACTGAGGTCGTAGCCAAAGGTTTCAAATCCTTTTTAACAGAACTAAACGATAAATACCTTATGTCCCCCAGCGAAGACCAGCTTGATCATACATATTTAATGAACAAAGCTCTCATGTTAATTAATTGATTTTCTGTACATATTCTTTCCCGGCCAACCATTTTTATGTTGAATGCATTTCTACACGATCCAACCTGTTCTAGCATGTCAATGAGTCAGTCTCGTTAGGTGTATACTTCGAGACTATTGGCTAATGGCTTCCCGAACTCTCCTGCCCGTGATCGATCACGTTACTCGGGTTAGCTAAAGGAGGTTACTGGTGAAATCTTAATTGAACTTAATTGCTTTCAAATAGAACTTATCCTAATTTGTTTGTACTCATAACTGATTACCACTTTTCAAATTCATTTGGCAAAAATTTTCACTACATTCCATTCGAAACAATAACCATCATTTCCACTGCTATTTAAAGACAGAAACAATGCGCTCATATATAGTAGCCAAAATTATGTTTTTTTAGAAAAGATTATTGTTAAACACATTTTCAAGAATAACATCGCTACAATCAAGTGCAAAAGTCCCAAATGAAAGCCAAAAGTACGAGTCGACTAGCGAATGACGAACAACGAACCAAACGTTACACACCGTTTGGAGATTAGGCAACAAAACGGCCATCAAAATGCCACAGAACGTTACTGCCAATTTAAAGGCACCAAATTTTTGGTCAGCAATCAAATCTTAACTCCGAAGTGTCCGAGTAATCCCGAATAAAGCTTAAAAATTAACATTCTCTCCCTCCCCGAAAATAATCATTAAATAACAAAATTTAAACGTAAACACCGAAATATCAAATTCATAAATTAAGTTCAATCTACATGGCTAAATTCAGCAGGAAGAAAACATCTGAGATAACAAATTCTCTCCTTCAACATGAGACCCAGAATAATTTGTAAATCAGTAAATCCACGCAATTTATCGTTACAATATGATATCAATTACAATTTTTCAATACTGTTATGATTATTATTATTAAAATATGAAAAAAATATTGCGCAGCCAAGATACATAATCAGAAAGAAAATTTTATTTTGAAGCGAATGGCCAGCGTTTTTGTAAAGCGAACTGCTGTCTAAATATGCCTAACCGTTACAAACTGCATCATATACTACTTAAATAATTCTCAAATACTGGCTAAACGTAACGAGGAGATTGTAGACACCAATCGACCAAGGAATTACTTCTGGGGGAACGTTAGACAGAAGATAGGAAGTGCTGGAACTCCCTTTTCTCCTGCATTATCCCCCTTAGATGGTCCTTTTCTGTGTCTCATCTACCCTATGAGCAGTCTAGCATGCTCTCAAACACAAACTTCTCCCTCTATTCCTCATTACATACACATGCATCTTACACACTACGCATTCTTTACAAAATTTAAAAGAAAATTATTAAGAATAATATTTGCATTTTGGCTCTTCTCCTCTTTGTTTTTTTTGGGGGATCGTTTCTGCGGGAGTTCGCCCTTGAATCCCTCCTTCCTACACAAAAAATAAATAAAAATGGTAATGTATGTAGGTCCATCTGTAATACCTCTTTCACTGTTCATGAACATAGAGTAGAAGCCAAACAAAGGACTTTTACGTCTAAGACAGAGGAAACTAAAAATGGCATCATTAAACCACTCCCTTACAGTCTGCGTTTCACCCTTTCGATCATTGTTCTTAGCCTGATTACTAGCACATTTTATTTAATATACCCTGATTTAAAGTATATTAGAGTTCCTCTAAATTTTATAAATACTTCTATAATGTTCCTTAAGTTAACTGTAACTTCGTCCTTCCACAAATATTAGTCGTTCCAGTATGTAATCCTAATTCAAACAACATGATGTGAATTAACTATTACATGTTTTTTCCTTGTTACAGTGCATAATTAAAATTACAAAGGACTACAATCTTACCTATTACATCGTTACATTCCTATTACATTTCCATCCCAATGCACATTATAACACTACCAATAGAAACTACATAATACGCTTAATTTCTTACCCATACCTTGAAACCTATTGAAACCTATCCTTTCTATACGGACCTACTCGTATGTCAATATCAAATGGAATTCACTTATTATACTAATATTATATCTTATTCAGTATTTTCATAAGCGATACTTCTAGTTAGCATTAGTAGTAACAATTACCATCAGAGTTCAAGTGTGAAAATTATTAGTTAAATTTAATTCCAAATCCGAATTTATTTTTATACCACTTAATGTAGTTTTTACTATAGTCCATGTAAGTGTTTTTCTTTTATAATATAAATATTTTGTGACTGGCTCCATTATGAATTAGAACTTGGAATCACCCAAATTATATTGTTTAATTGGTTTAATTTATAACCACGACTAAATTTCATTCCTTTCGACGTTCAACTCCTTCAATTTCTGTAACTCCTTCCATTATTCCTCACGATTCTAAATTCTCTTCATATGAACGTGATCTCTCAACCCTTTAATCGCTTGGCAAACCCAATGTCAGTTATACTGATTATTTAAAGTTAATCTAGTTTGCAACTCATCCAACTTCGATATTTCATCCTACTATTGGAATACATCATGGTAAATTTTCTTAAAATGTTAACGTCATACTTTCCGTTTCAAATTGTCTTGTTACTAACAATTGTTAGTTACTTTTCCTCATCCTTTTTCTCATAATTTAAGTTGTTTATAACCAATAACCATAGATGTACGTCGTAATTTAATATATTTTAAGCTAAAGATAGCCAATTTTAAAACCACAGATCTTTACATCATCACTTCTCATTACAGTAACGCTCATGTTTACACTTACATGTTATAACTCAGGTTTATCCTTATATGTTCACACACACGTTACATGGCCTAATTTACCATGTTCAGCCAAGAAGAAAGACGGTAGACATAATATAAACACCTCACTCCCTCTTAATCAAATTTAAAGTGGATACTAAATCACGCATTATCACAGAGCACGCATTCCGCTCCGTGCCGAAGACAAAACCACGTTATTAACCACACATTTTATGCATGCGAGTATATACACATGCTTTTATACACATTCCGACTAATTCTCTTCAGCAAATCCTTCAAATATATGACTTATTCAGAACATCTCTCCTTTACGCACATTCAACAACGTGTTGCAAAGCACAATATGTTAATATATACTTGTTCGATTTCACACTTGTAATTGAATGCATTCTGTGCATTATATTAATATAAGATTATAAACCTTAGTAATCATATGGCTATAACCTAAATAAAGTAAATCTCTCCCAATTGATCATTGTCCAAATTAAATACATACCTTGCAGCATTTCATTAAAATAAATTAGATAAACTAAATTCCTTTACGCAGTTAATTGAATGAATTTAGGTTAATTATTCTTTTATGAATTTCATTCAATAAATTTAATTATTTTTAATTATATTACAACTCAATTTCACTCCATATGAGCTACTATGCTGCTATGTTGAACACATTTTGCCCACATCATGTGCGCATATAAACATTAAACTTCATAGACTCAACAACGCATATTTACAACACCTATAACATACGTTGATCTCTCCCTTTTTCTTTCGCCAATTATTGATCTCGCACTTCAATAGAGTTACGAGAGTTGTGTATCATCAACTTCTTTTAAGTTTAGACACGAGCTCAAATCTTGAATTTTAATTAAGGTTTAAAGTTTAATTAACATGTTTTCGCATACATTATAACAAAACGGCCCTTAATAAACCTCTTCTTCTTGTTTTTTTAATTTTTTCTTTACGGCAAATTCAAAGATAAGTGGGACTAACTTAGTTTATTTTTGTCAATTTAATTTAATTTAATTAAATTACTCAATGTCATTTAATTTCACTTAATCTGATTAGTCAATTTGTTGTGGTTATTTAATTCCTGTCTTACGGAAAAAATTATGTTATTAGTAGTTGACATCACCATAAATCTACGTTTCAATCTACACTTCATTCATTGTTACATAAATTACATACCTTTAATCTTACTGTAATTATTATAAATAAATAAATAAATAAATAAATAAATATTCCCTTAATATTTGTGACTAACCCAAATATAATTCCGAGTATTCCTTTAATAATTCCGAACTTGTCGACTGTTAACCACTTCTATTTTTTACTGTTGAATTTTTTTAATTGTATAAATGTTTTTTTTTTTTTTATAACCACGTTAGAACCTTCCTCAAAAGGGAAGCTATATCACAAGTTACCAATTGCCTCCCCTCAGGCACATCCGCCGTTTACTACAAATTGATGCTTGCTCCCATAAGTTTGTTTTTGTTTCATAAAAACGAAGTAGCTCCCTCAGATGCCCTTCTAGCCTAGTACACTGTTGCTATGTACTCACATCTGTTAACCCAAATAACTCTATTGAAATCGCGCTCAAATACATTTCATGTCCACTTTCGATAAATCCTTATCAAATTCTATACTGCCTTTTACCCACTTATAATAACTTACATTTAGTATTGATACATATTCCTGCATCAATGCAACGCAGTGTAACTCGTCTCTCGATTGTAATCCTAAAAGCATTTCACTGTTTTATGAAGTTAATAATTACGTGCTTATAATCTTGTTCTTCTTTATAATAGTATTAATTTAATTTTACTATTTATATATAGTGAACTGCATCTCTGTTTAACGCCATTTCCGCTATTCGTCGATATATACTTGAAGATTCATTGCAAATGATAATCCTTTCTATTGATTGTAAATTAGAACTTCTTTGATTTAATATAATCTTAATTCAATACTTCTTGGTCTACGATCATACTTAATATTACCATTTAACTCTGTTTAGAAGACGTACCAAATGTTTATGTTAATATTTGAACTCATTTTATTTTTACTATGGCAATAATTTTATTGATCAATGATTTAGATTCCCTTTCGTACAAAATTAATCGAATTTGTTAACTATTCTTAATAATGCTAACTAAAGGGTTAACGCAATACTGTATAATAATAAATTAACAACTTTATATTCAACCTAAAACGTAAATTGTGCCTCTCTTGCGTATCGCTTCGCTTCTTCAGCAAATAAGTCACTCGTTTTTGTTTTTTTCACTTTTATTAATTACGTTCTTCATACGTGTTAATGGAATGAACATTTCAATTACTTTTCATTAATTGTCTTTATTCATGTATAAGCGTTGAATCGTGCTAAAATTTTGGCTTATTTTAAAATTGCAGTGACTTCAAATTTAATATATATATATATATATATATATATATATATATATATATATATATATATATATATATATATATATATATACCGTATTTTTGGCATATAAGGCGCGCTTTTTTTCCCCAAAAAAGTCTCAGAAAATCACCCTGCGCCTTATATGCTGAAGGTCAGGGTCAGGGTCATGGGTAGGCTTCTGGTAGCCTACCCATGACCCTGACCCTGACCTTGAGCATGTAAGGCGCAGGGTGATTTTCTGAGACTTTTGGGGGAAAAAAAGCGCGCCTTATATGCCGGAAAATACGGTATATATATATATATATATACACACGAGTATATTCAATATGAAAACTTGAAGTTACTGGCATTTTAAAATAAGCCAAAATGGTAACAGCAATAAGGACTAAATAGTAATTGATTGTTATACAATATTAGAGTCAATTACCATTCAGTTCTTATTGCTGTTACCATTCGCTGTTGCATCAAAGTAAAAAAAATTTCCATTCAATTTTTACAAATTCAGTAAAACTTCTCGTTTTACTCATTCAAACGCTTTAATGCCAATTGATCATGAATTGAAATTGAAATTTAACGTTTAAATTTAGTCAGGTTAATTCTCTAATACTAATTTAGTCACAGAGTACAGTGACGCTCATAAGTATTCGTAGAGAGAAATATTTCAGATATATTCATCCTTATTTTTTGTACGATACACAGAATAGCTATGAAAAATTTACCGTTCGTTTGGAAAAGTTTAACAAATAGAAAAATTGGTTTAATCCCAACATATAATGTAAAACATCAAAGAATTTCAAAAAATAAAAAAGTTAAAATTCAAGTTTTTCTACATTTATTTACAAAATTATTTAATACTTTCCACTTTAGGTTTGAAGAATTTAGAATTTTTATCAGTAGTTGGCTGTTTATTGATTCGAGACTGATGGCAATTCTGAATTCTAGAATTTCCTATGTGAATTTTCATGGAAGACGGATGACTGTACAAGCCATTAATAATAATCAATGGCTCGTCGTGGTAAAGAGCTGTCTACAGATCTTAAGAGCTCTGTTATTCCTGCACACAGTCTGGAAAGAGTTATAGGGAGATAGGGGAAGAATTCGAATTCCATTCAGGACGGTTTGCTGCAGTTATAAAGAAATGGAAAGGCTTTGGAGCAATCAAAACTCTACGAAGATGGGGACGACCTTGCAAAAGTTCAGAATGTACAGCTAAACGGATTGAAAGAATGGATGCTGCGAATCCACGAGTGACTGCAGATGATATATGACAAACATTAAGAGTAAGATCGATGTCCATCCCTGTACTGTACGTCGTACATTGAGAAAAAATGGTCTGCATGGAAGAGTTGCACGATGAAAACCTCTGCAACGAGAAGCGCACCAAAAAACTGGTTTAAAGTACGCCAAGGATCATTAAAATCATGGCTTTGTATTCTCGAAGAAAGTCCTGTGGACATGCAAGACCAAAACTGAATTATTCGGGAACAACGAACAACAGTATGTTTGGCGAAAATCAAATACTACGTTCGAAGAAAAGAAGAAAAACACCTTCCTATGGTTGATGGTATTTTGCTTCTTTGGGGATGCTGTAGTGCTTCTGGTCCAGGAAAGTTTGTCATCAATGAAATCTTAAATTCGGAGAAATATCAAGAAATTCTAGGAGAAAATGTATTGCCTTCAATTTGGGAGTTGCGAATGGGTTGCATCTGGGTACTACAACAAGATAATGATCCAAAACATAAAAGTAAGAACATTATGAAATGGTCTTAACAAAAGAATTTCAAGTTTCTCGAGTGGCCCATTCGAAGGCCAGATCTCAATTTAATCGTGAATTTTTGGTTTGTTTTGAAGCAAGGTGTCCGCAAGTAAAACTCTTCGAATCTGAATGAAATGCAACAATTTTCTTTAGAAGAATGGGCTAAAATTTTTACTGAGAGATGTCGAAAACTTGTAGAAAAATACCCGAAACCAATCACTGAAGTCACTGAAGCAAAAGGTGGACAAAACAAAGTACTAAATAATTTTGTAAGTAAATGTACGAAAACTTTTACATTTTAGCTTTGTTTTTATTTTCTCCAAATTCTTTGATATTTTACATTATATGTTGGGGTTGAGCTCATGTTAAACTTTCCATAATTATCCTATGCATGGAACAAAATATAAGGGGGAAATATAACCGAAATAGTTCTCTGTACGAATATTAATGAGCGCCACTGTAGCTTTAGTTCAAGAATTCACCAAGTGTTGAAACACTAATTTCACTCTGGAACTAATGCTTTCCCTATCTGGTTTGATGTTTTGTAATTAGGCATGTTTTTAGTGCACGCTTACAAAGCTGTAAACTTCAAATCAGAGGTTTTTTGGTAGGTGTGGTTTCATACGACTTGGTTTCATACGTTTATGTAAGAACCGTTTATTTATAAATTAAAAAGTAAATGGTGAGAAATATGTAAAATAATCATGACTTTAACATCAGTGGGAATTTGACAAATCATTAATTTTGCTGGTTGGTAATAAAGATAAAATAGAAAACGCAGGCGCATATTAATCAGTGAACTTCAAAAGTTTTTGTAATTAAGCAGGTGTACTTTGGTGGATGGTAAAGTGGACTGTTCGCCAATATGATCTTTAGTTTTACTTTCCGTAGCACTCGAAAATGTCATACTTTATAAATCTTCAAAAGTTCTTTTGTAATCAAGCAGGTGTACTTCGTGGTTGCTGAAATGGACTGGCCGCCGATATGAATTTTAGTTTTACTTTGCATACTACTCATAATTGGTTAAGGCACAAATATATGTTTTCACATCTTCCTTTTGAAGATCAAACTTCATGAGGTCATTTCATCATCTGTGAAACCTAATGACTTTTTGAAGATAAAACATCAACTTTAATGGCCTTTCTAGATTAAATGTACTAATAACAGACCTTTTAGAAAATCAACCTACTGATAAGAAGGGTCGCTTTCCAACCTGGCCTCTATCCGTATGTAAAAGAAAGAGGAAACAATAGTAAAAGACGATAATAACAAACAATAATAATGATAATAATAATAAATAAAGAACGGTAGAAATGTGAATAATAATAATAATAATAATAATAATAATAATAAATAAAGTTCGGTAAGATAAAAAACACTCACTCGCTGTATAAAGTGTTTCCCTGTCTTTCTTTAAAGTCTTATCAAGATCAAACTTTATGCAGTCACTTCATTACCTGTCAAATATCAATTAAGCATCTGCCAATCTTAATGACTTTTTTTTTTAGATTAAATGTACTAATAACAAACCTTTTTTAGATTAATGTACTGATAACAAGGAGCAATTTTCACTCTACCCTCTTTTACCTCACCCATTTTCGTTTCACTTCTTTTCTCCTCGACAGCTTTTTCCGTCTCAAGCAAGATCCCCTCAGGGGACACTGCCCCCTATCCTCTCCTATCAAGTTGGACGTTCAGGGACGCCGTTCAAAACCCTTTACTCCTCCTCCTCCCACCCCTCCCCAACTCGGGGTTGATGCATACCATACTACTCGTCTCATGGATGGTCCAATTAACCATTTCGAATTAGTTTTTTCAATTTTATTAATTTTTTAATTTTTTAACATCCTCTCAGGTTACTGTAACCAAGGCGTTATATATATATATATATATATATATATATATATATATATATATATATATATACACTCGTATATTCGTGTGTATATATAACAAAATATAGGTTCTTATATTCGAGTGCCGTATCTGACGCATAATAAAGTTAAAAAAGTTATGCCAGAGACTCTTCAACCATTCGCTTTATGAACGCATACTTCGCCAACTTACTCTGAACGGATATCCAACTCTCCTGTCTTATATTATTTATGGCCAACTATTCGAAAATAGTTTTGTCCTCATTTATGATCTGCGACATGTAACGAATCTTCACGTTAATATCACGCATGACGTACAAAACTCCGATAAATGTATTTGTCTTCAGAGAGTTATATAATGACTTTCAGCACAATATCCATTTTTATATATATATATATATATATATACTGTGTGTGTGTGTGTGTGTGTGTATATATATATATATATATATATATATATATATATACTGTGTGTGTGTGTGTGTGTGTGTGTATATATACATATACCTTTGGTTAACCTTTGGTTAGCTTCCGCCCGAATTGTTCATTCGGACGAAGGTCAAGCTTTTCACTCCACCTTAGACCTACAGTTTAACGTGGAATCAGAACTACTCCCCATCAGCAGCCCAGCGTCTTAACCACTAGGCCACCTAGGGTACCCATTTATCTACCAACCACTTTCTTTATTGTGTGGAAGGATGAACAGCTGGGTTTTGCTGCGCGCCGGCTGCCGTCGGGTCTCGAACCCGGGGCCGATGGATTCGTAATGAGCGACGCTAACCACACACCACTATATATATATATATAGGTCCCGAGGTTGTTCACCTAGGTGTTGAATGTCCGGTTAGGTTAATTGAATGCCCGGTTAGGTCAACTGTACGCCCTTGACGATTGGTTAGGTTAAGTCGTGATATTTTCGTTAGCTTTAACGAAAATATCACGACTTAACCTAACCAATCGTCAAGGGCATACATTTAACCTAACCGGGCATTCAATTAATCTAATCAGGCATTCAGTTGACCTAACCGGGCATTCAATTAATCTAACCGGGCATTCAGTACCAACCAAAAATTGCAAACCATAAAATTACCTAGTACTAACATACTAAAATTTCATGGTTCTATGTATCGTATTTACCGAGATATGAAGGTTTTAAAAGGTCTCCCTTTTTTTTTGCCGATCCGACAATGCAGTATAATTAACAATGTGTTGTTATTTTAAGCCGAAAGGAACTGTTAATAATATATTTAGTACATGTGAGAAATTCAGCTAACATCGTTAATGAATATGCTGCGCTGTAAACACAGAAAAGCATTTTGCTACTCTTACGTATAATCTTAAAATAAATATATGATTAACTGTCTGCCAACCAATTTCAATTTTGAATTCATTCACGCTATTTGCGTTTATTGTTTTTGTTTGTGCATAACGGAAATTCTATTCTTAAGGAATTTCAAACATTTTCTGAAGCTTTAAGAACTATGATAATGCCATACTGAGAGATTTCATTTGTGGTGAATGGTTATTTAGACATTCGTCAGTAGAACGCAAGTTTATGTCAAAATTAACTGCTTTCAGGCAATTTAATAACCCAATAAATGTCAACGCAAACGGTTTGATTTCCTTTGCTAACAGGGCAGCTTTAGGTGCGCTGCTAATTATGGGTAAATATAAGCATGTCCTTGATTTCTCATAGTGCTACATGCGTTTCATATTTAGTAATACCATTTGCTTCTCAGCATTTTTTTTCTGACGATGAGGGTGAGCAGTGCTTATTTGAGAGGGTGGGTATTTTTATTTTTTCAGGGTGTCTTCTTTTGATTTAATTTCGATTATATATTTATATTTCACAATTAAACACGTGAAATTAATAAATGATACAGACCCAAAATGGAAAACAAAACGATTCCGGGGTCTTTCATGCGTTTCCACACCTCGTCAGAGAATGAAGAAAGGAAGTAAAAGTCGGAATATATATATATAACCTTTAACTGGTTAACTTCCGCCCGAATTGTTCATTCTGACGACGGTCAAGCTTTCACTCCACCTTAAACCTACAGTTTAACGTGGAATCCGAACCACGCCCCATCAGCAGCCCAGCGTCTTAACCACTAGGCCTCCTAGGGTACCCATTTATCTACCAACCACTTTTCTTTATTGTGTGGAAGGATGAACAGCTGGGTTTTGCTGCGCGCCGGCTGCCGTCGGGTCTCGAACCCGGGGCCGATGGATTCGTAGTCAGCGACGCTTAAGGGGAAAAAGGTGTCGTAGCAAGATATGACCCAATTTATAAGTTCCCAAACTGTTATTAAAGTTATTTACAAAGTATATGAATGAATATTCTGAAACATTTCTTTCAATTATGTCTTTAATTTAAATTAGAATGTATTTGTAAATAATATTAATAACAGTTAGGGAAGTTATAAATCGGGCCACATCTTACAATATCTTTTTCCTTTTATTCGTACTTGCTGATCCTTTGATTTATTTTAAATACATACTTCACGTATAGATTGCGCTACGGTGCGAAAGACTTTTTACTATAATAAAATTTTGAATTTGGGAATGAAAAGTTTAAATTAATACGAAATTCAGTAAATAAAGTGAATCACCTGAAGATCAGGGCCCCCAGCCTTCTCTAGTTAGCCTTATAAGGCTAACTAACTAAAATATCACGACCTAACCAATCGTTAGGTCAACTGTACGCCCTTGACAATTGGTTAGGTTAGGTCGTGATATTTTCGTTAGTTAGTCTTATAAAGCTAACTGAAGAAGGTTGGGGACCCTGATCTTCAGGTGATCCAATAAGTAAATTAAATAAATAAATAAATAAATAATTGATGTGGACATTACCTAATAAAAATTGGAATGTATAAAAAATCAGACATAAAGTGTGACAAAGTGTGAAATAAGAAAAAGTTAAGACATCTCAGATCTAGAACTTTGTGACGTCTGACCTGTTTTTTAGATCGGCAATCATACAATGAAAATGAAATATTTATGAATACCTAAAATGCCGAAGAATTCTATTCAGAAAGGTAAGACTGTGAACAGATAATTTGTATATACGTGACTTGGCCTAGACCCTAATTAGGCGTTGGCTTACTTTAAGATAAGTGATGACAGGCAGGCCACAATAATAGGATAATACGCTAGCGTAGAAGGGAACCAAGGCACGCAGAGGCCTACTCAGGATGGGTGGGACAGGGGGAGAAGGCCTCTTTTGCCCGACTTTTGACGGTCTTGATGTCAGTCCTATTATAGCCTAGTGGCATAAAGTGGACCAGAGACAGAATATACCTTTTTAGGCGAATTTCCAGAATCCAGACAAACTTCAGGAGGGAATCCATAACTGCTAGGTAATAGGTTAGGTTAGGTTAGGTTAGGTAAAGCGATCTGACCTAACATAGCCTCCCCTAACCAAATATAACACATTACACAGATGTTATGGCCTTTTCTCCGAACTGCACCTGGATTCTTCAATTTTGGCGATAAAGCTAAGTTAGGTTGTTTAGGGGCGTAGATTTGGTTAGGTTAGTTTAGTAATTAAGTCCTATGTGTGGTGTATGAGTACTTAAGCTTTGAAGGAACCAGTAGTATGCCATATCCTTCACTACTGTGATTATTATTATTATTATTATTATTATTATTAGTAGTAGTAGTAGTAGATTGTAAGCAATATACCCAGTGCATTTAATCCAAGTTTCACGTTTTTAGAACTTCAAAGTTTATTTTTGTATTTGTATCACTTTTCAGAAACAGCTTTTTAGTGTGACTCTTTTCTGTAGTAATAACATAATAAAGGGATTACTTCATTACTTAAATTTTGTTTCAAGATGAAGGTTTTATTGCTGAAGGCTGCTAAGAGTACTTTTTACAGATGGGCTCAAAATGGATTTGGTGTACACAAAGTGTAGTACATCAAGCGCAAACTCAATGGGGAAATTGGCCAGCATAGTTTATAAATGTGGGTGTATGTATTTACAGTAATAGTGTTTACATTGTATTGTACTCGTAGGTAAGCAATTTTAGAGTAACATTTTATAATTACATTTAGGGTAATTTGATTTAATATGATTATTTATGGTAAGAGTACTGTACTTTATAAGTTTTTATTTTTATTCCCAAATGTATAATTTCTTGCAGTTAGTTTTAATAAGTAGCTAAAACTAGGGAAATAGGGTAAATATGACCCTATTCATATAAGCAAATGCAATGACCCCAACTTAGAAATAATTTACCAGCAGCCTATATGGTTTAGGTCATGTTGCAGCCGAAATTAATCTAACCAAGCCCTATCTTTAACCATTTCATTTCAGCTACTGAGAACTAAAGAGCGAATAGGCTGTGTGTTTGCCTAGCCTTTTCTTCAAGATGTAGGCCCAGATTAAGATAAAAAAAACGCGAGTAAGAGGGATACTATCAAGCTGACGTTGTACAGTCACCTATGAAATTTGTAGTTAGTTTTTATTATTATTATTATTAATAATAATAATAATAATAATAATATTATTATTATTATTATTATTATTATTATCATTATTATTTCTGAGATATTATAATTAAGTCTCAACTATTTCTTTTCAAGCTTATGAAAAGTTTTCAACTATATTAAATTGTGACGGGCGTATGCCCAGTAGTTTTAAATTTTTTATTTAGAAAGAAAATAATAAATACTAACTAAATTTTTATGCTTTTTGATAATGGAAACATTTTAATGAAATGAGTTAAAAAATAAATTTTTAGTGTATGAATCTGAGAAAATACTCAAAATTTCTCAGGACCTTAAAACTCCAACAGCTGACATTAAATCATGATTTAATCATCAACAGGGAGTTAGAAAAATTCCAAAACGTTTCCTGTTGTATTAAATTCATTAAAGAAAGAAAATGACTGAGTTACAGTAAGCATGTTTCAGATAGAGTATATTTTTTTCATAATACATTTATGTAAAGCTCGCCAGGAAGGAAATATGTATATCTCCCAGTATTTCTTTTGCTGTTTTTCAAATATAGACCAACTTCAACTAAATAGGAATTGTTTGCATGTTTCAAGATTTTAACCTGACTATTCTACTTCACAAATTATATTGTTATAACTGTAGAGAAGCTATAAGTAATTGGTTAAATAACTATTTGTTAAATCTTTATAATTTATATAATATAAATTACAGGCAAAACATATGTAGCGTTCAAGGGACAAAATATGTTCAGATATTTTTAATGGTCAATGCCATTTTTTGCAATATTATATATATATATATGTAATTTATTCTTCAGGATTGCACATATCTGTTGGTCCTATATAATTTTTGAAGTTATTGTTTTTATTTATTTTTAAGTAACTTTTATGGCGTGCATAATTATTAAATTTCTTTTTACTATTTCGTGCACTTCAGTTTTCCTTTGAAAATATTGCTTGTTATAAGAAAGTTCCACATGCAAAAGTTACATGAAAGTTACTAACGAAAAAATTATTGGATAATTACACATGCAAAAGTTACATGAAAGTTACTAAAAAAAATTTGTGGGATAATTACACATGCAAAAGTCATATGAAAGTTACTGACGAGAAAATCACGCGAACGTTACGGGGTAAAGTTACGTTAAGTAAAGTTTCACGTAAGTTACGCCAGAGTTACTGATACGTATATGTTATGCATGAGATACACGTAACAGTAATTGGAGTGTATTCTTTTAAATTCTATTTCTTCGGCAAGCGTTTTTCGCAACTGTATTTCCTTTATTTTGTTTTGCAAGAAACAGTAACATCTACTGTACAAATCAAATAGAGATTAATAATAATAATAATAATAATAATAATGATAATAATGACAATGATAATGATAATGATAATAATAATAATAATAATTAAAAGTGACACAACGAACAGTAATAAAAGAAAATAGACTTTCGAACAGAAATTAACCTACCCTACAAGAGAACAACTAACTGAAGGAGCATTAAAGAGCTGAAACATGCAGAGAATTTCAGTCTGTCTAATTTACGTATTAAATTGTACAGTAATGAATTCGCAAAATTGCGCTCTCTCTCTTCTCTCTCTCTCTCTCTCTCTACATTCATTCGGTTACATTTATTCCAAATGTTACTTTCTTTTCTTCTGCTTTTTTGTCTTTGTTTTTTGTTTTCCTGTTTTTATTTATCTGCTTTATTTTTTTTCCTTCTTCTTTCCTAATTCGTATTTTAAATTTTGTTTTACCACCGAGATGCATATTTCATCCCACCTTTCTCAGTTAAATAATTCATTAGAGTTTCCAGTCTCCCTCTCAAGATTTCAAGAAGAAAAAAGAAATCTTTTAATGTTTAAAATCCAAGGCAAGATGAGATCTCACATCGCAGTGTTTACAAGCGATGCTCGGAGACTACAAACAGCCACGAAATGGTTTCTTGCGAAGTATAAACTCAACGGATGAGATTTCGCGTGAGGGTACTGCATGGTATACGAATTTCCTTTCAACAAACTCATTTTTATTAGTCATCTATTATTCGTGCGCGCGCGAACGCACCGCAATCCCGCACGAAAAAATTACCTTCTTGGAAGAACTAAGTAGTTTTTCAAACAATACATCCGAATGTTTAATTCAAATACATATTTCAGTTTGTTCCCAGAAAAATAATGTAGCCTGTAGTGAGCGCAATGGTAGAACTAACTATTAGATTACCTGATTTAAGCCATTATTTTTAAATAAAAATTACTTTTTAGTTAGAAAATTAAGAATTTATGCAATGATGACCCTTTGACCAATGTTCCCTCTAAGGTGTGCGCGTGTGCGCGCTCACACGCGTTGTGAAACCAGCGCACACAGCAAAATAAAATGTGCACAGGCTCAAGCGTATCATGAGTCACGACAGTAAATGAGGTAATTTAAAAAATTTCAGTTTAATGAATTCTATAAATAACAAATTAAGAAACCGCTTGAAAGAAAATCATTTGGACATACATGCTCATGCGAATTAAAATTTACCTGAATGATGACGGATACTTAAATGATACTTAAATGAAAGGCACTTTCATTGAATGTTATTTTGATTATATTTTATTTTATTGAATTTTATTATTTTTTTATTTTATTCCTATTTTGTGAATGGATAAAATCGTGTATTAATCTTGATAGTCTATTTTAAATTGCTAAATGCTAAAAATTGTTTTGAGAAATGATAACTAAATAGTCATTTTCAATTAATGTTATTTTTATTTTATTTCTTTATTTTGTTGAATTTTATTTTACTATTTTTTATTTTATTCATATTTTTAGAATGGATAAAATGTTTTCTTTTTTAAGAATATATGATATTGTAAACAGTTTTTTAATATCCATTTAATAGTATCGTAATGATGAAGCTATCACCTTATGGAAATAATATTTATTAAGTATTTAATATTTATATATATATAATTTTGAAGATAATAGCGCTCAGAAAAGTTTGCACAATTTTTCACCATGAATCTAAATGTATGCACAACGAAAATTTCTTGCGCACACGGACTAAAAAAAATTAGAGGGAACATTGCCTTTGACTCCTGACTATTGCGCCACAGTCACACACACACACACACACACACATATATATATATATATATATATATATATTTACTAGTGGAGCGACCCGGCGTTTCCGGGGTTGATGTTGAATGCTATATAGAGAGTGGGCAAAAAAAAGGGAGACCTCGAACTTTGGCTGTAAAATTCAAAGTTATGGTCAGATTTTAATATTTTTTTCACATCCCACAACTAAGTAAATTTCCTATACGGTGAGTGAATTTCAGAGAAAAATAATGAAAATTATGGATTTATTGAACATTTCTTTATGCCACTGGAAATTCTCCATTTACACTACTATAACATGATCAAAAAACACCAATAAGCGAAATTATAAACAAGCGCTAATAAGTACACGTTTTATCTATTTTGATTAGATATTTTAATGAATTACAAAAAAATTTTACATTTACTAGTTCCTTTAGTTCAACAGAAACAGTATATAAAACTATCAGCTTTTATTCCTGAAATAGTTTGCATAACTTTCTAAAATACAATATTATTAGGCAAAATACTGTAAACTGCAATTAATATTTTTGCTATTCCAAATGGTTAATTGACAGAAAGGAGCAAAGAAAGTTTATTTTTTTTATCAAGGATATGTCATACAAATATGTCATACGTCATACGTCGTACGTCATACAAATAGAATGATAAATTGGTTGATAGATTTTAATGGAGTGGTGGGTGATAATATCAGAAAGTATATTAAAAAAGTTCAAATACCACAAGTAACTCACCAACCAACCAGTCTAACTGACAAAAAATTTCATCGTATTTATACTAAATATTAACGGAATATGAGTGTGTGTGTGTGTGTGTGTGTGTGTGTGTGTGTGTGTATATATATATATGCAAGAACAAGAACCAGCTGGACAGATTCCTGTGCAAAGTCCCTGACAAGCCATGCGTGGATGGCTACGAGGGCAGGAGGAGATCAAACAGCAATTCCCTCCTTCATCAAATCCCGAAAATGAGGCAGGATGCTGCAGAGAGGTCGACCGCAGGTCGGTACTGAACTGTCGTTCGAACTCACACAAAGTAACACAAAGTAAGTAATATATATATAAAATGCAATGATTGGGTTTTTTAAACTCCTTCGCAACGTCTAAGGTCGTATGACGGAGGGGACCTACAGCTCTACGTGGGATCCGATATATATTTTCCATTTCGCAGATAAAAGCAGGTTTACAGAGACATACTGTATTTAATACAGTACATAGTGTTAAATTATTTGCTTCAAACCAAATCCGAGTTAATATGTACAGTATATATATGTATATATATGAAAATTATTTCACGAAACTTTCCTTTTCTTCGTGGTTTTATTCATCATATATATATATATATATATATATATATATATATATATCTATCAGAGTTAATATATATATATATATATATGTATATCAGAGTTATTTTATATATATATATATATATATATGTATATCAGAGTTATTTTATATATATATGAATAGAAACGACGTAAGTTAAGGAGCGTCTCTGCACACGGGGAAGAGAAATAGCGAATAAATGAAAAATGAGGCGAACCGCCCGGGAATCGAACCCAGGGCCTTCCAATTGCCGGTTGGATGCGCTACCATTACACCACGGACCTCGATCAATCATAAATCGAAATTCTCCTACATAGGCAGAAACCAATGCCCTGAGAGGGCACCCTCGCAAATCGTGAATATGTGCATTTAACTGCAATGACCACGCAGTATATAAATGAATAGAAACGACGTAAGTTAAGGAGCGTCTCTGCACACGGGGAAGAGAAATAACGAATAAATGAAAATGAGGCGAATTTCGATTTATGATTGATCGAGGTCCGTGGTGTAATGGTAGCGCATCCAACCGGCAATTGGAAGGCCCTGGGTTCGATTCCCGGGCGGTTCGCCTCATTTTTCATTTATTCGTTATTTCTCTTCCCCGTGTGCAGAGACGCTCCTTAACTTACGTCGTTTCTATTCATTTATATACTGCGTGGTCATTGCAGTTAAATGCATATATATATATATATATATATATATATATATATATATAACTGTCATTTAATTTAGAGCAAATAACTTAACACTGTGCACTGTCTTTAACCGATTTAAACTTAAATAAAGTAAATACATAATTGCAAAACAAACGAAGGATTTTGGGATCTTTTCCTTTATAGCACCCGGAATTTCTTTTTCTCAGTTAGTAACAATTTTGACACAGGTTAAGTTGTGATATTTTCGTTAGTTTTAACGAAAATATCACCACTTAACCGATCGTCAAAGGCTTACAGTTGACCTAACTGGGCATTCAATTCATCCCAAAAGTATCCCGCCCTACAACTTCAGAATGAGACGTGACTGCAAATATTAACCAACTAGTTAAGTTAATTGAATGTCCGGTTAGGTTAATTGAATGCCCTGTTAAGTGAACTGTACACTCTTGACAATTGCTTAGGTTAAGTCGTGAAATTTTCGTTAAGAGTAACAAAAATATCACGACTTAACCTGCCTTAAAATTGTTACTAACTGAAAAGAAGAAATTTGGGGTGCTAAAAAGGGAAAAAATCTGAATTTCGTTTTGAAAGTATTTTAAATGAAAGAAAGCAGTAATTGATAAATCAAACTGATTTTCTTTGGAGGTTTGAAGAGAAATGAGAGAAAATTGTATTGGGATATACGTATATTATAATTTAAATATTGTACAGGTTGCAATAAATAGAGTTTTCAAACCTATTTATTATGGGCTCAGATAAAAAAACGTTGTCTCTTATTACGTCATAAAACGTCTTCAGTGTCGTTAGTTATTTTATATACTACTAATAAAAATGATGACCTTTTTATACAGTCTCTGTGTCTACTTTGAAATTAATGACAGGACATTAGCTGCACTTGTCTGCTAGTTATAAATCTTGTAAGAACATTATATAATTATATAATATAGTATTTTATCTATATTTTATAGTTTCATTAAATAAAAAGAAAAAAATATATATATATATATATACGTGTGTGTGTGTGTGTGTGTGTGTGTAATGTTATGTATTTCCATCCCAAAACCTCAAAGCAGTCATGTGATATTACTTTCAAAATAAAAAGTGAACCAGTAAATTCGAGAATTTAAAGATTTCATTCATATTATTACCAGCTTCTTGATTGATGACTCATACATAAGAAAATAACAGAAAATTATGTGCTAAAGCAAACGTAGTAATAAAGAAATTCCGATTCTATGCAAGTGAAGTTGAAGACATTCCTTTTTAGTACTTTCTGCATATATTATGTTTGAACATAATATATATGGAGAGCAGCATTGAGCTCATTCTAAAATCAAGGTTCTGGCACTATACCAAATTTGTTTTACAATAGATCTTTTTGGATGCTGCATAGTTACATCTAAGATGTTCAACTTTGAGAATGTTTGCTATGTAAAGACAATGTCTCGCCTTTCCCCGTAATAATTACACGTCAGAAGAGTCTAATGGAGATTTCAAAACTCGGATAATCCAGTTATCCAATCTAATCATCAGTCCTGCCTTTATGTCTTCTAAATTTTGGATTTCATGGTATGGAAAACTTTTAGTTCCCTTTAAAATCGATATTGTTAATTTCCATTTTTAGTTTTATTTTGTTTCTAGTCTCTCTCTCTCTCTCTCTCTCTCTCTCTCTCTCTCTCTCTCTCTCTCTCTATCTATATATATATATATATAATACTTGAAATAAAGTTATATGCAACAAATTCATTGGCAGTTTTTTTTCTTTTTGTCAAATTTTATACAGACCGATTCAAAAGTCCATGCCTAATTCATTTTCTTACATCTTTGCTGCGGCAAGCACAAACTGCATAATGAAAATTATCTTTTGAAAGAACAATAGAGGAAATGTATTTGAAGCGTAAAACTTTTTAGTTCTTTGTTTAAGATGGAAGGAGAATGCTCAATTTTACAGCTGTGCAAGATGGCCATTTGGATGGATACACGTGTGGAACCCGAATCCCGAAATTATTTCAATGTCCACCATTCCCTTGACGTCAGAGCCACACATCACATCAAAACACACGCAAAGAATTTCTAGAAACCGGTTGCTTATGGACAAACCTCGATGTAGATGTACGACGTTAGTTCGGACAGAAGAGACGCAGCAAGTGGTAGAGGAAGTGTTTTCTATTAGTCAAACCAATCCATCGGGCGCGCAGTTTTAGAGCTAAACATATGCTAGGTCAACTGTACGCCCTTGATAATTGGTTAGCTTGTCGTGATATTTGCGTTAGTTGGGTTAAGTCGTAATATTTTCATTAAAACTAACGAAAATATCACGACAACCTAACCAATCATCAAGTGCGTACAGATGACCTAACCGGGCATTCAATAATTCATTTGCACAAGAAATAAAGGTCAGATTTGAATAAAACACACCAAATTACACCAGAAAAACCTATTCTCATATCAAAATCGACCCGCAGGGGTAAAACGAATAATTACCACCATACTCTTTCAATCGATTTTAATCAATCCAAAAATTGCTTATATCTCCGTTAATATCAATTTGCACAAGAAATACCATAAAAGAAAATAGATTCAGATTTAAATTCTACATAAGAAAAACCAGATCTTGTGGGTTGTTGTATTATATGGGGTATCTTTGAAGAAAGCGAAAAATTGATTTAGCCTACGAACTTCATTATAATTAATTTATGATCGGTCAAATTTTCAATATGCTACAAACAAGCTAACAGTCAAAATAAGATAAAGGCTTAAGATAAAGGCTTGAACTTTTCATGATAATATTGAAAAATTTTCGCCATCTGGCTAGTCTAGTACAAAGTGTCCACAATGTCTTGTCAACCCAGTAAAATACTAACTGATTTTCGTTTTTCTTTTAGATCCATTTATCACTAATACAGTTAGATGGCCTGACAGTTCTTGGTTTATCTTTTACAGTTTCTGTTTAGAACAGTTTCTTTTCCCATCTACGCAGAGTCCTTTTTGGAGGAGCTGCACGATTGAATCGGTCGTGGAAGTCTACATGAATATTTTCAATGGTTTTGCCACTACGTGGTCGCTCATGGACCCAGGCATTAGTCAATATGCGTTGCTCAATCGTATAGTTGCTTCTATCAAACATTTCAACTGGGTCTAAAAGAAAAATGAAAATCAATTAGTATTTTACCGGGGGGACAAGACATTGTGGACACCGTGTAGTTTAACCTAACCCAAGTTATGTCTCAGCCGAGCATTGATATCCTATAATCACTTTTTATACAATTACATTCTTATCTTTCTTATATGAAGCATAAAAATAGTTACTGAAATAATAAATTGACGTATAATCTCAAAGGAATTCGGTGTCAGAAAAATTTTCCAGAATGAAAAACAATCGTTATTATGTAGGGTGAACTGCCAGCTCAGTTAATTCTTGTATGTAAATTTAGAATTTAAAAAAATTTTACTTTAAAACTTCAATAACACTGAGGGTGTCATTAGATGGAAGTGCTATTTCGTAGTTTAATTTTTCTTCGTAGTTGTTTTTATCATAAATATTATTCATGTGTTACTTTTGAAAAATAATTTTCATATATTGTACATACATACATATGTACAGTATTATATATATATATATATATATACATATTCCGTTCATTATATATTTGTTTTTAACGAGAACTTTAGAACTCTCCCACTTAATACTATGATCATAGCTATACATATGGTTAAACAATGCATTAGAATTATTTTCTGTTCTCCACCCATATTTATGCTGTTTTACTCTGATATCTAAAGCTTTTCCCGTTCGTTTGACCTATATAAACTGAGTTACATTGCTCACATACAATAAAATCTATACAGACAACAGCATTATCCGGGCTATGCTTTATTAGGCGAGATTTAACCGTATTATTATACTTACAGACTACGTTAATCCTAATTGTTTTAAGTAAGGTCAGAAGATATTTAAATTTTACATGGTAAAGTAAGATAATTATAATTTTGTGACCAAATTCATTTACAATTACACTATTATAATACCTAGTCTTAGCTTTCCTAAGACAGTTATCTGGAAATGGAAGAGGATAACATAATTTAGTGCCAATATTCATGATATTGCATAACTCAGAATTTAAAAATTCAGGACTGACAACTCTTAATATTCTGAGAAACATAGAAGAGGAAATAGAAGATTTTATCGAGGGGTGATTGTCAGAATAAAAATGAACATAAGAGTTATTATTAGTAGGCTTGCGGAAAACTTCAAATTTGAATTAATTCACGCATCTCCGAAATTTTAGATCCCGAAATGATAAGTATCCATCATTTTTATTTTACGACATTAAATTTTATAGACGGGACTAAATTGTTGAGCCTACCAAGGAATTCGTCAACATCGAAATTGTCAGGTCAAATGCATAAAACATCATCTATATAACGGTACCAGACAAGGTTAAAATTAACAATAGTGGGCAAAATCCCACTTTCAAAATATTCCATATAAAAATTAGCTAATGCGAGTGAGAGGGAATTTCCCATCTCCAATCCAAACGACATAGCATAAAACTTATCTTGAAACTAAAATTTACAATCTTTGACGCAAAGCTTAATTAATTCGATAAGAGTGTTGTGTTGAATAGGGAACGAATACTCAAAGATCTTATTCTATTATATATTTTCGCCTGTCTGTTTGTTTGTTTGTCCTTTATGCAAGCGCAAACCGTTTGACCTAGAGCTACCAAATTTGGCACGGGAACCTCTTATGGGATGAAGAATGTCAACACAGAGTCGGTCAGCCTGTCTGTTTGTATTACGGGCGGCAATGTGAAGCTCAAGATTTTCATGACTGTGTTCTTTTAATTGAACCGACAGTAATTAGGAGTTCAATTATTTGGTCAGGGGGGTTTTGGGGGATATCTGATCAGATTCAGAAATCTTGACACAATGTGAAGCGCAAGATTTTCACGGCTGCGTTCTTTTCTGTAGTTTAGCCTGTCTGTTTGTCTGTTTGTGAAATTTATCACGGGCAGTAATGGGGAAAGGGTGGGGGTGGGGGTAATGGGGGATGGGTGGGGTAATGGAGATGGGTGGGGGTAATTGGGGATGGGTGGGGTAATGGGGATGGGTGGGGGTAATGGGGTAATGGGGAGGGGGTTAGCCCCCAAGTTGGATAAAGGGGGGTGAGGGTTTTTTGGGGGGCATTCAGTTGACCAAACCGGGCATTCAATTAACCCGGGCAACGCCGGGTACCTCACTTAGTCTTTTATAAAATCAAGTAAGTCATAAACAAGGACTTTTGCAAATAACGAACGTACATCAAAACTTACCAGTTTCAAATTAGGATCATTGAGAAACTTCAATTTGTTAATAAGAAGTTAAAAACCATGTTATTTACAATATGGGATTCGGAAAAAAATCCAACTAAAGGGGTTAATAAACTAACTAGCCCTTTTGGTAGCTTATACGTTACGGAGTTTACAGAGCTAACAATAGGTCTTATGAATTGTTGCCGAATGAAGTCAGCTTGACATATACAAACAAAACATGAAATAAATAATATTTAGGGGATTCGCGAATCTCAGGCAAATTTTTTTCTGACATTGGAGTGAGCAGTACTATTTTGAGAGGGTGGCTATTTTTCTTTTTTTCAGTGTCTTCTGATTCAATTTTGGTGATATATATATATATATATATATATATATATATATATATATATATTGAATTTCACAATTAAACACGTGAATTTAACAAATTATATACACCCACAGGAAAAAGAAAACGATTCCCAGGCCTTTCGTGTATTTCCACACCTCGTCAGGGAATGAAGAAAAGAAGTAAAAGACGGACTATATATATATATATATATATATATGAAAATTATTTCACGAAAGTAACACGTGAAAAATATTTATGATGAATAAAACCACGAAGGAAAGGAAACACAAAATGGTGCTCAAGCGCTTTCGTCTAATGACGAAATTTGTATTTTTATAATCCATTTGATCTTGTGCTAAAAATCGATATTTTCCTTACAAATCTGTACGCCTCACTGGTAATCCTTTAAGGTTTTAATTTTTAATTTTTTATTTTTACTTCTCTGTTTATTGCATATATATGTATGTATGTATGTATGTATTTGTATATATAGATATGTATGTGTATGTATATATATATATATGTGTGTGTGTATGTATGTTATTTATTTTTTCTTTTTTTTCTTTCTGTAACCTATATATAGGCTGTAACCTTTTTATGTACTTCAGTGTTCCTGAGGATGTCATTAGACGAAAGCGCTTGAGCACCATTTTGTGTTTCCTTTCCTTCGTGGTTTTATTCATCATATATATATATATATATATATATATATATATATATAAACTGTACAGCGCAGATAAAAGAGATAAGAGTAATGGGAAAAGGATTAACAAGTAGTGTTTAAGGGAAAAAGGTGTCGTAACAAGATATGACTCAATTTATAAATTCCCAAACTATTATTAAAGTTATTTACAAAATATATGAATGAACATTCTGACATAATGACATATTCCTTTCAATTATGTCTATTTTTCATTAGTATATATTTTCAAATAATATTAATAAAAGTTGGGGAAGTTATAAATTGGGCCACATCTTGTTACAATATCTTTTTCCTTTTATCAGTACTTGTTGATTCTTTGCTGATTATTCTTATCTCTTTTGTCTACGCTTTATATATATATATATATATATATATATATATATATATATATTCCGCCTTTTCTTGCCGCTCTTTATTCCCTGACGAAGCGTGGAAATACACGAAAAGCCTTGGAATCTTTCTTTTTTCTTATCTTTTATGTCGTTTGTTGGAAATAAATCTCTATAAACATTACCTTTTTGTCCTTTTTCAGCTATGACCTTCGACAGCACGGGGGAGGTCGACATTGGAGTGATGATTCTGTGTTCGGTCGAAGGGCTCAATTCGAGTCTCGTCGACATCCTCTGAGTCTAAGTGTGGACTCCGTTCGTCCACAAGACGAAGGCATCTATAGATGTCGCGTCGATTTTGAAAGAGGTCCCAGCAAAACATTCAGCATCAAACTGAATGTAGTTGGTAAGTGTTTATCGATGGAGGTTTCATAGTCGACTGGTACCGTTGTATAAGCTTCAGGTTTGTGTATATAAAGCACCAGTCCAGTCCACAGTTATTTAAGATATAAACATGAAAAGTGTATTTGTAAAAGGGAAGCTAAAATTGATTTATGGTACTATGTATCATATAAATATTTAATCTTTTAAACGTTCAGGATCTCTGCTTTGTAATGCATGCATGTACTTTCAAACACCACACACACACACACACACACACACACACACACACACACACGAATGATATATATACTGTATATATAATCACTTTCTTGTGTGTGTGTGTGTGTGTACAGTATGTGGTATATCACTATCCTGCGTAACAAAATGCAGTGGACACAATAGACTTTATTCTAAAATGAAAATTTTTCGCAGAAGGCCCGACTTTAAACAAGATAATAAAGAAACGTAAAACCAAATACGTAAAGCTGAGAAGCTGTAAAGGAAATTGAAACTCTTTTGTATCGATTGAATTCATCCGAATCCGTACATATGCATAATGAATTCTTGTTAACACTATTTATCCGACTCCTAAATTTTATATTTATTTTACTTTTAAGCAATATCTCTAGTTAATTTAGTTTAATTAATTTGGTTTGATTAATTTAGTTTATGAGGTAAAAGTCGCTATCTTAATCGGATATTGTTATTAGTTGTCTACTCTAAGTTCTAACTTATTATATTATGAAAATCTGGTTTAGTCTCACGAAAGTCTCTTTAAAGCAGCCATATGTTAGTCTTGCCTCTAAACTTCTAAATAGCTCCTCAAAGACCTTATTTTAGGCATAATGCATTCATATTAAGTTGTGAACAAGCACATTGTCAAGTCTGTCGAGTCAATAATTTTTTGAATATGCGAGATTTCTCCTAACACCAAAATATCTATTCTTTTAGAAAATAAGATTAATGGCTGAAAGAATATCATATACGAAGAAGGAGGACGAAAAGAGATCTTCAAAACTTTTTCATGCCATCTGTTATAATAAGTACTGACCTACAGACGCATACAGTACGAATGACACGAGTATATTGACGTATATTCCTGGATTACGGCTTTAATACTCGTATATTCCAGTATAATTAGTAATTACAAATCCTTGACAAATATCCGAGAGCAAAAGTTTGGCTATGTAAGCGTCTCGCGTAATTATCAGAAATCCGACTGCTGCAACTTACAGAACTCTTGCAATTACCGAAGAAATTAACATTTCCAGGAAATGAAAAGTTCCTCATTCCCTTGTTTTATTTACGAAAATAAGATTAGTTCCTTGATAAGAAATTTTTCTTAAGTTAATTAACTTATTTAGACTTGAGTAAAATCAAATTGAACCGAGATTAAACTAACCAAAACTACATGTAAACTTAACATAATCACATCTAGTCAATATTTAACAATTAAACATCGTGAATAAATTGAAATTATTATACATAATATTGAAATTCTAAATCAATTCATCCCTAAAAAATTTGCTTAAAAAATATTTTTTGCGAGACATTTTGAACGCGGGATTTTGACGCGGCATATTTAGATCAAATGCGGGACGTCTGGCAACCCTATTCTAAGCTATGGAATTCATGGTATGAAAAGTCTGTCTGTAGCTCCACTTAACTTCGACATTATTATTTCTCATTAATTGTATATATTTCTATCCTTATACGTGAATTATACACTAGGCAACAAATTTCAACTTTTTTTTTGTTACAGACACGTGAACTACTGATTCCTACTAAAGCGCTGATGCTGATTTCAGATCTGATATCAAAATTTCTCTATCACGTCCAGATTTTGTGTAACCGAAAACCCCTATTTTTCATTTTTTTTCTCACCCGCTTCTATTACGAAAGCCGTCTAAGCTACTTTTCCGTGCCACGTTTTATGTTAAGCATACTTAAATAATTAGTGAACAGGGATGTCTTTCCTCCTTTATTCTGGCTTAAGACAGACAGCGGAATTCCGCTGGCGGAGTTACCACCCCTGCGCCCAACCATCCACCCAAAGCGCGTTAGTATTTTGTTGTTACTACTGAAAGGCAAATTCCTGTTCTTAAGTGAAACTTTGCTGTGTCCTCTTCCTTTGTCGCTTGTAGGATGACGAGCTCTCCTTCTGCAGGAACCAACAATAATCTCCCATCATATTTGGGTTGAAATTACCTTGGTATCTGTTTTCCATAACTGAGATCTGTTGGTGGAAGCGCTCACCATGCTCGTCACTTACAGCCCCAAGGTTGGTCGGGAAGAAGTCAAGATGAGAATGTAAAAAATGAATTTTCAAAGACATTCTGCATCCCATTATTTCATAAGATTTAAGCATGTTTTCTACGAGTTTACGGTGGTTTTCAGCTTTGTGGATTCCAAGAAAATTTTTGACAACTTCAACGAAAGATGTCCATGCTCCTAGTTCATTCTCATTTAGGTTAGATGGAAACGATGAGTCGTGGATGACACTGCGGATCTGTGGTCCAGTGAAAACTCCAGCTTCTAGCTTAGCATCTGTCAATATTCCTTTGAATTTATCCTTTAAATATTGGAAACCACTACCTTGATGATCCATACCCTTCACGAAATTTTTCATAAGGCCAAGTTTAATGTGAAGTGGTGGAAGATGTACTTTCTGAGGGTCAATAAGTGCTGGGTGTTTCACATTGTATTTACCAACAACATGTTCAGTTCTAGATGGCCAATCATGTTTTTTGTAGTGGTTCTTGTCATCTCTGCTGTTCCATAGACACAAAAAGCACATATGCTTTGTGTAGCCCAACTGTAACCCAAGAAGTAATGATACAACTTTAAGGTCGCCACAAATATTCCATGTGTGGTCCTTATATTTGATGAGTCTTAGCAGCAGTTTCATCGATTCATAAGTCTCATTAAGGCCAGTGGCATGTGCTACAGGTATTGAAGGTTTTTCATTGCCGTTGTGCAGTAATACAGCTTTAAGGCTAGCTTTACTAGAGACAATGAACAGTCTCCATTCTTTTGGATCATAGCGACAGCCAATCCCTTGCATCAGACCACTGATATCGTGGCAGAAACAAACGTTTTCTTCCTGTAAGTAAAATGATGAAAACTGCAAATGGCGATGGCGGAAATGGGAAACTTTGGTGTTTGGTTGGAGAAGATTAAATTCTTGAAGTCTTGAACCAAGCAACTCTGCCTTTTCTTTTGGTAATTCCAAATCGCGCACTAAGTCATTTAACTCCGCTTGACTTAACAAATGTGGGGAAATATTTGCATCTGGAACATATATGCCATCTTTCCCTGTTTCTATATCACTAGCAGAATCTTCAGATGAACTGCTGTCTGTTATCGTTGCTGGTGGAACTGGTGGTGGATTTGTTTCATCATGTGGTACTGGTTTCATTGCTGATTCGCAGTTTGGGTACGTGATCTTTGATTTGTTTTTCTTTGTGAAACCAGCAATCTTTGTCAAACAAAAATAACAATCATTGAAGTGATTTTTCGGCTCACGCCAAACCATGGGGACTGAGAACGGCATAGCTTTTCTTTTACCATTCATCCAAGCTATTAACATTGCATTGCACTGTGCACAGCAAATATGTGGTGCCCAGTCCCTCTGTTGGTCTCCTAACTTACAGTCAAAATAACACTTGTAGGCAAGTTTAATCTTTGTTGTTATGTTTCTACGTTGTGGCTTAGGTGTATATTGTCCACAGACAAAGCAGAAGTTGTCTGGGTGATTTACACAAGCACGTCTATTTGATGCCATTTTGAATTACCATACAATATCTGAAAAAACGTAGAAAGTAATTATTACGATGTGCAAAATAAAAAGAAATACACACCGTAGTACAAAACAAATGCTATAAAAACACACAAGTCACCACAACCTGTCACTTGCTCATCAGCAGAGAGCTTCAACAACCGTTCTGCTTGACCGTCAAATAGCGACTGACCGTTGGGCCGTTGCCCGTTACTATGCTCTTGACTCAGTGTTGCCAACTCGGGATAAATTTTATTTATCAAAATTGTTCGAATTTGTATATAGTTGGCAAAAAAAATTGCTTTAACCTTGAAAAGCAAGTTTCATATTACTGGCATTAAGCCGATTAAAACCAAAATCTGGACGTGGTAGAAAATTTTACTAAAAGTGATTTGCATTTTACACAAAATCTAGACGTGATAGAAAAAATCTAATTATAGATTTGAAATCAGCATACCGAAATTAGCTAGGAGCACCTATTTGGTCTTCTGTAACAAAATCTTTGTTGCCTAGTATTATCATTGTATTATTAATATTTGTCATGCGCCTCGGTGGTGCAGTGGTTAGCTCGCTGACTACAAATCCATCGGCCATGGGATCGAGACCCGGTGACGAAAACTGGCAAAACCCAGCTGTTCATTCTTCCACACAATAAAGAAAGTGGTTGGTAGATAAATGGGTACCCTGAGTGGCCTAGTGGTTAAGACGCTGGGCTGCTGGTGGGGCGTGGTTCGGATTCCACGTTAAACTGTAGGCCTAAGGTGAAGAGAAAAGCTTAACCTTCGTCAGAATGAACTATTCGGGCGGAAGAAAACCAAAGGTTACCAAAGATATATAAACCATGGTCTGCCAATAAACTTTTTTAATTTTCATTTTCATATATATAAACTGTAGTATATTAGGATGGTCGTGGAAAATGTTTAGAAACTTCAAGGTCTCACTTTGTCATTTAATAATACCTAACTGAAAATTACTCTCTGCAAATGTTTAGCCTGATTAAATATTATTTAGGGGTTGCACAGGTCCTTTTTATATTTTTATAATGCATTCCTCGCATTTTGTTTTATTTTCATTGTTCGCTTCGAGGTTCATGTGGACTCGTTTAATTCGATCTACGGGTCCCTTATTCTTTATCCTTGACACCAAGCTGATCAACGAAGCTGATCTTCGGATGAAAAAATGCCAGTGCGACCAATTCCTCTCCCAAATACTAGCGATGCCGCGCAAATGCAGTTGAAGCAGTCATGGCAATGGAAGGACTGATAACCTTATACCAAGCCAGATCCTTAAGAAGTGCCAGATCATGAAAGGGAGCGGAGACAGGCAGAGGAGCAGTGAACCATGCTCTCACGTAAAGGCGAACAGTAAATATGCCAAAATCTCTCTGTGCTGTGACTTCTTTTTAGTGACCTTGAACTGGAAATGAAACATCCAGATTTTCAGTGCATAAATTATTTTGGCCATCCATCTGACTCGATGAAAGACACCAGGGCCAACAAGTGCACATTTCTAGGGGTACGTGTCCAAGGATGATGATCGTAAGCTCAAGAAGCTTTTTGTGGTCATCCCTTGGGTGAGATTTGGTTAAACACTCCAAATCAGACTCCAGGAAGCCGCCCCTCGACTCATGGAGCATGTTCGAAGCTTCCGGATCGTCAGAAAATGTTTCATACTGTAACTTCTTGATATAGGCCCAATGCTGTTGGAACCACTTGAAAAGCTGAATATCAGGACCACTTGAAGGTAAAAAGCATCATCGAAACACCTCTGCTACCATCTAAAACACATAATGGTGACATGCAAGATAGAGCAAATCTTTGCCGAGTCTTTGCCCGAGAAGAATGCAGGCACCGATATGATAACCGGTGTTGCTGGAAGTTGTTAAAGCTCATGACTACAACTTTGTTCTTAATGTTCTACTCGTTCAACGAAGCTGCTGCAGCTGATGCCACTACCTCTCGAGTCCCAGAGAAGAATTTGGGCACTTCGAACAGTTTTGCGATTGATGGAGCAGTAACAATAATGGAGAGTCGATCCGTTATCTACAGATCTACAGAAGCTAAGGCTAACAAAGACCCTAAGATCCACTCTAAGGTTAGCCCGAGAGAAAGGAAAGAGTAGGGGGTTAAGAGAAGAGAAGAGAATAAGGGGTTAAGTAAGAAGCAACACCTATCACTCGTGGGTTAACATTCATTCAGAAAAGAGAAAAAAGATTCACCATCATCATCCGCCGGCCACTGCCGACAAGTCAGAAAATAGTCGGAGAGAATAGGAGAGGGGTGAAAGATGAAAAGAAGTAAAATAAGAACGCTTACAAACCATGCAACACAGTCTTAACTCACTACCATACCATGCAAACTACAAACATGCAAGTAGAGAGAGTTACAGACATGCAAAGTAAGGAGATAAGAAAAAAAAAAAAAAAGAGTAGGTACAGTTAAACAAAAAGTGGGTTAGTTTACGCTACGAGCTACATCTACGTTCATGTTAGTCTAATTTTTTTTTTTTTTTTTTTTTATTTTATTGCTGGCATCACACGCTGGCATGTCACAAGCTGGCATTCATCGTCAACAGACTCATCCTCGAGCACCACCACCAGAGCTCCTGTTGTTAACTTTCTTTTTTAATTTTAAACAACGTTAATATTTTTAAAATGTCTGTCAAGACGGTTCTTAAACATATTAACGCTGGTAGAATGAACGACTGACGCGGGAAGATTATTCCATTTATCAATTACTTTAAACGTAAAGAAGTTTTTAGCGATATTAGTAATGAAACGTCTGCCACGCAACTTAAATCCGTTATTGCGAGTATTACTATTATCGAAAGTGAACAATTTATCAAAATTTACGTTATCGACGTTATTGACGATTTTGAAAACTTCAATAAGCTCCCCCCTTAATCTTCTAGTTGCGAGTGAATACAAGTCTAACTCTTTAATCCTATCTTCATAAGGCTTATTGCGCAATGACGGAATAAGTTTCGTGGCACGACGCTGAACCCTTTCTAACCTATCAATATCCTCACGCAAGTACGGGCACCAAAACTGAACTGCATATTCTAAATGAGGCCTGACTTGGGACTTGTAAAGGGGCAATATAATATCCTTCGATTTAAATTCGAAATTACGCGCTATGAAGCCTAACATCCTATTAGCTTTTGCGCAAGACTCCAGGCACTGGTTCCTAACCTTTAAATCTTTAGTTACGCGTACGCCTAAATCTACTTCCTCGTCAACGCTCGCTAACTCCCTATCTGGAGTAAAGTTGGCCTTTGCTTTCTTAGCAATAGTTTTGCGGTAATACATTTTGGCAAACGGGATCGATCCTCTGATGATAGCAAGTTCGTCAACTTTGTACCCCAAGCAAATCGCCGTGGCACTGAAAAAATATGCAACATTTGTGTCGTTGATCTTTGTACGATCTAGAGCTGTATTTAGTTCTGGCCTGACGATCAGAGCGGGTATTTTGCTCTCTTTACGATGCGGTTCCCCAATAGCACCCTCTACTTCGCTATCATTTATGTCAGCAGTACTGCTGCTGCTGATGAGGATGAGCTTCTTAAATTCCTCCCTCTGTCTGACCTCTGCTCTTTTCTTTATTTTAAGGTTTCTTTCGCAAGGCTTTGCGGCCCGGAACTATTTGGCTGTCTGATTTTTATCCTCGGGCCTATATAGCCACGTCGTCCTTTCTCCCTCTAAGACAACCAAAACACCTTGTCCTCAGCGATTTTGATTATCTACATCGCATCTGCTCGAGCAATGTCAAACAGGTTATCAGGTGATTCCATGAATTCTTGTTCCTTTTAAGCTTGATTGTCGTGACAATGATTGTCACGTTCTGCCCTTCTTGAAGAATTACCATGATTTGAAGAGATTTTCCAACTTAGCGACTGCGTACTACTCTTGCCTGTAGGGAATACAATTTTCAGCCCAAAGAAATTGGGCTGAAAAGTTAGGACACAAAAAAAATAATCTGTTTCACGCATTATATTGGTTTATTCAAAAAATCTACTGGTGGCTTTAAATCGCTTAATCACTTTTCTGACAGTTGAGAAACCAATGCTTTTCCTCCCTTGGCTTTGCTGATTAAATTCGTCTGCGACACTCCGGTACGTGCTTCCTTCTCTTGTGTACATGAAGACCAACTTCATTTGCTCATGTTTCATTAATTTTCCATTCACGTCTCATCTGGAACAGAGAAAACAAACAGTATCAATGTAAATCAACTTCCCTTCTGTGTCT
Organism: Bathynomus jamesi; assembly: GCA_023014485.1. Taxonomy (NCBI): domain Eukaryota; kingdom Metazoa; phylum Arthropoda; class Malacostraca; order Isopoda; family Cirolanidae; genus Bathynomus; species Bathynomus jamesi. Next base: position 318,365 of record JAJOZX010002862.1, read on the forward strand.
AGACTTAATGTCTAGACTACATAACTCCTATGTGTTTGGACTAGATGATGCTGGTAATAATGATCCAAGAGTTAGAGCAGTGAGCTGCATTAGTTGACCTGAACGCTATGGCAGTTTCTGGCACTCCTTACAGATTTACATACCTTATATATATATATAATTAATATATATATATATATATATATATATATACACATTTTATTTTATTTGTGTGTTTATTTGATCAAATACAAAAAAATATTTTAACCTACCCACTAAAATTGTCTTAGAAGTAGCCCTGGGACATATTGTGTATATATTAGTGGTGCACCGATTAATCTGTATCGGCACCTGGCATGCCGATTAATCGGCCATGCCGATATTAGGAAAATACCTTGCATTGCCGATTAATCGGCATGCAAGGTGCCGATACCGATTAATCGGTGCACCACTAATATATATATATATATAATATGGTCTAATGAAACCAAAAATTATTTTCCTAACTTTAGATAGGAACAGTTGAAATAAATGGAACATTTTATTTCAAATAAAAAGAATAACATTTTATTTCAAAAGAAAGCTCCCTGAGACATGATGAACAAGTAGTTTAAACTATAAGTATGTCTCATCAACTTTAATATTCATGTAATTGAAAGTAATTGACTGTAACTGTATCAATTACCTTGGTTCCTAATGTACCACGATTACAATTACATTTTAGGTAGTCAATTACAATTACTCACCAATTACATGAAAAAATGTAATTAATTACAATCACTTACAATTACAAATTACAATTACCCCATGCCTGATATATATATATATATATATATATATATATATATATATATATATATATATATATATATATGTGTAGCGTATCGACAAGAAATAGACCAACAAATCGACAGACATACTTTCTTTCCACGCTACCATAAAACAGTTTGGAACACACGTGGGCTAACAAACAATGGAAAGTCTGTTCCTTCCCAAGGCGCGAAAGTAAGTTTTATCAACCCAAAGACGCGTGGACAAAGCGTCTTAAGAATGAAGTCTACGTCACAGGCCTACGGTATAAAAGGAGCTTCCACTTTATACTCACTCTCACTCACCCGTACGCTCACCATCGAACGTCCACCAACCGCTGTCCGGCCCCCTGGCCGAGGGGCCACGGCCGCTACTTTCTTCAGGGCCTACAATTTGCCCACGTAAGATCTACAGACCACCTGCAGAAGCAATCTTTCGAGGCCCAACCGGAATCACTTCGGGCCTGCGGTTTGCCGGGTCGGCCTTCAAGTTTCTCCACGTTCCTCGAGATATCTTCCGCACCACAGGCCTACGCCTGCAATATCACAAGGCCAGCCTGCACCTCGAGAAGTAACATCACCTCAGGTCTCCACGAAGCCTACATCCATCATCTCAAGAGGCTTAATGGACAACGACAACCAGAATCTGCGTAATAGGTTTGTCTTCAATCCGCCTTCAACAAAGGTTACGTCACCATAAGATAAGTACCCCCTTTTCTAAGTACTCTTGTGAAGCCTACATTGGCCTACCACCGAACGGTAGGCTATACTCCCAAATTGTGTATTTACGCGTTCCAACTGACTCTCGTGAAAGAACGCAGTAGGCCTATCATCCAATTCAAGTGTCATTTCAATACCTTATTCCGCGTATCATCCGTCATTATGTTCAGTTCACATTTACGTGTTAACCAAATGTTCTTTTGACGTAATCATTTAACATCACATAATGATCTTCTATATAAAATGATATTTGTGTATTTGTCAAGCATTTCAATTCATTATTATTAGGCCACATCAATTATTCTATGTGCATCCATGCAATCATTTAGCCTACTTAATCAGTGTCAAGTATTCCATTCAATGTACCAAACGCACGTGCATTTTTTATATCAGTTACTAGGCCTATTCAATGTTACATGTCGCATGCCATTTACATACCATCGATGAGTATTACATTATTTATTACGTGTCAATTAAGCTATTAACATTTCATCTTATTAGCTAAGCCTATGCCATAAGCATAACGTAAAACTACCAATTAATTACTGTCAATTCTTTGTTATATCACAGTGAATAAAATAACGGATTTATTTTCATAATAAACTACAAAAGTAAGGTGTCTTTCATAACCTTAATATTAATTTGCTTGAGCGTAAATCAAGCTGGTGACCCTCGCTGCCTTTTCGGTCACTTCCAATAGTATGGTGGATCTAATCAAATAACCAATTCATTCCAATCGGTGATACTGTATTACATCATAAATTATTAACCCAGCCTTTCATTAATAAGCAATCAGTCAGTCATTGCATCAAATCAATCGTTGCATACAATTAAATCATTATCACCTTAAACGGCTAAAACTAGCTCCACTATATATGTATATATATATATGTATATATATATATATATATATATATATATACATACATATATATATATATATACACATACTCGTGTGTATATATATATATATATATGTATATATATATATATATATATATATATATATATATATAATTTGGTCACAAATGCCCAAATGATCGAACATTTGTGTGAATTTTCGTCCGTTACCATTTTTTACCAAGTGGAACAGATTATACGTTTTATATTTTCAATTTTTTAATTACTTTCGCTTGTGTTAAAGTAAAGGGTGGTGGTGTTCTGTAAGAAAGTTTAGATAAAGGCTTTTTTTTACCATATACACTGATTATTTTATTTTTCCGAATTTCACTCGCGTTCGGATTTTAATTAAAAAATCTCGGTCAAATAAGTCGTCCTTTGTGCTTCTTCAACCTTTACACGACCTCTAATTTGCTTTAGGTTAGTTTAAGTTAACCAGAAGTAGGTTAATCTAACCTAACCTCAAAAAAGTAGCTCGTACAAGAAACTCCGACTTATTTACATAGTTCGACCAAATTGGTAGGAAAAGGTGGCATACTATTGACACTACTTTGGGGATTTAGTCATATATATATATATATATATACAGGGTGTCCGAGAATTATCTGTACAAGTTTTGGCTGTTATTAAAAGTCAACCATGAAGTGTAGAAATTCCAGTGTTGGCCCATTTTACAGAGAATCTCATTAAGTTTTTTCTGATACCAACTTTTGACAAGTTTTTTAGAAATTCCAGTGTGTCCGAAAATTATCTGTACAATTTCATCTTTTAATAAAATTCTTGATAACACACATAAAATTCTTAAACAAGATTATTTAGAATCTGTATTTTCAAAAGTTTCTTTTATTAAAGTAACGTTGTTACAAACATTCGATATGTTCACCATCAGTGATTCGCAAAACATCCAATCGATAATCCAAATGTTGCCATGTACGCTGCAGCACATCCACATCAATTCGCTCAATAGCAGCTGTGATTCTTGCTTTTAAATCATCAACGTCTGTCACCGGCGTACAAAAAAGAAAAAACTTGTCAAAACTTGTTATCAGAAAAAACTTAATGAGTTTCTCTGTAAAATGGGACAACACTGGAATTTCTACACTTCATGGTTGATTTTTAATAACAGCCAAAAAGTTTACAGATAATTCTCGGACACCCGGTATATATATATATATATATATATATATATGGATCATATGTAGAATTCGGACCCCAGGTAACCCTAATGGAGAATACAGACCCCAACTTTTTCCCTAATGTAGAATCCAGACCCCAACTTTCCCCTAATGTAGAATCCAGACCCCAACTTTCCCCTAATGTATAGATTATAGAAGCCAGACCCAAAACGAATCGTATAAGGACATCAATAAACAATTTAAAGGTTCATAGAAAATTTTATTATTATTATCACAAATAAAAACCATTAAAATCACACAATTGTAAAATCTTATATCAAATGTAGAATTAGGACCCCAGCCTTCTTTAGTTAGCTTTATAAGGCTAACTAACGAAAATATCACAACCTAACCTAACCAATCGTTAGGTTAACTGTACGCCCTTGACGATTGGTTAGGTTAGGTCATGATATTTTCGTTAGTTAGCCTTATAAAGCTAACTAAAGGCTGGGGTCCGAATTCTACATTTGATCCAATCTTATTAAGTGAAAGTTTAATTAAAAGGATATTTTGAAAAAATGGTATCACAAAATTGGAAAAACGTATTGTTTATGTGTCTTTCATGCCACATAAATTGGTCTAAGTATGAATTTAAGTGTGATCTCCTACATCCATGCATTGATTTAAAACTGACTCGAATAGTTAAAGCGTAGCTTAAACATGGCCTCGGCTGTTAAGGCAAATGTAGAAACTCAAATAGTTAAAGAGTAGCTTAAACAAGCCAAATGGAGAATACAGACCCCAACCTTCCGCTAATGTAGAATTCGGACCCCAACCTTGGTAGGGGTCCGAATTCTACATATGATCCATATATATATATTATATATTATATATATATATATATATATATATATTATATATATATATATAAGACATATTTAGAATTAAGTATTCCCTAATCCGTAGACATTATTAATTTTCAGTTCTCTGTATTCACTAGATCTCTCCAGTAATATCATCATAGTCAGTGAGTAGCTTGGAGCATAATTAAGCTTTATTAAATTTTGAATGAACAAACAGTTCATGTTTTACCATAAAGCCTAAATTATACCTAACATATGCAGTACATCTGTGTATTGTATACGTTAGCGGCAATAAGCGAAATCCCGCATTAAGGTGAAAGCTAAGAATGCATATAATCATAAGTATAATACTTATTTATATATCTATAATGATAAATATAATCTAACCTAACATAACATAACAATATAAACTAAACAGTGAAAATGACCATTGTAACTGATGGTATATGCATTTTTAGTTTTCAGCTTATTGCCTAGGCATTATCTTAATGCCTGGTTTCGTTTATTGCCGCAAGCATATATTATATATATAGTCTTTATCTTGAGGCAAGTCTTTTGTCATGCTGTGTATTTACACCAATCTTATATACAGCTTTGCAAATAGAAACGTTATATGAATAACGTTTCTCGGCATGCAGAACTTATTTTCGTGTTTTCATATCTCATAAACAATATAACAGTTAAACTTTTAATCCGAAAGTAGGAATATAAATTATAAATCGAGTAGACACTGACTGCAGGAGGAAAACCAAAGTGATTTTCCATACAAATGTCAGGAATGTCACATGAAGTAAAGACAAAATTCGATTGAGCAAGCCAGTAATGTGTATGTATGTGTGTGTGTGTGTGTGTGTATATATATATATGTGTGTGTGTGTGTGTGTGCAGTGGCGGATTATCACTGAGGCAATTGAGATTGAAGCCTCAGGCCCCCATGCTTGAAGGGACCCCCAGTGAACTGAGTTTCGATGATATAATTCGAGATTTCGCAGACTTCTTTGATTAAATATGACAGAGTACACAAACTGAAAAATTCTCTTTTATTTTATGTTTTATAGGCTCTAAAGTAAAGTTTGTTTAATACTGTTTTGTTTTAGCAAACGGCAAAATACAATTCACTGTGTTAATGTTCTTTTAAGTTTGTTTCTCAATTAGCCTGAGCACCGTACATATAATTCGTGTAAGTGTACTATGTACTGTACATGTATATGTATTGTTAACAAAAATCTATAGAAAAGGGCCCCCAAAATAAAATTAGCCTCAGGCCCCAAGTGCAGTTAATCCGCCCCTGTGTGTGTGTGTGTGTGTGTGTGTCTGTGGATACTTTGTCAATATACAATCAAGTCCCAGAAAGTATTTTACTGAACTTTGAGAAGATACTCTTAGTCTGTTCATTGCTGAGTTGCGAAGGAAATTGAAATTAGCTCACAATGCGTTAGATAAGATTTTATCTTGACTAGAAATGAGTTACCGACAGAACTGCATAACTTTTTCTCTGTTAGAAGAAAATGAGTTCAAGAATTGAAAATTTTTTATGCTTTATTTCTAATATTATCTTAATGCGTTATTATATTACTGTTTTTTTCAATGTTATGTCGTAAATGTATTTTATTGCATTTATCTCTGTATAGTATATAGTTTGAAGTATTAAGTAGGTCAGTTTATTGTATACACTTTAACTTAGACATTATATAATTACAGATAAGGAGGAGACTAGACACTAATTGTAGATTATAAGGAGATTGTAGACACCAATTGTAGATTATGAGGAGAAGACACCAATTGTAGATTATAAGAAGATTGTAGATACCAATTGTAGATTATAGGGAGAGTGTAGACAGCAATGGTATGAAGACGTTTGTCTGAAGCTTCACTTAACTTCGATATTACATTAGAAACAGGGTAGTCTTTTTAATGTTACAAAAACGAAGGTTATGCAAATCCATCACAAAAGACTTAATCAGTCAGCTGTTATTAGTTTCAAAATGGGAGGTGAAGCAATAGAGGAATCGCTGCGAAGTACATGGAAGGTCAGTATACTGACGAAGCTCCTGTACTAGCAGGAACAATGCTCCGTGTTATCATAATTAAATGAGTAGTCTGATTCGCATCATATCTTCGTATCGTATTTCCTGTTTATGTCGTCAATTTGCATCGCAGACAGTCTTGTCTGTGTGTGTGTGTGTATATATAAATAGGGTGTAACAAACTTACGTTACCATAGAGAATTAATATTTTCTCTTTTTGTTTTAGGTTTATAACTGATGAACAATAATGCTGATTACACTCCAAGAGATAAATTAAAATTATTAATTTTATTACATGTAGCTTCGTTTGGGGACATTTAAGGTCGGTTGTTTACCAGACAATACCACGAACTATTCAACAGTTAAAACATACAACAAGAGTGTAACAACATCAGTTACGATGTCTCGCGTAATGTTCAATTCTAGATGACATACAGTCCTCATAACAAAAAATAAGCTTCTGCATTAACAAACTTTTATTACACTATATATATATATATATATATATATATATATATATATATATATATACATTATAACTGCAAACACGCAGTATAATTAACGTAAAGAACGACGCTTTGTATAGGAGAATTATCCGCGCAAGATGAGAGCGAAAGAACGAAACAAATGAAAAAATGAGGTACCCACCCGGGAATCGAACCCGGGATCTTCCGATTGCCGGTCAGATATGATAACCACTACACCACAGGCCTCACCCCAACAAATGTCGTAATTCCTCTACATACGCGCAGAAACCAATGCCCCCAAAGGGGCACCTCCGCTTGCCGTAACATTATATACATTATAACTGCAAACACGCAGTATAATTAACGTAAAGAACGACGCTTTGTATAGGAGAATTATCCGCGCAAGATGAGAGCGAAAGAACGAAACAAATGAAAAAATGGTTTCTGCGCGTATGTAGAGGAATTACGACATTTGTTGGGGTGAGGCCTGTGGTGTAGTGGTTATCATATCTGACCGGCAATCGGAAGATCCCGGGTTCGATTCCCGGGTGGGTACGTCATTTTTTCATTTGTTTCGTTCTTTCGCTCTCATCTTGCGCGGATAATTCTCTTATACAAAGCGTCGTTCTTTACGTTAATTATACTGCGTGTTTGCAGTTATAATGTATATAATGTTACGGCAAGCGGGAGGTGCCCCTTTGGGGGCATTGGTTTCTGCGCGTATGTAGAGGAATTACGACATTTGTTGGGGTGAGGCCTGTGGTGTAGTGGTTATCATATCTGACCGGCAATCGGAAGATCCCGGGTTCGATTCCCGGGTGGGTACCTCATTTTTTAATTTGTTTCGTTCTCATCTTGCGCGGATAATTCTCCTATACAAAGCGTCGTTCTTTACGTTGATATATATATATACACACATATATATATATATATATATATATATATATATATATATATATATATATATTACTCTACATTAAGTCTCAAAATGTGATTTTGTTTGTTGTCATTTGTATGTTAGACATGAGTAAATTGTCGTTTATTTAATGAGATATGATAAAATATTATTATTATTATTATGATTATTATTATTAGTAGTAGTAGTAGCAGTAGCAGTAGTAACAGTAGCAGTAGTATAGTGTTTGTTCTAATTAAATTAAACTTCTTAAAATATTTTATCCTCTTTCACAACTATTGTAGTTTGCAAAGTAGTCAAACACAATGGTACAGTCAAGAGATTTAAAAGTTTTAATAGAAAAAAGTATCTATCATATTACTAACAAGTTTTTTAAAGTAAAAAGCAAAAGTCCAAAAATGTCCTCAGAATTATCCATAAATTTATCATAAAACTCAAAATTCTGTTTTTCAGTAAATTTAATTCAATTTACAAATTTTTTTTACTAAGTGAAAATAAATTGTATTTTTGCTATACGTTAAATTGCGAATATTTTTTTTTAATTAAAATGTATTCATTCCTCGCAGTTACATACTCGAATATACACTTAGATTTACTTGTAGCTTCAACTGCGACTTAGCCATGTGAGAGCCGCGACTGAACTAAGAAAGATATAGTCTTGATTAAAAATTATCTTCTTGATCGAATCTGTTTATTGTTGGTCGATAGACAGACAAAAGATTTATTGTTCTATAATACATATCATTTCAAAATAGCACTTAATATTTATAACATTCAAATAAACTATATGTAATTCACAACAAGCTAAAAAACGTTGGGAACTCTTAATTGTAAAAATTATTGGTCACAAAAGAAGACAGTATAGGACATTAATTAAAGTAGGTATGTCTACTCGTATTTCCTGTAGAGACGTAAGAATAAGCTGCGAGAGACATAAATATCAAGTGAATAAGTACAAAACGTTTACAAGTAAAACAGCAATCCACTATATATATAATTACACAATAAGTAAAGGAACCAGAGACAACGAACAGCAACAAAAGTGACTATATGTACTCAGTAAGATAAATTTAAATAATTCCTTTGAAAGAGGGAAAAAGGGAGAACGTTTCAGTCCCCGCAACCCAAACATCCCAAAAGATATAGCTCTATGTTTCACTGTTAACTCTTTCTCGTAGTAGTCTGTAACAATTTATTTTCTTAGTTTTATAGATATGTTGCCAACCAAGACTTCGCAACATAGCGGAGGATGCGGGGGTTTTCTGGGTGGCTCCCCGGTGACCAGGTTGTACGATGTGTGGCATGAAGTTAATTTGACGAACATCACTAAGTAATGCACAAAATGGTTAATACACGAGATGGTAGCGTACACATTTTCACACATAAATGGTAGCGTAATTATCTCTCATGTTTATCTTCGCAATATTTAGGGGAAAGTGGAGGAATGGCGCGTGGTTAAGGATAAACTTCAACATCCGCTATGGTATTGAAGAATGTTTCTGAAAATTTATGTATTTTTTCTCCTAAGGCTCTTTTTTTGCAAATCACTTTCGTTTACTGAGATTAGTTGAACCATAAAAGGATCAAACATATAAAACCAAAAACTGAGGTATGCGCAGTATTACCGTTGGGTAATACCATTTTACGTGCTGGGCAATAACGTGCATACTAGATCATCCAAAGAACTTTGCAAAACTTTTTATTATCTTGCAAAACATACCTAACCATGAGTAATTCAAATGAAAATATAGATTAAACGTCACATCAGATTAGAAATAGATAAAAAACAAAGACAAGAATAAGAAGAAACAAGAACAAAATTATAATTACAAAACTGAAAAAATTAAGTAAAAGTTTATGATACAGTGATACAGTTTATGATAGAGCATTATTATTACTTAAGTCTAAACAAAAAAGTGATAAACAAGATTTCTCACATTCTCAAAAAGTGGTAATCAAAACTTCTAAACATTCTCAGTTTTAGAACTGAAAAAGAATTCGTAGCGAAAACCTGGAAAATCTCAAATGAGAACACATTATTGGAACTGCGACTTTAAACCACAAACCACAGTGTTTAATAAATTTTACTGAAAGCGGTACTTTTTCGAAGATTTTTGTTTACTCATGCACACGTCACACGTACAGTTTTTTGCTGAATCCCGCCCACTGCACTCAGCATGAGACCAATAGGTACAAAAGACACACCGACCAGCTAGTCTTGTTGTGTTTTCTTGTGTACTTTCTTGGCATCTGTAAGAAAAAACTAATAAACAAAATATTATAAGGTAATACTGCACAGTTGGCGTGGGGTAATTCTGTGCATTGTTCAGCTGCACGGTATTCCCCCAAAGCACATGGACTCCGTTCATCGGACACCAGAAAATAAAACAATTAGTAAACTAAATATATTTATGTTTAAAATAATCTTCAGGTACTACAATATGAAGCACTACACACTATGAAGCAAAACACAAAATTAACAGACCAGTGTGCTCGCCTGTTACCGTAAGCATCCGCAAAAGTTAAATGAAAATGGATGAAAATCTTTGTCGAACTCTTTCCAACACACAAAGAAACGAAATGGGGCCAATCACATCCGTTAACATTCTCATTTACGAAGGTATGTGGCATCACCTATCACCATCCGAGTCAAGCTGCCCAGTATCGAAAAACACGAGTGCGCGGAATTACCGGCTGCACGCCATTCCCCCCACTTTCCTCTAGCTCGGAACTCAACTAAGGAATTGGATGTACCATGCATAAATTTTACCGCTTATTGAGCATCATGTAAGCTGACAATTTTCGATCATTTTTACTTAGCATCACTGTCACTATTTATAGAATTAAAAATCTAACTACAACTGATGATATTAAACACAAAAACGTTCTAAATTTTAATTTTATGTTCACATGTTAAAAATAAACTTATGTTATATAATTGATCGAGAAGGGAAAAGCCCAAGGACGAAGGAATTCACCTCGCCTGGGGGAGAATTAAACGGATTTTAGCAACTGGATTTCATGCTCAATCTAGGCCCACTTATCCCCCTGCCTTCATTAAGGTAAAGTTATTTAAGCGAAATGAAAAAGAAGCTGACAAGATCTCTCTCTCTCTCTCTCTCTCTCTCTCTCTCTATCTATCTACTCCCTGACTCCCTCTCGTTTATGCTGCGCGTTCTGGTTTTTAGCGCCTCTCAGGATTGCAGATTTCTAGTCTTCATTTTCGCTCAAACAGATTTTCTTTAATTCGTTTAGCACAGGTTCCAAAACTTAGTTAGACACTTTAAATACATCTTATTAAAGCTTATAATTAATCCTAACTGTTTTATATTATTGTACTCAAATGAATCTATTATTATATTACTTCCAATTTATAACTAAAATTACTATAATTTGCGATAATTAATTCCAAACAATTCATTTGGCGGTCTGGTATTCACAAGTCCGCGATTGGTTAAAATTAAAGGCGCGTTCTGACGTTAATAAAAATAAAGAACAAAATTGGTTGAAAAGCCTCGTGTGATCCAAAATGACAGTGGTGCCGTTTATCCCAATTCTACATGTTATAAACTTCTGTCCTGTTACGTAAGATAATTGACCTGTGCGATGCTACATTAATACAGCATTCACATGATGGCCTATTTTTATCTTATGTTATTCGGTACAATTTATATCAAAATTTTACTATAATTTGCCTAAGTTTAATTGTTAATAATTATCATAGTTTACAAAATTTTTATTTCCAACAATATCATACATATACAGGGCCATTCAAAAAAGACGCAACAGTTTAAATTGCTTATATTTCGTAATATTGTTAACATACAGGAGTGATTTTTGTATTATTTTACAGCGTACAATTGGGAGTTTTTATTTAATGGAAAACATGTTCAATGTGTGAACCACCGGCATCCAAAACCATTTGCAGTCGACGTTGAAAGTTGGCAAGTACTGTGCGTAGAACGTCATGAGTGATTGTGTTGACAACAGATGAAATTTCCTCTTGCAGCTCACTAATTGTGAGAGGATTGTTTCTGTAACCATTAGCTTTCAGATATCCCCATAAAAAATAATCACATGGGTTGAGATCCGGAGAATATGGTGGCCAAGACCATCCACAGGCAAAACGTTCAGGGAAGCGATTAGAGATGACGCGATCGTCAAAATATTCATTTAAGGCTACAAGAGTCGTTCGCCTAGCGCCTTAGGCTACTAGGCCTAAGCGATAACAAAACTCCCAGGTGTACGCTGTAAACTAATATAAAAATAATTCCTGTACGTTAACAATATTATGAAATATAAGCAATTTAAACTGTTGCGTCTTTTTTGAATGGCCCTGTATTTGGGAGTATTTAGAAGAATAAATAGTCGGGTACATAAAGCTGAAACTATTTATATAGTATGATACACATTTCCCAAACTCAAGTTTATAAATCTCGTGTATTTTTAGTAAGATTGTTGGTAGAACTGTGAATAAAATTTGTAGCAAATAAATTACGAACAATTTTAGTTTAACAAACTTGTTCAAATTCGACTCTACAGCGATGGACGCATGCACCTCCCTCGAAAATGGTTTTTGTGAGATATAAAAATCAGAGATAAACAATTGCTTGCTACCCGGACTACTCTTACTCTCCGGCGACATTAAGACTAATCCAGGCCCCACTACAACTTACACATGTCACCATACACAAAGACATAGACACAATAGCACCATGAGATACATACAGAAGTATAATATTAACATATTACAGTACAACGTAGATGGCCTCACAAACAAAATCATGCAGCTTAGGGAATTCGTACACAAACAAAACATTCACATAGCACTTATACAAGAAACAAAACTAAAACGCACACACAAAACACTCACCATTCCTGACTTCACGGAGATCCGTCAAGATCGTACTGGGGGCAACGGGGGTGGACTTATCACTTACATACGTAAAAGCATTAGCTACAGTGATGCCACCCAAAACAATACAAACACAATCCAAGCAGTTAACATTAAAACACGCGCAAAACACAACACCACACTAATTAACATTTACATCCCACCGGATAGTTCACCTCAGGTGCCAGCCAATTACAATCCACAGTTACACAATCTGGCCTTTCTCACTAATGTTATCTTAGGAGGAGACTTCAACGCTAAAGACACTAGTTGGTACCTGCACAACCAAAGCAACACCAGAGGCGCCAACTTAGTCACACAACTAAACAGCCTCTTTATTCTTAACAAAACAGAAGAACATACACACATACCACATGAAGCAGGATATTCAAACTCCTCCCTAGACATAACGTTCTGTTCCCCCTCACTAGCAACACATACACACTGGAGAACAGAAAAACAACTGTCATCAGACCACCTGCCCATCATCATTACAACACGTTCTTCACTCTGCCCCAACAGCCTTAGGCACACTTACAGAAATTACAAGAAAGCTGATTGGGAACAGTTCAAAATACAGACTGAGGAACAATTTACCACATTAAACAGTACACCCATCATAAACATCAATACAACGCTCAAGACATTTAATCAGATCATCAATAATGCAAAGAAATACATACCCGAGGGCAACATTAGGAAATACAACCCAAATTACACTAGAGAAATAGCCCACCTCATAAGGCAACGTAACAACCTCAAACATAACACACAAACACCACACACAGAAACCATAAAACAGCAGATACAACAGCTCAACACAGAAATAAACAACAAACTCAAAGAAAAACAAACAGAAACATTTAGGAAACTGTGCTATAGCTTATAACCCCTGCTGTCGAAACCAATATATTTTTTACGTAATGCAGTAATGTAATAGACCTATGAATGAAGTTTGAAAATACAGTGATCTTTTAGCCCTCCTCTCTTTAGTAGTTTCCATTTAATCCTGCATTTATTAAATTCATGAACCTTGCTTCTCTTGATGCAGGTTGCATTTACTTAGATATTTTTATGTATTCAAAAACTTTAAGCTTTTCTTTTGCATATTTTACACAAATTAACTGTCTAACATTGTTTAAGCATTCGGAACTAAACATGTTTTTTTTCATGGAAAATACTCAGCATTTATGAAGCAACAATTTTTCTTTTTCAAAAATTAATAATGGACCTCTGGAAAGAAATTCCTATAAAAAAAACGCAGTAAAATAATGGCTCTGCATCATCCTGGAATATCCCAAAGAGATATTGCACATAGAATTGGCATTTCTGAAAACAATTTCCAAAATCATTAAAAGACAAGAGGAAACAGGCTCAGTAAATAACAAGAAGGTCCGAGGATGAAAAAGAAAGACGATAATGAGGTAAGATAGATTACTGGGTAAAAAGTCCAAAAGATGATTTCTGACAGCACCTGAACTAGCTAACACAATTTAACATCGGAAAACAGTGTATCGTATTCAATTATCTAAAGGTGACTAAAAGAGGCAGGGTTGAATAAACAATTCAAATTGGCAAGAGAACACCAAAACTTTACGTTAAAAGACTGAAAACAAGTACTCTGGACAGATGATAGCAAATTTGAAATATCTGGTAGTAAGAGAAGACAGTATGCGAGAAGAACTGGAGAAGGGGTTCAAAGAGAGCTGCATGGTGTCTATAGTCAAGCATGGAGGTGCAATGTAAAGGTATGAGGCTATTTTGCTAGTGATGTGACTGGGAACCTAGAGAAAATTAAAGGAAATTTCAAGAAAGAAAGGTACCGTTGTATTTTACAGCATCATGCCACTCCTTCCGATCATCGTTTGATTGGGAATAACTTCATATTTCAGCAAGATAATGGCCCAAACATACAGCATTATGTTACCAAAGATATTTGAATAGAAAAAGTAAAGATGGAACATTAAGAATAATGAGTTGGGCTCCTCACTGTCCAAATCTAAACCCAGCTGAAATTATGTGAGATGAACTTGACAAAAAGGTAAAATCGCGCGATCCAACTAACTCCATTGAACTTTGGGAATATCTACAAGAAAATGGAAATAATTTGACACAAGAATATTGGGAAAACTTGCTGAAAAGAATGCCTAAAATATAAGGAACTGTGATAAAGGAGAAAGGAGGATTTTTTTTTATTGAAAAACGTTTGCGCCTTAATGTAAAGATATAGAGCAAAACTGTAGCGTAATTTCCATTAAAATGTACCTCCTACAAATGCTGTTACTGTTTAGTTTCATTTACAACAGTAAACGTAACTGATACCACCATAGTTTTAATTTCTCATTGTGATACCATAATTTTGACCTCCGATATATATATAAATATATATACATATACATATACATATATACACACTGTGTAGTGTGTATGTATATATAAAGTCACCTATGCAATTTGTATTTAATTATAGCTTGTATTCATAAAATTCGCAAAGAGCCTTTGCGTTCAGTAATTGTCATTGAATTGAATGGTAAAGTGAAATATAAATGCATATGAACTGCAAACAATAGTATTAAATGAATGTTTGTTGGGCTAATAATTTGCATCGCCCTTTGCGGCGAAATTTAAATCCCGATCACTGATAATCACACGAAGCATTTAGGTCGATTTATTAACGTGTAATTTGGTCCAATTCTATATACGCGGTGCAAATCGAATGAATACTTCGTTACCTTTCCGATTCGCCCATTGATCTGATTACTGTCTTGCATAATAGATAGATAGATAGATAGCTACATCATATATACATGCATACAGACATACATTTCATTTTTAGGTTGTTTTAATCCAGTGTTTTTTGTACACACACACACACACACACACCCCACACGCACACACACACACACACACACACACATATATATATATATATATATATATATCAATGAAAGTTACGTTCGCTCCTATTCGGTGCTATCTTTTGTAGCACTTTCCTCCGACTCAGAAAATAACTCCTACTCTCTTGGAGACATTTTGGGAGTTTATTTTAGGTTAGGTTAGTTTAACCTAACCTAACCTAAAACAGAAACTTGGTGTGTAAAACCCTGAGGTCGCCTGAAGTAGTAGTTATTTGGGGACTAGTATGTTTCATGGACTGCTCTCGATTTTCCTACGAAATTGCAAACAAGGGCAGTCGATGACCCTGATTTTGTTTCTGCAATCGGTTTTCTTGAGAAATGATAAAGAAAACTGTTATTGGATATTGAATAAATTTATTTACTGAAACGACGCAATACACTCCAACATCTTTTTGAATAAGTCCGAGCTGGTGTGGCACTTATGCCATACAAATTCACAAAAAATTACAAGAATTAGTGCGATATCTTGCAAAAAACAATAGTATAAGAAACTCGATTAGGTCAGGTTAGGTTAGGTTAGGTCAGGTTAGGTTAGGTTAGGTTAGGTTAGGTCAGATTAGGTTAGGTTAGGTTTCTCAAGAAAACCGATTGCAGAAACAAAATCATGGTCATCGACTGCCCTTGTTTGCAATTTCGTAGGAAAATCGAGAGCAGTCCATAAAACATACTAGGTCCGTTATTTGATTGCGAGTGTTTTAATTAATTAAAATCTTAAAGCGAGTGAAATTCTAAAAAATTCAATATAGGTGAAAAATACAATATATCATAGCTGGACAATTTATCGTACATCACTTGTACATAAAACTTGTTCTTACATTTCATTTATTACTGAGAGAGTATTTACTATGGAAGATCGACTACACACCAAAATACCAGAAAATGAGAGGTTAAGCAGCTACTTCAAACAGGAAACTCACAAGGACTTATTCTTTATCGGCTGGCCTGGATGCCCTCAAGGTCCCCCAAATGAAAATTCCACTCAAATTGTCAGAAACGCCATCAGAGACAAACGCCGTATAAACATTTCTGAAAATGTCATTACAGGAGCACCCTGAGTTGTAAAAAATAATAATGCCAGAAAAAAGAATCACAAAATTCAATTTGAGTGACAGGCTGTGCAAATCAGAAATAAGAAGTGCAGTTATAAATATCAAACCTAATATATATATATATATATCTATGACTACCAAAAAGAAATTTTTCACAAACTATTAAAATTTAAAAAAGAAAAATCATTTATTCCTGCTATATACGTGACAGCGTAATATATGCCCGTAAGATGCAGGAAGGACAAAGAATATCGATTCGTACTCAAAATGACTTCCACAGCTTTCAGCAGCACCTACTTATAGAATTGTCTTCGCCATAACTTATCTGTTAAGTAAACTTATCTTAAAAATTTTATAATTTTACAATCTTTGTTATCCTATAACTCTGCTATTCCTCACAGTCCTTCACATTCCGTTATTGTTAAGCTTAAACTTCTGAAATTATATAATTTTTAATTTTAACTCATTTTTTAATTTTAAGTTTATTAATACCATAACTTTTGAACTTAAAAATTTGTAATCCTTATTATCTTACCATTTTGCTATTTCCACAATCCTTCAGATTCTATAATGACAAATTTTATATACGGGGCTATTCAAACTGATTCATCCGATTTCAACTGAGAATACTTCCGTACCTATCAACCGTGCATCAACTGGGCATACACCACATGAAAGAGGAAATCTCCGAGTTTTACAAAATCACCGCGAGAGGGCTCCAAAGTCACGCCGTGGCCTAGCCTAGCAACAAACAGTCAGTGTGAAAATGGCGTCCGCACAGCAGAAGGCGTTTTGTGTGTTGCAGTTTTCGAGCTGTAAATCGGTAGTCACAGTGCAGCGTGAGTTTCGTCGACGTTACAGAACAGATCCACCGGGTGCTCAGAGCATCCGTCGGTGGTATCAGCAGTTCGAGGAAACAGGATGTTTGTGTAAAGGCAAGTCCACAGGACGACCGCGCGTGTCTGAGGATAATGTGCAAAGAATCAGAGAGAGTTTCCAACGTATCCCAAGGAAATCAACAAACCGCGCCAGTCGAGAATTGGGACTTCCTCAAACGACTATTTGGCGTGTTTTGAGACGGCGCTTGCATATGAAGCCATACAGGTTGCAACTGTTGCAGGCTCTACGGCCGGGGGACAAGTTAAAACGACAGAACTTTTGCGATCTTATGCAGGAGGCTATGGAGGATGACGAATTTGCTCCCCGCCTGGTGTTCAGTGACGAAGCAACTTTTAATTTAAGTGGCAAGGTGAACCGTCACAACCTTCGCATATGGGGCACGCAACAACCACATGCAACAATCGAGCACGAGTGCGACTCACCTAAAGTTAACACCTGTGCCATTTCCCGGGCAAAGGTTTCCGGCCCCTTCTTTTTCATGGAAAACACAGTGACTGGTCACTCCTATCTGGATATGCTGCAGAACTGGTTATTTCCCCAATTGAACGAAGATTCCGGCGACTACATTTTCCAGCAAGATGGGGCGCCGCCTCATTGGCATTTGGATGTTCGCCGTTTTCTCAACGAAGTGCTCACTCGCCGTTGGATTGGTCGCAGTGGGACCCATGACTTGGTGCTCCACAGCTGGCCCCCTAGGTCGCCGGATCTTACACCGTGCGACTTCTTCCTTTGGGGGTACGTTAAGGATACTGTGTACGTGCCACCGTTGCCCACATCTTTGGATGAGCTCCGAACTCGCATTGTTACTGCCGTAGAGTCAGTGACAACGGACATGCTGGAGCGAGTATGGGAGGAATTCGACTATCGTGTCGACGTTGCTCGTGTAACTACACACCAAAATACCAGAAAATGAGAGGTTAAGCAGCTACTTCAAACAGGAAACTCACAAGGACTTATTCTTTATCGGCTGGCCTGGATGCCCTCAAGGTCCCCCAAATGAAAATTCCACTCAAATTGTCAGAAACGCCATCAGAGACAAACGCCGTATAAACATTTCTGAAAATGTCATTACAGGAGCACCCTGAGTTGTAAAAAATAATAATGCCAGAAAAAAGAATCACAAAATTCAATTTGAGTGACAGGCTGTGCAAATCAGAAATAAGAAGTGCAGTTATAAATATCAAACCTAATAATATATATATATATCTATGACTACCAAAAAGAAATTTTTCACAAACTATTAAAATTTAATTGGCAAGGTGAACCGTCACAACCTTCGCATATGGGGCACGCAACAACCACATGCAACAATCGAGCACAAGTGCGACTCACCTAAAGTTAACACCTTCTGTGCCATTTCCCGGGCAAAGGTTTCCGGCCCCTTCTTTTTCATGGAAAACACAGTGACTGGTCACTCCTATCTGGATATGCTGCAGAACTGGTTATTTCCCCAATTGAACGAAGATTCCGGCGACTACATTTTCCAGCAAGATGGGGCGCCGCCTCATTGGCATTTGGATGTTCGCCGTTTTCTCAACGAAGTGCTCACTCGCCGTTGGATTGGTCGCAGTGGGACCCATGACTTGGTGCTCCACAGCTGGCCCCCTAGGTCGCCGGATCTTACACCGTGCGACTTCTTCCTTTGGGGGTACGTTAAGGATACTGTGTACGTGCCACCGTTGCCCACATCTTTGGATGAGCTCCGAACTCGAATTGTTACTGCCGTAGAGTCAGTGACAACGGACATGCTGGAGCGAGTATGGGAGGAATTCGACTATCGTGTCGACGTTGCTCGTGTAACTAGGGGAAGTCACATAGAGCATTTATGAGGTGAGAGACAAAATTTGGACAGTTTTTCTTTTGGTTGATTTATCACAAATCACTCTGTTTGTAACATTAAAAAATATTCTCATTTGAAATCAGGTGAATTATTTTGAATAGCCCTGTACATATATATATATATATATATATATATACAGGGTGTCCCAGAATTAACTATCTATTTCAATGAAATCGGACAAATTTTTTAAAAACACACTTTTATTTATGTTTAGCATGTTTAATATGTGTTAAAAATGTATAAATTTCTAAATTTTTTTCATAATTTTATTTTCATAATTTTTTCATAGTTTTTCATAGTTTTATTTTCATTCTCTTTCAGAACCCTATTAATAATGAATACACAAGAACGCATCTTTGTTGTAACATCCCGTATCAAAGGAATGCAATGTAATGAAATCAGAGAAAAATTTACAAGAAGATTCCACAGAACCGGTCCTACAGACAAAGCGATTCGTGAACTTGTGAACAAATTTAAAAGAACTGGATCCGTACACGACGAGGTGGGAAGAGGACGCCCAAGGACAGCACGTAACAGTACCGAACAGGTACGACAATTGTTTGAGGATGAACCAACAACTTCGGTTAGGGAGGCCGGTCGAAGACTCAACATATCCAAGACAACAGTTCATAGAATCTTGCGTTCGACACTGATGAAAAAGGCTTATCACATTCAAGTACTGCATGCCCTAAATGAAGAGGATTATCCAAATCGAGCAGCAAGGTGTGCAGAAATTGTGGATCAAATCGAAAATGAAAGTTTATTGGATAACATCTTATTCAGTGATGAGGCGACTTTCCACACGTGTGGTAAAGTCAATCGACACAACTGTCGTATCTGGTCCAATGAAAGACCGTCTGAAGTCATAGAATGGCAAAGAGACTCTCCAAAAGTTAACGTGTGGCTTGGAATGACCAAATCCAAAATTTATGGCCCATTCTTCTTTGCGGAAGCAACTGTAACAGGTACCGTCTACCTTGATATGCTTCAGCAGTTTCTCGAACCACAGCTTCTTGATGATGGCATTCTTGATAATGTTGTGTTTCAACAAGATGGAGCACCATGTCATTATGCTCTAATTGTTCGAGAATACCTCAACAGACGCCTTCCGAATCGGTGGATTGGACGTGGAGGACCTCGACCTTGGTCTCCGCGTTCTCCGGATTTGACACCCCTGGATTTCTTTGCATGGGGTTTCATAAAAACAAAGGTTTATCGCCAAAAGATCAATAGTTTAGCTGAACTTAAAGAACGCATCCAGTTGGCAGTGCGGGAGATAACACCTGAAATGCTTCAAAATGTGTTTCGCAGCGCTGAGGATAGATTTGAAATTTGCAGAGATACAGACGGTGCACATGTTGAAACTTCTCAATAAAATTTTGACTTATGATTTATAAATCTATTTGTTTTTGTATCATAATTTAGTAATAAACACAAAATTATGTCAGTTTTTATTAAATTTGACCGATTTCATTGAAATAGATAGTTAATTCTGGGACACCCTGTATATATATATATATATATATATATACGAGTATGTCTGACTTTAAGTTTTAATAATTCTATAATTTAATAACTTTCAACTCTACAGTCTCACCGTGGACTGGATACATATATAATGTCAGGTTCTTCATTCTTGCTTTAACTACAACCGTTTTTTATTTTTATTTTATTTCATATATATATATATATATATATATCTACAGGGTGGGCCGTAAGTTTCCATACATAGGAAAATTTAAATTATGGTCTTCACGTGCGTCGGTATTTGGATCAGCAGTTTCCGGATGCTTGGATTGGTCGGCGTGGTCCTGTGGAGTGGCCTCCCAGATCCCCAGATCTCACCCCCCTTGATTTCTATCTTTGGGGGCACTTGAAGGCCATGGTGTATCAGGAAAAGATACGAGACATAAATCATCTAAAGGAACGTATCACCAACGCCATTACAAGCATAACGTCAACTGTGCTAATGCGTGTTCATCAACAGTGGGGAACACGTATTGAAATGTGTTTTCAAAACAATGGCAACCATGTAGAACATATTATATAAATAAAAATGGTTGTCCATAAAAAAATGTTTATTTTTCCTATGTATGGAAACTTACGGCCCACCCTGTAGTATGTTTTTGTGTACACACACCTACATATATATATATATATATATATAATATATATATATACTATATATATATACTACTATATATATATATATATACTACAAAGTATCGATGTCGTCATACAGGAACAAATCGAGGAGCATACAGAAAAAGAAGAAGATGACGCTATAGAAGCGATAAAGGTTAACTCAAAGTACTTCTATAATTTCGCAAAAAGAAAGTCAAAAAACCAAGCGACTATCGGACCTTTAAAAAATGAGAACAGTGATTTATCTGATGATCTAACAGAAGTATCTGAAATATTAAAAGCTCAGTATGAATCATCTTTCAGTATCCCAAAAACTGACAAATTGATTTGCGATAGAAACGCGTTCTTTGAAGAAGAACCACAAGGGGAAAGTATAACGGATTTCAACTTTACGACGGATGATATTACACAAGCCATAGGGAAACTAAAAACACACTCAGCGGCAGGACCGGATAAATGAAGTGCCACACTGATCAAAAACTGCAAGAATGCAATCGCTGAGCCCCTATACTGGATATGGAGACGATCATTAGACACGGGAGAAATACCGGGCATCCTGAAGAGCGCGAACATAGTCCCAATATATAAAGGAGGAGATCGATCCCAGGCCAAAAACTATAGGCCAGTGTCGCTTACATCTCATCTCACTAAAATATTTGAAAGAATAGTTAGACAGAAAATCTATGACTTTTTGGAAACTCAGAAAAAATTCAATGATAACCAACACGGGTTTCGATCAGGCAGATCATGCCTATCACAACTAATGGAACACTACAACAACATTATTGATTCACTTGAAAGTAATGAAAACTATGATGTACTATACACAGACTTTGCTAAAGCGTTCGACAAGTGTGACCACGGAATCATAACACTGGTATGCATATGAAATTTTGTTTTCTGCTGTGAGGGTTTTCTCAACTCATATTATATAATTCGACCATGCTGAATTCGTAAATGACATTGGTTTTCCTCAATCAGGTCAGGTTTTTTCTCTATTGGCCATTTATTATAAGTCCAATTTTATCCCCAAATTTATTGATTTTTTTAGCTTAAACACTGTAGATACGAGTAATATTATAAGAACACTCGTGAAAAATGAAAACATTGTGTGAATAAATACTTTTATTCATACAATGAATATGGAAAAAAGTTTACTGAGGAAGGAATGAAGTTTTTTTGGCTTTCCGTCTGTGTTTTTCTTCGGGCACGTCTCGCTTCAAACACCAGCAATAGTCCGCCAGCAATTGATATCCCAGTTTCCCTGGTACCTCTCTTCCATTATTTTGATATCTTGGTGAAATCGTTCACCCTGTTCCTCACTATAATCCCCGCAATTTTCAGGAAAATAGTCCAAGTGGGACCACAAAAAGTGCATTTTTATGGACATGCGCGACCCATGAGCTTTGAAAGCTTCCATCAAGTTTTCGACAACGGACTCGTATTCTGGACTTCTACGCTTGCCAAGAAAATCAGTGACAAACTGATTTGAATGCCTGCCAGGCATTCTTCTCAGTTGGAGTCATTGCGTTTTCGAACTGAGTATCCTTGATCAAAGTTCGAATTTGAGGACCATCAAAAACCCCAGCATTTAGTTTAGCATCAGATATATGAGAAAATTTACTCTCGAGATATCGGAATGCTGAACCCTCCTTATTCATTGATTTGATGAAATTTTTCATCAAGCCCAGCTTAATATGAAGTGGTGGGAGCAAAATTTTTGTTGGTGGTACAAGGGGCACTGAAACGACATTATGCGACCCAGGTTCAAAATTCTCTCTGGATGCCCATTCACGCTGTGCATAGTGCTTCTCATCCGCTCGGCTATCCCATTTGCAGAGGAAACATGGGTATTTCGTGTATCCCCCTTGCATTCCCAATACAAATGACACAATCTGAAAAAAAATGAAAATATTTAAAGAATTAGAGATTTGTTCTATCAGATAAAAAAATTTATGCATTGGACTGTATCACTTCTGTGGGGAAATTAAGTGTTCTTATACGCTCTCAAATAACCTTTGGAAAAACAACATAGTCAATAGCAATAGTTTACTTATGATATTAGTATTACCTTCAAATCTCCACAGATCCTCCAGTTATGTTGGTCGTATACGAGAGCATCCAGTAAAATTTTCATGTTATCGTAGCTCTCAGTAAGTTGTACGGAATGTGCTACAGGGACTGATGCAACCCTATTCCCAATGTTGAGAAGTACTGCTTTCAAACTTCGTTTAGACGAGTCTATAAATAGCCTCCATTCTGATGCGTTATATGGCAGGCCCAAGGATTCGATTAGCCCCTCAACATTGCAGCAGTACACTAAGGAAGAGGTATTTTCGTGCACTGCAAAAAACTTGCGGAATTCTTCCTCTCGTTTCCTATACCAGGAGAATGTTGTTCCCGGAGCCAGCAAGTTGTCCTCTCGAAGTCGTGAGCCCAAGATCTCAGCAGCTAATTTGGAAAGTCCTAAATCCCTGGTAAGATCATTAAGTTTGGCCTGGTTGAGAGGCCTCGGCTCATTTGAAGCGGCGGTATTTTGAGGTATATACGACTGGGACTGGTCATTGGCATTGGTCATTGATTCATCATCAGAATCATCGAAGTCCAGGGTTTGAGGTGGGTCGGGTATTGGAATTCCAGGACCATGGGGTACAGGTCTCATAACAGAAGGAATGTCAGGGTATACAACAATGTGTTTATTCTTCTTGTTAACTCCTGAAAATAGAAACACAGAAACATGGATATAAAATTTGCATATGAAATAGAAGAAGCATTCAGACAGTGGCGGCTCGTGAGGGAAGGCTGCGGTCTGTAAGATATGAAATAGGTCGATGGAGTCTGTATATTTTCTTTCTTTTTCATTCATATTGTCCCTTCGGGAACAATATGAATGAAAAAGAAAGAAAATATACAATCATTGTATATGTAAATGTAACTTGTATAACAATATGTATGTGTAAATGTATTTTCTATAACAATATGTATATGTAAATGTATGATTACCATTATGGTGAATATTATGCTATATATGGTGAATATTACATTATGGTGAATATTATGTCAAGTTTCATACGAGGATTTCAAAATATTTAAGAAAAATAAATTTATAAGCCCACCTTGGAGGTTTGTCATGCAGAAATAGCAATCTGTCACGTGATCCTTTCCTTCTCTCCAAATCATGGGAATTCCAAAAGGCAAAGATTTCGCTCTGCCTTTGCTCCATCTTCTCAAATTTTCAATGCACGTCTTGCAGCACATATGAGGGGCGAAATTTTTGTCCTGGTCCCCTAGCTTAATTCCAAAGTATTCTCTATACATTGTCTTCACAAATTTAGTGATTTGGGACTGGTTATTTGGCATGGTAACCGTCCCACATATGTGGCAGAATCTATTGGGATCATTTTTACACGCTCCATTCATTATGAAATATTTTATCTATATGCCTGAAAAGTAAAAAAAGATATTATACAAGTGAAACAAGTGATGATAGATGTTACTGTTCCAATTTCGCTTTGACGAAATCACGAAAAATTCTATTTTACTTATGAGGCCATAGCCAGATAACCTAAGCTGATTGAGAAAACCGGATTGCAGATTCGAAATCAGCAGGAAAACCTCTATAGGAATCACTTACAAAACCCTTGACAGCAAAATTGATGCATACCAGTGTAATACATAAACTGAAATATATGGGAATAACAGGAAAAGTAAGGAAATGGATATATAATTTCCTTAGTGAGCGGAGGCAAGTCGTTACAGTACAAGGAGTATCTTCATCAGAATGAGAGGTCCTCAGCTCAGTACCACAAGGAACAGTATTAGCTCCACTACTCTTCATAATCATGCTAACTGACATAGATGAGGACGTTACCAGAGACAGCACAGTAACATCCTTTGCGGATGACACAAAGATCAGTAGAAAAATAAGAAACCCAGAAGACATAGGATCTCTACAAACCGACATGAACAGAATCTACAAGTGGACGGAAGACAAAATATGAAGTTTAACACTGAGAAATTTCAGCTATTACGGTACGGAAAAAGAGAAGACCTAAAATCCATGGAATATTATACCCAAATGGACAGGAAATTCAGAGAAATTCCAGAGCAAAGATTTAGGGGTTGTAATGACAGATGATGCGAAATTTGAAACACAAAATAAGATAGCAGTAAACAGAGCAAAGAGAATAACGGGTCAGATATTGAGAACCTTTAAACGAAGGGATAGGAATGTAATGATTCCTCTACTGAAAACCCTGATCATACCCAAATTGGAATACTGCTCGGTCCTAACTCCCCATATAAAAAAGAAGACATTAGACAGCTGGAGGGATCAAGAAGCTTCACAGCCAAGATCAATGGGTGCAAAGAACTAAATTACTGGAAAGGTTACGAGAACTAGACCTATATTCACTGGAAAGGAGAAGAGAGAGATACACCATTATTTACACTTGGAAAATAATGGAGAAACTAGTCCCTAATCTTACTCTGAACCCTATAACTCCCCAAACAACGGTGGAAAGTAGAAACGGTAGACTGTGTCGTATTCCCAAATTGAAGGCGAGACAGGGAACATCCTTAACCCTGAAAGAAAATAGTTTTGTAGTGAGAGGACCAAAACTGTTTAATCAGTTGCCCAAAGACCTAAGAAACACGAAGGGAGTTGCAGTGGAAATCTTCAAAAGAAGACTAGACGCCTGGCTCAGAACAATCCCCGATGAGCCGGGCGTACCTGGCTATGTGAGGTGGAGAGCGCAAGAATCCAACTCACTACTTCACCAGGCCAACTCGAGAGGAGGGGCGACACGCTTGACCTTCGCGAAATGAGAAATCATCGCGCGGAACCTTTGTAAGGTTGTAAGGTTGTAAGGTAAGGTATATATGTCTGTATTTGTGCTGTATATTCTTATTTTTATTTTTTATATCTTTTCTTAACTCTCTGATTAACACTTTGCATACTCTTAGATCTGTGAATGAAATCATTGGGTCTCAAAATACAATAAATAGCAACTATGTGACAGTGGATACCTTCTTAAACGAGCGACGCAGTAACGGAAACGTATTTACTTTGAACTTAAATATCAGAAGTCTTCCAAATCACTTTGATGAGTTGACGGCTAATCTAAAATTGTTACAATATAAATTCACATGTATTATATTGACTGAGACCTGGTTAAATGAAAATAATAAGTAATTTCTTAATATACCGGGTTACACGAGCCACCACATATGTAGAAATAATAACAGAGGCGGCGGAGTAAGCATTTATATAGACACTAATCATAAAAGTAAAAGTATTGAGCAATTGACAGGCATAAATGATCATTCTGAAACCTTATCAGTTGAGGTGTATATAAATAATATTTCCTATTCAATATTAGGCATCTACTGACCACCAAATGGTAACTTGCCAACGTTTATTGCGAGCATAGATATAACTTTAACTTTTAACCATATCAACAATAATTGCATCATTGCGGGAGATTTAATCATCGATCTCGCTAAAATAAACCCTAATAATAATGCAAACTACTTCTACAATCTCCTTACCGCAAATGGCTTTAACCCATTAGTGCCGAGAGGTCTTTCCCGAGACTGAATAAAATCGTCTGGCGCTAGCCAAAACAAAATCAATAAAGCGACGTTTGGCACTAATGGGTTAATTTAATTATAACGAAGCCAACAAGACTACATAGTACCATAGGAAACTCCACTTTACAGTATTAGACCATGTCTCAGTGCGATCTTCCCTTGACTGTACGTCAGGTATACTCCTATTACACATTACGGATCATCTGCCCACATACACAATGCTAATTAGCCATTTACAAATAGAGGGGAAAATATAAAAAATAAAAACTGACTATAGACCCTACCAGTGGCGTATCAAGGGAGGGGCGAGAAGGGCGGCAAATTACTGTCAGGCGGGCGCAGTATGCAAAATTTTGGGTTTTTATGTTTTAAAATGCAACCCTCCAAAAAATTGTATCTCATCATTGTCGCGCGTTATTTGTGTACAAAATATCCATGGTTTTGATGAAAAATCATCATTAAATGCTATATATGCCACCTCAATGCCACTATTTCCACAAATAGTTGCGTTAAATTTTCACATCGGGAAGGTTGCCAGCACTATTTTTCAGGCTTTCCCTATATTATTTAGGTTAGGCTTTGCATTCTTTGAGCTTTGATGATGTTAATAATTAATGGTTGTTTTATTTTGCAGATACCCTACTGAATTAGCAAACATGAGCAAACGACAGAGACTGAGTGGTGCTGCATACAAGAATCTTCGCGAAAAAAAAAGAGGAGGAAGGCAAGCGTGCTGCTAAGCGATTTCATCAGTTAATGGGATTCTCAGACACACCTTCAGTGCCTTCTGGGAAGCAAGGAGATCAACCGCAATGTGATATATCTTTAGAGATAGATGTTCAAGCGGCAACTTCAAGTGAACCCCCAAATAATCAGGATCAACCCTCATCCCACCCATCACCCACAGAGTCTGTTTAACGATTCTGGCAACTGGCCCGTTCCAATGACGGACAATTTGAGAATCGAACTCATTAAACGTGGACCATCACATTTGAAAAACATGAATGGACCCTTTCCAGCTGATTCAAACAATAGGTCAATGTCAAAAGTTTGGTATTTCAAAACTTTGGAAATGGCGAAAAAATTGAAAGGTCATGGCTAATCTTCTCACCTTCAAAATGTAGCTTGCATTGCTTTTGCTGTCGTCTCTTCAACAACATCTCCAGTGCATTTGGAAAAGAAGAAGGATTTTTTGCCTGGAGGAAACTGAATCCAAGAGTATCTGAACATGAAAACAGTCCATATCATACCCGATGCTTTGAACAATGGAAAGAGTTGTCTATGCGCCTTCAGTTGAATGCTACAATAGATAATGCACATCAGTTGCAAATAAAACATGCTACTGCTAAGTGGAAAGAAATACTGAGACGAATTTATGACTGCATCATGTTCTTGGCAAAACAAGATCTTGCATTCCGAGGGCACCGAGAGAACTTAAATGAAGAAGCTGGGCTAGCTGGCAATTCTGGAAACTTTTTGGAGTTAATAAAACTAATGGGCAAATATGACCCAGTAATTAGGGAACATCTTACAAAAATACGAATGACTGACAAGATATCCACTACGTATTTGTCACCTAACATTCAAAATGAGTTCATCACACTAATCGGCTGTAATGTTCGAAAATGTATAATTGATAAATATAATGTGTCTAGTGCAAAGTACTTTGCAATAATTTTCGATAGTACACCAGATATATCGCATATTGATCAGATGTCTCAGGTAATTCGCTATGTGTCGATTAAAGATGGTAATGTAGAGGTGAAGGAATCCTTCGTTGATTTTATTAAATTAGAGGGGAAGACTGATGAGGCAGTTACTGATCTCATTGTCACTAAGCTCCGTGAGGATGTGCTGGATATCCAGAATTGTTATGGTCAAGGGTATGACAATGCTGCTACGATGGCAGGTATTCATCTTGGAGTTCAACGCAGAATTCTTGATGTTAGCAAACACGCTGTTTTCATTCCTTGCAATAACCACTCGCTGAACTTGGCTGGAGTTCATGCCGCGGGACTGAGTCCTAATGCTGTAACTTTCTTTGGAACAATTGAACGGATTTTCGTCTACTTTCCTTCCTCTACTCATCGTTGGGATGTCTTAACAAAACATTCCAAGATCACTGTCAAGCGAGTCTCTGATACGCGGTGGAGTGCTAAGTATGATGCTGTTTCTAGTCTTAAGAAGAACTTGACTCACGTTGTTAGTGCCTTGGAAGAACTGAGTGAAGGGGTCTCCGAAAATCTGGACACAAAGAGCGATGCTGAAGCTCTGTTGACCTCCATCATGTCATACATATTCATTGTGTACTTATTTTTCTGGGATCCAGTGCTGAAAGAAATCAATGATGCTCAGCTATATTTTCAAAGAGAGGGACTTGCTTTGGACCAGTGTGCATTAAAAATGAACTCTTTATCCGTGTTTTTAACTAATGAACGAGAGGCAGTAGTATCAAACGCTGCAGATGCCGCCGAAGAGTTCTGTAATGAAATGGATATCAGTATAGACCGCAGAGTCAGGAGACGGAGAAGAATGCCTGGAGAGCAAGCTCGTGATGCTGGATTGACCGTGCAAGAGGATGTACGCAGAGAATTTTTTGAAATCATGGATCGTTTATTAGCAGAAATTGAAAAACGCACAGTTTGTCTTAAAAACATGAATGATCGCTTTGAATTTCTGTCTCTTTCGTACCTTTTGAATCAGTCCAAAGATGAAGAAATTAATACCAACGTCAATAATTTTTCTTCCATCTACAATGACATTAATCCAGGAAGTCTACTGGAAGAAATAAAGCGTTTGCGCAGACATTTGCTCAGTTTCGAAAGCATAAGCGTCGACGATGATCCAAAGAACTGGGATATGTTAAAACTACTTCAGTGGATCGTTAAATGGGATCTAGTGGAATCTTTACCTCATATAACAATTGCCCTCCGGATCTGTCTAACTACATGCATGTCCGTGGCAAATTGCGAACGAAGTTTCTCGAAACTGAAACTTATAAAAACTTACCTCAGGTCAACTATAAGTCAATCTAGACTGAGCAATTTGGCGATTATTTCAATTGAACGCGAAGTTGCAGAGACAATGGACATAGAAAAAATCATTCATGAATTTTCTGTTATGAAAGTCCGAAAATTTAACTAGGCATTATACATTATATAGTTATTGTTAAAATTATGTAGTGTATTATGTACGGTACATTATGTAGTATTGTTAAAACTGAAGTTGCTTTATTTAAGTTTTTCTTCCACTAAAAGTTTTTGTTTAGAAGTGTATTTTTGTAAAGGAATTGTTTTTAAAATTGAAAATTGTTGCAGGGGGGGGTGCGGCGTTGGCATTTTCGCCCCGAGCGGCAAAAAGTATTGGTACGCCTCTGGACCCTACACCTATGATAATAAACTGAAATTTATCAGCAATATCAAGTTTTGACTGGTCGAGAATAACTGAAAGTAACTGAAATAGAAACAAAATTTCAAACATTCTCAAACACACTGATGGATATATTTAATAATAATTTTCCTATAAAGTTGAAACTCGTGTAAAAAAAACTATAACAACCAGTGGATCACTCCAGCTCTCATTGTAAGCATAGACCATAAACATTCTTTCTATAAACTAGGGAAGAATGATATTATCAGACTAAATTCGCTCATAAAAACCGCTCTATAATTACCAAACAAAAATCTAATCCGAAAGGATTATGGAATACTTTAACGGTTTTAGTTAACGCCAAAAAAGAAAAGACAAATCCCGTAAATTCATGAACACAGGATGGAATTTGCTACAGTGATCCCAAAGACATGGCCAATTTATTAAACAATTTCTTTTGAAAATAGGAAGCAATACGGCAGCTGCCATTCCAGAATCAGACAGTCACTACCAACAATATATGCCACAACCCACACCAAATAGGCAAATACTCTCTTCTTTGAACCAAATCTGCCGAACGAAACATCAGCTAAACTAAAAAACTTAAAAAATAAAAGCTCTGATATCAATTCAGTTCCAGTGAAAATATATAAACTAATATCATATGATATAGTAACCCCACTCACAAGACTTATGAATGAGTGAATAGTACAAGTGTATTCTCTGACCCCCTGAAGATAGCCAGGGTTTTCCCAGTATTCAAATCAAGCAGCTCTTATTCTCCATCCATTTACCAGCCAATCTCCGTCTTACCAACTTTGAGTGAAGTATTTGAAAGATTCGTATAAAATAGACTTATCAAATTCTTAGCTAAATACGACATCCTAGCAAAAACACAATTGGGTTTAGAGAAGGCCACACCATAGAAGACACCATCAACATGCTATGAGAAAAGATCTATAAAAACCTAAACTACAAAAAACACAGTCTTAGTTTTCCTTGACCTGTCAAAAGCCTTTGCTACGCTCTCACATGATATCTTACTAGACAAATTAAACACATGACATAACACAGATCAACCATAATCATATAATACAAGGCTTCCCAATGATTTCACACATAAACTAAATTATTCCATGCAAATTGCAGGAAATGCTCTCTCCTACAAAGGGGCAGATATCTGGAACGCTATACCTATAAATATCAGACAAGCACCATCATTAATTTCGTTTCGCAACTCACTAAAGAAACACTTTATTAACTCCTACTAATGTATGTGTGTGTGTATATATATGCATATATATATATATTGCAACTTGTAAATATTACTGAACAATAAAAATCACCTATTATTATATATACAAAATTCAAACTCTTAAATTGGTGCAATCACAAGCTTTATAAATTATATGTTAAAAGTTTCCATTATTTGCGCCACAGTTATAATATGCCTCATTTATCTGTATTTTTGTAACTTTAAGATTGTATCATTACTTCTAATTTGTAATATTAGAAGTTAATTATTATCGTTATTTCAACATGTTTTGTTTACCGTATTGTTTACCATTTTTTTTCTATTATTTTCATTTTTATACCGTATTGTTTACCTCTTCCTTTTCTATTATTTCAAAGATTATTTCAATTTTCATTTGTAATGACAGAGTTAACTAAATACAACTTTATTTTATTTTCCACAAATTCTATTTATATTTCTTAGTGCCCTTTGTAAAAATAGAAATGAATCTCAAAGACTTTTGCCTGAAAAGCTGTTATGGTTCCCAACGGCATATTCAGACAAGAATACTGTAACTGAACTACTTGTCACAAAAAAATACAAAATTAAACGTTAATGCCAACATTATGTAAACCTATATGGATGTAATATACAGTATATCTTACGTAATGTGTTCTTTCTGAATAAAGATTATTATTATTATTATTATTATTATTATGGGATGGTGTCCTATAAAATTTTATTTCAGTTCTTTCACCAAACATCAGAACTCTTCTAATTTTGTTGGAAAACACCATTACAAAAACTGCTTTTGAACTGAGAGCGACACGTTGATGCATCAAGAGCATGTTCCTCAGATTTCAATATTCTTTAAATATACTGTACTTAATTTAAGAGGTGGGACATAACTCGATTTTCATGCAAATAAGAAAATTATTTGGGTACAGCAACCAAATACGTGGTTATCTATTTGCCACCCATG
Organism: Bathynomus jamesi; assembly: GCA_023014485.1. Taxonomy (NCBI): domain Eukaryota; kingdom Metazoa; phylum Arthropoda; class Malacostraca; order Isopoda; family Cirolanidae; genus Bathynomus; species Bathynomus jamesi. The sequence goes on from JAJOZX010002862.1 coordinate 351,084, forward strand.
TTTTGATCTGATTAACCATTTAAGTTTGCTACCAGGAAAATAACCGTGGTTATATATATATATATATATATATATATATATATATATATATATATATATACTATATATATATATATATATATATATATATAATCTTTGGTTGGCCTCAGTGGTGTAGTGGTCAGCGTCGCTGACTACGAATCCATCGGCCCAGGGATCGAGACCCGGTGACGGCAGGCGGCGCGCAACAAAACCCAGCTGTTCATCCTTCCACACAATAAAGAAATTGGTTGGTACATAAAGGGGTACCCTGGGTAGCCTAGTGATTAAGACGCCGGGCTGCTGGTGGGGCATGATTCGGATTCCACGTTGAACTGTAGGTCTAAGGTGAAGTGACAAACTTGCCCTTCGTCAGAATGAACAATTCGGGCGGAAACCAAAAACCAAAAACCAAGGTAAACCAAAACCAAGGTTGGTTTTCAAAGAATTATTTTTGCGCATATAATTTTTGGTTCTTATGGTTAATTTAATTTGGTGGGGCAAATTTCCAAATTTCCGCGTAAGTAGTCGGATGTGAAACAAGATGGAGTTGCTCCCGGGTTTCACTTATTCTTTAATTCTTGACATGAAATCAAGTAGAATGAAACAGTTTATGCTCCACACGATCGTATAATATTAAAATGGAAAGTCTAAATAAAATGACTGTAAATATTTTATGAATTTTTATGTAACCTCGTTTCCAGTGTCTTTATTTATATCTATTTGCAGAAAATTTCAAATATTTAATAAATTTTTTCATATTGTAGAATTTAAATATATATATACATTAAAACAACCTACAGGAAAAATGAAGACAATCTTCCGACTGCTTTCGCGTACATTTTTATAGATCAGGGAGCAAACTCTTAAGACAATTCATTGAAGTGAAGCTACTTCGTCTTCACTTCTGAGTCTTAAGCTTTGGTTCCCTAAAGGAGGTGTTGAAATATAAACAAATTACTCCAAAGACTGTTTTCATTTTTCACGTGCGTTGTTTTAATATAAGTTCGCGTGACTTTTATGATTTTTTCCCATTGAACATAGTATACAGTATATATATAAAACTTAGTAAACCTTAGTTTTGCTTCCGCCCGAATTATTCATCCTGGAGCTTAAAGTGGAAAGTAGCGACGGGGGTTGTTCAACTTCCTTCGCAACATTTATAGTCATATGACGGAGGGAACCTTCAACTTTACGTGGGATCCGAACCACCTGTCGTTACATGATCTGGACGCGGAAGATGGTTTCCCATGCAACAACTCTACCCACCCAAGTCGTTTAACTTCGCTGATCAACTGGAAGTTAGGAATTACAAGGTTCTTGCCCAAACTCGATCTTACAATTCCCTCATCATCAGCTCAGTGTTTAACCAGTAGGCAAGGGGACCCATTTATCTACCAACCATTTTTTTTGGGGGGGGGTTATGTAGGATGAACCGCTGGGTGAGCTGAACACCGCCTGCCCTTGCCAGGAATCGAACCGGGGCCGGTAAATTCGGTCATCGATGCTAACCAATATATATATATATATATATATATATATATATATATATATAATATATATATATATATATATATATATATATATAAAATTCCTAATAGTATGTACGCTAATAATTTTAGTCTTAAGCCTGGACTCTTCAAACTGGAGATATCGTTTCTGATCTCAGAGCAAAGCAGCATAGGATTATAGGATTAAAAGGATTAATTTCTGGCAGGAACGCTCGAAGTCGCTTAAGTTTAAGCTTATTTGTCAGACATTTTACTTTCCTGACATATATAAAAATGGATGTATTCCTTTCTCTTTCTGGTTCTCGGCAGAGAAGAGTTGAAATAAATTCGAAATTTCTTGTATACAATATACAAGGTTATTATAAAGTTTCTTGTAGTTATCAAACACCTGTATGTAGGGAAATATTAGTTTGTGTACACCTCTCTTAAATTATGAGGAACATGTTTCCACAGCTAACAACAATGGCCACCAAACACTTCCCTCAAGCACAGTCACCACACTCTTTAGATTTGATACCATTATTTTTCATTTTACTATCATGTATAAAAGATTTATTTTATACATATACAAACATGATTAAAAATTGCTAAAACATGTTCAAACAAGACACAATCAATTATGTGACTATAAAAAGAAACAAATTACTGTATTCTGAGCAGAAAGTTAATTGACTTCAACAATTCTCTCTTTCATAATGTCAATGCTGGTGAAACGTTATCTATGATATCGAGAGTGTAGTTGTGTTAATGAAGAGGCAAACTAATTTTCAGTTCTTTTGTCTTCTCTCGGAAGGAGTGACATTTTATATAATATAATTATTTAATTTTGTAATATATATATATATATATATATATATATATAGGGTGAACCAAATGTAGGTGGACAGTAAATGATAACGTTTATTTTGAGAATACATATTTAATTTTTTTGTATACTATAATACAAAATAAAATTTAAATAAATTTAGTTATAATATTTAATATAATATAACACAAACACCATAGTTATAATGAACACCATAGTTATAATATAATATAACACAAACCGTATTCAACCTACTGTCCACCTACTTTTGGTTCACCGTGTATATATATATATATATGTATAGAAACGACGTAAGTATAGAGGAGTGTTCTGCACACGAGGAAGAGAAATAACGAACAAATGAAAAATGAGGTGACCGCCGGGGAATCGAACACAGGATCTTCCGATTGCCGGCCAGATATGCTACCACTACACCGGCAATCTGACCGGCAATCGGAAGATCCTGGGTTCGATTCCCGGGCGGTCACCTCATTTTTCATTTGTTCGTTATTTCTCTTCCTCGTGTGCAGAACACTCCTCTATACTTACGTCGTTTCTATACATTAATATACTGCGTGGCCATTGCAGTTATATATATATATATATATACAGTATATATATATATATATATATATATGATGCAAACCCACAAGAAAAAAGAAAAATGATTCCAAGGTCTTTCGTGTATTTAAAAGTACACCTCGTCAGGGAATGAAGGGAGAAGACGAGATGACAAAAATATTGACAAAAATATATACCTATGTACAGCGGGAGGATCAAGTAAAGATAAGCACCCCCAGCCTTCTTTAATTAGCCTTATAAGGCTAACTAACGAAAATATCACGACCTAACCTAACCAATCGTCAAGGGCGTACAGTTGACTTAACGATTGGTTAGGTTAGGTCGTGATATTTTCGTTAGTTGGCCTTATAAGGCTAATTAAAGAAGGCTGGGGGTGCTTATCTTTACTTGATCCCAGCGGGACAGAAAAATAAAAAGATTATCACATGATTAACAAGTTAATTTGAGGTAAAAGGTATTTTAATAGGATACTGTCAATTTTATACATTCCCGCACTGTTATTGAAATTATTTTTAAAATGGATAAATGCACATTCTAGAATATTCCTTTCAATTATATCTGTGTTTTTAACAAACGCTTTAGAACTATCCCACTTGATACTATGATTACATCTACACATATGGTTAAACAATGAATTAGAATTATATGCTCTTCTACACGCATATTTATGCTGTTTTACTCTAATGTCTAACGTTTTACCCGTTTGGCCTATATACAGTATACTGAGTTACATTGTGTGCATCCGATCGAATACACACAACCAACCGCATTATCCAGGCTATTCTTTACTGGGCGTGATTTAACAGTATTATTATACTTAAAGACTATAGTGATATCAATTGCTTTAAGTAAAGTCGGAAGATAGTGAAAATTAACATGGTAAGGTAGACTAAGGATATTTTTACGCTCAAATTCCTTTACATTTACATTATTATAATACCTATTCTTAGCTCTCCTAAGGCAGTTATCTAGAAATGAAATTGGATAAAATAATTTAGCAAAAAATATTCATGATATTGCATAACATGGAATCTAAAAATTCAGGACTGACAGCTCTCAATGCTCTTAGAAACATAGCAGAGAAAATAGAACATTTAATCGAGGAATGATGGTCAGAAAAAAAATGCACATAAGAGTTATTATTAGTAGGATTACGAAAAACTTCAAATTTGAACTGATTCAAGCACCTTCGAATTTTTAGATCCAGAAAAGATAGGCTTCCATCATTTTCTTTTTCAACCGTGAACTTAATAGATGTGACTAAATTGTTCAGCTTACGAAGAAATAAGTCAACATCCAAATTTTTAAGTCAAAGGAATAAAATATCATCTATATACCTGTACCAAACAAGGCTAAAATTAACAGTAGTAAGCAAAACTCTACTCTCAAAAAATTCCAGATATAAGTGAGCTAATACCGGTGAGAGGGATTTCCCATTGCCAATCCAAACGACATTATGGTAAAACAACATAACTATGCGTGTAGAACAGCAAATAATTGTAATACATTGTTTAACCATATGTATAGATGTAATCATAGTATCAAGTGGGATAGTTCTAAAGGAATATTCTAAAATGTGTATTTATCCATTTTAAAAATAATTTCAATAACAGTGCGGGAATGTATAAAATTGACAATATCCTATTAAAATACCTTTTACCTCAAATTAACTTTTGTTAATCATGTGATAATCTTTTTATTTTTCTGTCCAGCTATACATTGATATATATTTTTCTCATCGCACCTTCTCCCTTTATTCCTTGACGAGGTGTACTGAATACACGAAAGGCCTTGGAATAATTTTTCTTTTTCCTTGTGGGTTTGCATCATTCATTCATTTCACGTGTATAATTGTGAAATTCATCCCATATATATGAGTGTGTGTGTGTGTGTGTGTGTGTGTGTGTGTGTGTGTGTGATATAAAATTATTGATTAATAATGTTGATGATTGTTGTGAAGTTAATTATCGTCGTTAGTTCCTCAAATATTCGAGATAATAATTGTTAGCTAAAAGATATGAACATGGTAAAATTATGTCGATTCAGTTGCATGTTAGAATTCATTATAAAGGTCGAATACATCTCTTTGTAATCGCTTGTACGAGGGTAGGCTGAAAAGTAATGCTTCCGCTCAAATAAATTTTTAACGAGTTGAAGGATTTTATCGAAACAAAAGCAGATATGTACTTTAGAGTTTATTCTTCAAAACGATACATTTACTTTTCTATAGTAAAATCACCCTCTACCTCGATACATTTACGCCAACGTTAAATGAGTTTTTGAAATTCATCCAGGTAAAACTCGGCGCTTTCATTACGAAACCAAAATTTCACAACGGCCTTAACTAACTTCTTCGTCAGACTCGTAGCGATTTCCACGGAGATGTTCTTTAAGTTTAGGAAAATGGTGAAAATCGTATGATGCTAAATCGGGGCTATATGGTAGATGCGGCAAGACGGTGAATTGCAGATCTTCAATTGCTTCTTGTGTTTGAACACTGGTGTGAGGCCGTGCGTTGTCATGGTGAACAATGACTGCGTTCTTGTGGGTGCGAACCCTCCTGATCCCTTTTTTCAACTTCTTCAGAGTTTCAATATAGCGTGCGGAATTGATTGCTGTCCCTCTTTCCGTAAAGTCTTCGAGAACAACACTATTGATATCCCAAAAAACAGTCACCACTTTTCCAGCCGATTTTTTAACTTTGAATTTTTTTGGTTGCGGTGAATTTTTGTGCCGGTGTTCCATGGATTACCGTTCATTTTCAGGTTCATAATGGTCGATCCACGTCTCGTCTGTCACAGTGCTGTGCAGAAATTCATCTTCATTTTCGAAGCACTGCGGATTTTCTTGGCAAATGCGTAGTCTCTCAGTTTTCATCTCGGCAGTGAGTATACGAGGCACTTATTGGAGATATCAAGCATTACAGCAATTTCATTTTGTTTTATGCGACGATTTCCACGAATCAGTTCGTAAACGTAGTTCCGATGAGACTCGTCGGTTGCCCTGCTTCTCCTTCTTTACATTGCCTCGCCCAACGTCGAACGGTACTTACATCAACACACTGTTTGCTGTACACAGCTTGCATTCACTTCAATGAATGACTATGGGAGCAACACTTTCCGCGGTCAAAAATTCAATTATGGCACGTTGCTTGAAGCTAACGTCTTTACACCTTTCCATTGTAATCGATACTGAACCAACGTGTGGTTTCCATCTCGGCAGTGAGTATACGAGGCACTTATTGGAGATATCAAGCATTATAGCAATTTCATTTTGTTTTATGCGACGATTTCCACGAATCAGTTCGTAAACGTAGTTCCGATGAGACTCGTCGGTTGCCCTGCTTCTCCTTCTTTACATTGCCTCGCCCAACGTCGAACGGTACTTACATCAACACACTGTTTGCTGTACACAGCTTGCATTCACTTCAATGAATGACTATGGGAGCAACACTTTCCGCGGTCAAAAATTCAATTATGGCACGTTGCTTGAAGCTAACGTCTTTACACCTTTCCATTGTAATCGATACTGAACCAACGTGTGGATGAGTGTAGGCTATATTAGGGTATAACACAAACCCGGTTTTATCTGGTTACCTCTACACAATCTGGAATGGGATGGGGATATCAAATTACAACACAAACCAGTTTTATCTGGCTACCTCTACACAATGCAGAATTATTCAAGTGGAGGCATTACTTTTCATCCCACCCTTGTACATTGCGGAAACAAACTCGAGGGGAAAAGCAAATTTTCAAAAGAATCAAAACAATCGAAAGATTATGAATTTGTAATTTTGCTTTATTTATTGTGTTGTGTTTGAAAGAATAAAAATTTTAAGAGAGCTCAAAAAATGGTAACGTTTGCATTTCTTTCTCATTTCTTCGACACGATTTTCCCTGTACTGTAAGCGGTTCCGAAAAACCTTAGGCCCCCCCCCATTTGCAGCTTACATGTTTACTTATATCGAAATAGTTTTTAGTGATTATAAAAATATATAAAATTCTTATTTATTGCAGGTATTAAAATTACTCTAGCTGATAAAGTGATAATATAATGGCTTCTCAATTAATTGGTGATTCGGAGAGGCAACGTGTGATAGATCGCATACGAGCAATAACATTTCGGGAAGCTCGTGATGCTGGAACCACCTTTATAACACATTCATGGGTTGCCAAAAAGTTGCGAAGAAGAGAGGACTTCGTCAAAAGAAATTGGAATAAAACTTTGGATGAATGTGAAATGGATACAACCAAATCTGGGCGCCCAAATTTGCTACTCTCTCAGGAAAAAAAGGACATCATTGAAAGCGGTACGCGTAAGCGGAAAAACGGCTGTGCTAAACTTTCTAGACTGTACCGTCATAGGCAAGGTTTAAAGCCTTGGCATGAACTTCCGAAGCCAAGAAAAACTCAACTTAACATCGATGACAGAATATGGTTTGCCCATTATCTTGAAGATTGAGATGTGGATGATTTCATGCATTTAGCTGTCTCCGATGAATTTTTTGTTTACGTAACACGTCGGCCTAACTACCAAAATGATCGAGTGTGGGCCACAACACCAGATGAAATCGATGACAATGAACATTATCGTGAATTATTAAAAAGTCCAGACTGTGCTGGTGTTTGTTTTGTTCACTGCAAAGAAGCTCATGTGGGTGCTGAAGCCAAATGGTCAGAGTTGGGATGGACAGTATTTTCGTGATATTATTCTATCCCAGTATGTCATTCCTTTTCTAAGAAACCCAAACAATGTTATGGATGTCGATCAGGTCACACTTCTGCACGATTAAGACCCCCTGCTTTAAGGCATTAGCCACTCAACAGTTGTTGCGGAACCATGAGATCGATTTCTTTGGAAATGAAGAATGGCCAGGAAATTCTCCTGACCTGAACGTCTGTGAGCACATTGGATCAGTTATAAAGGATAAGGTTCAATGTCTCTTGTTTCAAGAACCTGCAGCAAATCGATTTTCGAAGGATACAATGACGCAACACATTGAAACTGTTTTAGCAAATTTCCGTAACGCTCAAGATCTATTCACGTCACTTTTGGCAAGCTACCCAAAGCGAATTCAGACTGTCTTGGAAGCCAATGGCGAGAACACCAAGTTTTAATTGTTTCTCATTAAATGCAGGATTAAATTCCCTTTTGTAAGCTATGTTTAGTTTTACTGTACCTCTAATGGTTTAGGCCATGGGCGGGGGGGGGGGGCTAAGGTTTATTGGAGACCCGTACATGTAAGTTCAGCGAAAAAATAAAAAAATATCATTGACAAAGATACAGCTTTCTGTCAGCACTTCATATTTTTCAGGATTGTGAAAAAATATGGTACACTTGTTTTCTGGATATACTCCTTTCTACAAAAAAGAAAAAATGTAAATAAAGGTGAAAATAAGAAAATTCAGTTCTATTTCCACCCTTCTCCTCCATAGTTGATGCTTCAGATAAAGTATGAACGGAGGGAATGTCAATAAAGTAAATTATTTAAGATTTTCGATCCGTGAAATGAAGTTGCAAGTATGCTTTAACCTTTTGAAAAAAAAATAAATAAATAAACCATTGTTTACACGTTTCCATGCATTCTTTACCAAACCCATGTAATTTACCAACTACATCGACATTTTGTTCTTCAACACTGACACCAACAACATTAACCCCATTCCTCGCATTCTCCATCTCCATGATTGAAAATTCTTTCGAAAAATCAATGCGTTTAAAATCTATGGAGAGTTACAAACTATCAGAAATCAGAAGTAACGAAGTACAGCTTTAGTAAGACGCAACTACAATATTTCGAATGTGGAACACAATCCAAACTGACTAAAAGCTGAAAGAATTAAGAATCGATCATAAACATTTGTTTTAATAATAGAAATCTGGCATTCCCATGTAGCTACAGGGAAATATATCAGTAAAAATTTGACGCATGATATTTCCTATCTGTAAGAAAATGATATCAGTAAATAGTCTTTTACTGAGATAAATGTTTCTCGAATATTTTCTCTTTCTTTACAAGGTAGATAGCGTGTAAAGAAATGTATTTAATAATTAATATTAATGTTTTAAGTGCAGTAACGGCACTTTGTGAGATGAAATTATTATGAAACTGACAAACTGTTGTGCTTGAAACAGATGCGGGAGTTATTAGAAGCTACAGTAAATACTGCCTTGACTTAGAGAGAATCATTTAAAACTAAACTAAGTACCGTGTTCAAAATTATTAGCACAAGTTCTATTGGAATTTAAATAAATAAATTGTTACTTTAAAATGAATGTGGTTCAGATTAAACACATAAAAGAGAACATTTACGTGGAAATAGGACAAACCAAACTTCATATGAAAAATTTGAAAATGATTAATTCCAAATAAATATAGTCTTATATGTGTTTAATCTAAACTAAGTTTATTTTCAGTGACACCATTTATTTTGTTGTTTTAACCAGACTTTGAATATAATTCTTTGTTCAATGAGAATCCAGACAAATATTTTGTTTAAATTAAATAAAAGATTTCTGGAGATGTTTAACTCTGCCTCATTTTTATTTATAAATGAACCGTTATCTGACACTGGTTCCTTACTCAGTATATGCGTTATAAAATGGTTTCTCTTTTACATGCAGCGTTGCCGAGTGTCCCTGTCGTGACTGACGAAAGCGGTACAGTAGTTGAGGGTGAATCTGGTCCTTATACGGAAGGAGGGAGAGATGTACTGACCTGTCGGACAATTGGAGGTAAGATGTATTACCTATAGGGTCGATAAGTGTAGAACATACTATAGAAGTTATATATAATATATATATATATATATATATATATTACATATATATGTTACAGTCAAAGTGTATAACCAGCCATTTCGTGTAATGGTTGAAACTTTTAGTCATTTCGCGAAATGACTAAAATCTTCAGCCATTACGCGAAATGGCTGAAATTCCACCTTGGTCATTTCGTGAAATGGCTAAAATGACTTTTGTCATGAATTCATATAAATAACAAACATCACAATAAAATTGGAAACCTTTATTTAACTAATTAAATCTGCTAAAACATACATACACCCACAGGTCTGTTCAAATAAGTGAGAAACACTCTTCAAATACACACTAGAACACATTTGAACACATTTGAATTTGAATTTTCAATATAGAGGTTTTCAAATACTAAGTGGGCCTTCAATGTTATTCCGGTGTCCGCCATTGAAGGCCCGGTTAGGTCAACTGTATGCCCTTGACAATTGATTAGGTTAAGTCGTGTTATTTTCGTTAAAACTAACGAAAATAACACAACTTAATCTAACTAATTGTCAAGGGCATAGAGTTGACCTAACCGGGCATATGATCTTGTACGAAATGACCAAAGTGGAATGTCAGTCATTTCGCGTAATGGCTGAAGATTTTAGTAATTTCGCGAAGTGACCAAGTGAAACAGCCATTTCGCGAAATGAATAAACGTTTCAGCCATTACGCGAAATGACTAGTTACACACTTTGACTGTAACACACACATATATATATATATACAGGATGCCGCAAGATAAAGTAGCCCCAAGATAAAGTGTTTGAGATACCTTGCAATAATGTCTCATGGTCTTTGCTTATCTATTTAGATAATTCTGCATTAGGATTCCTCTTCACATAACTACGATACTATAAAAAACTTCACTTTTCTATGTGAAAGTCAAAATATGATAATAAAAACCCACTCTAATAGACGGAGTTTATTTCCACAACAGTTTCGATGCCCACTGGCATCCTCTTCTACCAAAGAGGATGCCAGTGGGCATCGAAACTGTTGTGGAAATAAACTCCGTCTATTAGAGTGGGTTTTTATATCATACGATACTATAGATAGATACAAAGATACCTATATACATAGATGAATTAACAACCTGCTTTCTAACCTATCTGTACAGGTCGACCGCCACCAACGTTAGTGTGGATTCGGGATGGAAAAGTGGTTGAAGATTCTTTCAACGGAGATTCAACGGGTCGAGTAAGGAATCTTCTCCACCTCGAAAATCTAAGCAGAGACTACCTCGATGTTACTTACACGTGTCGAGCTTCAAATAATAACATCACGGGTCCTCTCGACACATCCGTCACGATTAACATGACACGTAAGTGTGTGTGTGTTGTGTGCTTTGTTTTTATTTCTGAAGGTTTAATTTATTCAACGATATAATTTGTAGCGTGCTGTACACCACTTTTGAGATATTAAAGTAACAAGTGGTCCATTACATGTTTATAATTAATTCAAAAGGAGTAAATGATAAATTGCATTTCTCATATACACACAAATACAATACTTAAGTAACTTAAAGTGTGAGCTTTGTTACATGTTTCCAGGTGTAATTTATATTCAGCAGTGCATTAAATTAAATCTAACCTAACTACTCTAAACGTAATTCAGCTTATATATTATATATATTATATATATATATATATATATATATATATATATATTTGTTATTCATTGTTTCAAATAATAGGCTCGCTTATTAGAAGTATATATATCATACAAATGAATAGTGAATAGTTGGTATCAGATAACACTTGTCAATTAGAGTACATATATATATATATATATATATATATATATATATATATATATATATATATATATATGAGAAGATGGAAAAAAGTCCAGATGAAATCTTTGGCAACGATACGAATCAGCCAAAAACAAGTTCGGACACGAATCTCTTAATGGATTTAAAGTTCTCGGAAGGAGACTTAATTAAGGTTTTATCACGACTACGAGAAAATTCAGCACTATTGCTAAACACATACTGTAGAGTGCCATGTTTCTGAAGAAATGAAAAAAGAGTATTGACAAGTCACAATACTTACTATGGAGAAAATCCCACGACACAGGACAAATTCCACTTCCATTAAAGAACAAACATTGACCCTTTATTCAATACAGGTAAAATAACACTTGTAAAATAACATTGATAAACCGTTCAATTCAAGGGAAGATAACAATATGAAGTTCAACGAAGAAGAAAACTTTCAACTTACAAGATATGGTAATAACAAGGAACTACAGATAGAGGATTCAAAACATTGCAGACCAAACTGTAACACGAACAAGTCAGGGATTTTGGAGTAATAATGTCATCGGATACAGAATTCAGAGAGCACTATATCATTAAAATTACCACAGCTAGAACAATTCTGGGAATTATCTGAAGGAGCTTCCACAGCAGAAAAGCAAACATCATACTAAGATTATTGAAGATTTTAGTCCTACCTACGAGTATAACTGAACATTTCTAAGTACTCACAAGCCCGTACAGAAAACGAGACATTGCAAACATAGAAGCTATACAAAGGAGATTTTGTGTCTAAAATTGAGGGAACGAAAGATGAAGACTACTGGTCTTGACTACTTTCCTGAAACTCTACTCTCTGTAAAGAAGATGTGAACGGTACACAAAAATGTGGAAAATGTAGAGGGTTGTGTCCAAACTTTTATTAATAAAATAGAAACACATTGGAATAAGAGAAGAGGTGGATTTTGTACTATCCCAGTTGTGGTGGAAAGGGGGTGGGTGAGTCATGAAAACGAAGATGGAAAATACCGTCAGAATACGAGACTAAACTTTTTAATGTGTTGCCAAAGGAATTGAGAAACTCCAGCACACCAACCTAAACAATTTCAAGAACCATTTGGACAGGTTCTTGTGTACAGTCCCTAATCATCATGTGCGGCTGGCTGCGAGGGTAGGAGGAGAGTGGAAACCAATTCTGTGCTCCACCAAATCCCGCGAACGAGGCGAGATGCTACAGAGGGTTTGACTGTAGGTCGATACTGAACTGTTGTTCGAAGCAGTCATAAGGCATCATAAGGTATATATATATATATATATATTTAAACTTTGTTGGCCCAGTGAACCGGGTCAACAAAACTACAATTCCAAGGATAACGAAATGAAACAAATCACATTAAACCCTTTTATATTGTCCTTAAATTGAGAGGTAGTTTATTTAAATCGGATAAGTAGTGTTTTTACAAGTTCAACTTGAACAATAGTTGTTAAAAAATAAAAATGACAAGTAGGTTAATTAGAGACTTAGCTGAACATTAAAGAAGTTTAGAATGAACAAAAACAAATTGAATATAACATTAACGTAGCAATTATTCAATGTGTTCTCCATTATACGAGTAATTAATGACTAATTGTAGCAAACTGCCGTAGAAATCGTGTCTTACTCGAGTTCATTCCATGGTGTTAAAACACACTCTCGAAGTTGATTGACATCTTGAATATTTTGTCTAAACTTTGACAACTAAACGTCCCCAGTGGCGAGCAAGGCTATAATTGTCATTGGTAATTGATAATGATGGAGGACATGAGGGGTGTAATCTATCAACAAGATCGGACGACTTTCCACTGTGCCATTGCTGTTCACAACTTTCTTGATGCAACCTTTCCTCACGGCTGGGTAGGCCGTCGTGGACCAAGAGCATATCCACCTAAATCAACTGACTTAACCTCTTTGGATTTTTATCTATGGAGGTATGTTAAAACACTTGTTTATTGTGACAAAACCAATAGTCTGGCAGAACTCCGTCAAAAAAACAAGAGTCACTGAATCCATTACAAAAAAGCATCTTGCTAATGATATAATAGAGTTCGAGCATCGAATACACGTTGTAATGACAAATGATGGTGATTTTGTGAAAGTGTTCTGAACTTGGACAGTTTGGAAATGTAAACAACCATATATATTGAATATAGGGTAATTAATAAGAAAAGTGACAACTTTTTTCGCATTATTATTTCTTGGACACCCTTTAATTCAACAGAAAGAGTTAATATTATCCTAAGATATGTCAAAAGCTTTGATACATTATTCAATCAATTTTAGGTTTATATTTTAAATAAAATTACTTTTGACTAAGAGTGAAAAATAGAAAAACGAAAAACAAAAAACCGAGGCCGATACCCCCCTCTTTTTTTGCAAAGAAAACTTATCTTGATTTTTAAACATATATTATATATATATATATATATATATATATATATATATATTACGCGTAACCGGTGAAATTGCGCATTTCATGAAATAAGCAAAGTTATTACTTATTTCGTGAAATACGCAGATGAAAATGTAAGAGTTCAACTATCAGTTGCAAACTATATTTAAATCAAAATATACTTAAAGCAAAATATACAGCAAAATATACAGGCATACCATTATTTTCACGTTTAGCTTGAGTGGCAGGAGCTGTTACAAAGGTTTCTTACTTTTAGAAAGGAGCACTTTTGGTCAGACAGCTGGTTCGGCAGTTAGGTTAGGTTAGGTTAGTATATATATATATATATATATATATATATATATATATATATACTGTATATATGTATGTATACTCCCTCACATGACTTTTTCGTTACGAAGGGGGTTCAATAACCCCCAATCATTATTACATATTTTACATTAAAAATATTGTTGGCAAACTCTTGAAAAAGATCTTAAAACTTTTAAGATAAATTCTCTCAAACTTTGCGAGTAAAAACAGAAAATATTCACAACAAAGAAAATGTGTTAAAATGTGTGTGCTCTCGGTATGAGGTTCCAGGTAGCTCGCGGGCCTATTATATACATTTAACGTCATACCAAGTCTAACGCAATGGAATGCATTTAATTTCAGATGTTTTGTCAGTGATTTTTACTTTATAAAAAAATTTTAAAATTATAAAATAATTTTAAAAAAATGTTAAGAAAAGTTATAATTTTTTTTTTTTTAACTTTTCTGTTTTTTTCAACGAAACATTCACAAATATTTCAAATAATTCATTAAAAAATTTCTCAAATTATAATTTCTAAAATTAAAATCGAAAATTTAACTTGGAATGTAATTTTCAAACCAAATTTATAATAAATAATAAATGATTTAAATGTAAACCAAAAAATATGTAATAAAACAAAAAAAGAAAAAATTTGTTGAAGGAAACTACGACACAATTCGAGTCACCTTTACACATCAAAAACTTAATTTTTCAGAGACGTCACCCAGTAATTTATCAGAGTACAAAAAAATGTTATAAAAATCATCAAAAAAATTATAATTTATATAAAACAGAAAGGGTTTTCCATTACAGTCTTCAATTTCAGTTGAAAAGAACGTCTTAGTTAAGTTGGTCAAAAGATTTCCTATCTAAAGAAAAATAGTTGAGATTTTAAAATGAAACTACGACTTAATTTTAATAAAAACCCATAAAGTTATTTCGAGGCAGAAATCAGAAGTCAGAATTTATTAGGTTTTCCCAGATTCGTATAGATAATTATGATGCAAATAATCAGAATTAAATAATTTCTACTTGAATTTGTATTTAATAAAAAAATGATTTTATTTATTTATGTATTGTTTACTGACAATTTTAAGGAAGGAATAACGCGTAGTTATCCACACTATACTTAAAGTGTATTTTAAAGTATTGTATTGTTTTTATCCATAATTTATGCATAAATAAATTTATGCATAAATTTCGTGACAATTTATAAAAGAGGAGCTACGAGAAATTTTAACATAAAATCGTCATGTTTTCAGTCGTGTAAATCGATTTTTGTGTGTATGTGTATGTGTGTATGTGTGTGTGTGTGGTTTCTAAATTTAAGCTCTGGTGTTTCGTAACATTTCTAATATTATACGTAACGACATCTTAACTTTTATAACAATTTATAATTTAAAAACAATAACTTACAAGTCATTCCTGTGACACACACACACACACACACACACACAAATATAACCATATCTCACGGATGCAAAAAGAATTTGCGTGCGAAGTAACATTTTGAATTCAAGTGCGGCGAGTGCATTTGAGCATGTAAGATTTATAACTATCTTTTGAGTTCTCATTCTGATATGAACAGCATATATATATTTATATATACAGGGGTTAGACAAAATAATATGAACACCCGCCGATTTCACCGGTTATCTTTACGGACTGCTCAGACACAAAGTAAACGGTCAAATGACTGGCAAACCTATTTAAATGCGTAACAGAGAGTGTATACGTCATGTTATAACCCTCACGTTGTTTTTACAGATCTGAGTGAATTATGAATTAGCAGTTATGAAAGACCTGTCAGACTTCCAAAGAGGGCAAATTGTCGGAGCGCGGATGGCTGGTGCATTAGCCCTTTTCAAAAATCAACATTTTCTTATTTTCATATGTTTCTGTACTTTTTCCCATGCTTTTTGACCTGAAAAGGCCGAAAATCACAACCATTTTGACCTAGGTTGTTGGGAAGCATTGCCGCATGGAGCTTTAAGTTTTCTGCCTTGAAATCGGCCAAAAGCACCAGTTCCGTGGTCCCTTGAATCATGTTTTGCACTATAACTTTTTATCTAAACAAGATAGAGCAACAAAATAGGCACCAAATTAAAGTGTTTTTAATCCTCTTTCTAACTTATACAATTATGATAGTCTTGGAACAAGAAATGGCACATTGGTACATACAAAGATTTCAGAAATATCACAAAATTCGTTTTCTCACACTCAAGGCAGACAAGGCGCCTTATTCATGACACAAATTTGAGATTAACATTTTGTCACAAGTCTAATCGATCAAGAAGTGAAAGCATTACATGATGATTAATTTCATAATGACATTTACACAGCCAGTTGTTGAGAGTTTGTTTCTTGAAGCTGTCAAAGCGGCGTCTGTTGAACTCCACAACTTGAAGGAGATAGTCCCTTTGCTTGGCATCTGTTGTTATGACATTTGCAAAGTCGCTCATCATCTTGACACCACGTTCAGCAATGTCATTCACCGCTTTCATATTCTTAACATAGTCCAACGCTTTTCTGTAGTCCTCATTCTGTGGCCAAGACGTGACAGGTTCCAGAAGCCACTCGGATCCAATGTTCAGTGTGTCCAGCAGGAAATGTGATTCTGGGCCAATGAGATCAACCAGGGTGGTCTTAGCTGTGACTCTCTGGAATAGAGGCTTTCCTGTTCTGAAGCTGTCTGGCTTCTCAGTGGCATGTAACTGGGCAGCAATGTCGTGCTTCAATGTGTCACTCAATCTACTGCTGAACAGGGCAAATGGCACGACTTCCTGCGTCAGGTACCATTTGTGGTTTTCCATCTTATTAAGTACTGCATCAGCAAGCTCTGGGTCAGTTTTCTTGTACTTCAACATGTCCTGGATTAGACTTAGATCATTCACGGGAGCATCTGCAGCAGACATTGACATCATCCATACAGGAGTGTAGAACAGCGCAAGGAAGGAGTACAGGTTTCTGGCCATCCATCTGGCCTGATGAATGGCGCCTCGTCGACTCCAGTGAATACCTCGAGGAGGCGTTCCTCCAAGAACAATGACTGTCAGTTCAGCCATTTCCCTGTAGTCGGCTCTTGGAAGCATTTCTGCTGTTAGAATGTCTTGGAGTATTTCTTCACTGTTCTTCTTCTTTTCCTTCAGCCATTTGCTGTTGATAGCCAGCATCTTTGGGTTTTCCTTGGACAAGTCTGTCCAAACATCCTTTAGATTCTCAAACCAGGGATTATCTGGCCCCTTCACCTTCCCAAACAGCTTCTCCCAAACTGCTCCTACTAGGATTTCCAGGATGTGATGTCGACAGGCCAGATAAAACACCTTTTTGGTCAGCATTTTCTCTAGCAGTTTGGCAGCTCCTCTGTGAACTCCACTGTTACTGGATGTAGTGTCAAAACAAGGGCAGTAACATTATCCGTAAGTTCCCATGTCTCCAGTAAATCCATTGAAGCCTCAGCCTGAGCTGTGCCAGAAGAATTGTCGATGACAGGTACTCCCAATAACTTTCCTTCAGTGTATGAAGGTGGACCAGACACTAGCACAGCTAAAGTCTCTGAGGTACTTCCAGGTTCACTGCCGAAGACATCTTTGAGCAACTTTCCATCCCAGTGTAAGGCAGCGTACTGTGGGGGTTTTCACAAAACTTGGACATGTGACTCTGGCTGATATACCTGGACAGCATTCTGTTGCGACGTGTTGTTGAGGTTGAGATGACGAAGTTATCCAGATCAGCCCCTCCAGCTTTCAAGGTGGCAGAAACCATGGCAGTAACTTGATTGTCTGATAAACCAAGACGATCAGCTGTATTGCAGATGACATCACATTCCATGACCTTCCTTGGAAACGTCAAAGTCACACTAGTCACAGTGTCTTGATGGTGAGAACATCCAGGACGAGGCTGATGGTAATCCATGTCCTCTGTGTTAGCGTCGTTGTCAGTTGAGTCACCCCAGGTAATGTCATCCACATGAACAACTGCCTCTTGTTCTGCTGCAGCTGTAAAATAGTACAACATGTTAAGACAGTAATTGTTAAATACATGCTAAATATCGCAATAGAGTAAAACTTAAAACTTTCTGTAACGTTCAAAGTAATTAGTTTTACCTTGTTCTTGTCTATGCTGCAGTCTTTCATTCCTCGCTGCTTGCTGCAGGGATCTTGTCTCAAAAATCTTGTCATGACCAGACATATGACCTTTCCTCTCAGTCTTTTGGTCTTCGTAGAACCTGATATCCTCATGTTTCTTCTCTCTGGATAACAGTCTGTTGTTCTGTATTTCCTGGATTGCATCTGGAGCTCCTATATCGAACAGGCTGTCTAATTCCAGCACAAATGCTCCTCTTTTTCCTCCAGGGTTACTTGCTCTTCCTTTGCTTTTCACCAGAGCACGATGTTTCTCATGTAGTTTCATGAAGAGCTTCATTGCGTTGTACTTGGTCATTGTCTTGATCCTAGCCATCTGCCAGAATGGGATGATAGATTCAACTGTTTCATATGCAAGGTCTTGAACCATGGGCCTCCCTGCATTTTCCGGTAAATTCTGAAGATTAAGGAAATACTGGAACGCCTGTCTGTTGGTGGGAAGCTGGGAACCACTGATAAAAGCTGAAGGGTATCCAACCAGGAAAGTTTCAGTGAGAGATCTGGTAGATGGCCCAGTTGACACCTGCCTGTGGACAGTACGTGGAGGTTCTGAGATATCAACTGTGCGCCCACGGAGCTCCCTCAGCTCCTTGCTTAATGCCATTGTGAAGTTGTAACTTGTAGATGGTTTTCTAGATTCTGATTGAGTTTCTGTTGTTTCCTGAAAAATGATAGATAATTATTATTATTATTATTATTATTATTAATTATTATTTATTTATTATTATTATTATTATTATTATTATTATTATTATTTATTAATTTTATGCTCTTTCATTTGATACCTAATTTGTTGCTCTATCTTGTTTAGATCAAAAGTTAAAGTGCAAAACATAATTCAAGGGACCCCGGAATTGGCGCTTTGGCCGATTTCAAGGCAGAAAATTTAAAGCTCCATGCGGCAATGCTTCCGAACATCCTAGGTCAAAATAGTTGTGATTTTCGGCTTTGTCAGGTCAAAAAGCATTGGAAAATGTACAGAAACCTATGAAAATAAGAAAAAGTTGATTTTTGAACAGGCCTACAGTGGTGCATCGGTGACGAAAACCGCTCAGATGTTCAATGAATCCAGAGGAACTGTCTCTATGGTCATGTCTGCATACCAAAACCATGGAAAGACAAACACCGACAAATGCAATAGTGGACGCAAGAAGAAGCTGTGTGATCGAGACCGCTGGGTGCTAAAGCGCATTGTGACAAAGAACCAAAGACCACAGCTCCAAAAGTGACTGCAGAGCTTAACCAGCATCTTGCAAACCCGGTATCGACCAGAACTGTACGTCGCGAGCTCCATGGAGCTGGATACCATGGGAGGGCTGCAATTGCCAAACCCTTCCTTTTGCACATCAACATTGAGCGGCGCAGAAAATGGTGTAATGACCATAAGAATTGGTCAATGGACCGGTGGAAGAATGTAGTCTACTCCGACGAATCCTCCTTTACGCTATTTCCTTGTTCCGGTCGAGTTTACATCTGGAGACAGCCTAAAGATGCTTATGACCCCGACTGCCTGACTCCAACCGTTAAGCATGGAGGCGGATCTGTGATGGTTTGGGCAGCAATATCGTGGAATACTCTTGGCCCAGCTGTAGTACTGCATGGTAGGGTTAACGCCCAGGTCTATCTGTCAATATTGGTTGACCAGGTCCATCCCATGGTCCAAACGCTGTTTCCCAATGGCGGCGCCGTCTTCCAGGATGATAATGCACCAATCCACACCGCTGGGGTCGTTAAAAAGTGGCTTGAAGAGCATGTTAGTGAAGTAGAACGCTTGGATTGGCCTCCACAATCCCCGGATCTTAACATTATCGAGCATCTGTGGTGTCAGTTGGAGCAGCAGGTCAGAAGCCGATTCCCACCGCCGGCGTCTTTGGAGGAACTGGAGCAGGGTTTGCTCGAAAAATAGCTCAGGATTCCTCTAGCCACTGTCCAAAAGCTGTATGAATCAATTCCCCGACGCATTGCAGCTGTTATTGCCGCTAAAGGAGGACCAACTCCATATTAAGAATAAAAACCGCCATTTATCAAGGTATTCATATTATTTTGTCCAACCCCTGTATATATGTATATATATAATATATATATATATATATAAAATTTATAATATACAGGGTGGTTAAAAAAAAGTGACCCCTATTAAAAGAGGTAGGGGGACTAGCGCTCCCAAACTTCATAGATGCTTACCTTAGCATCTTGTTCGTCTTAATTGAGAAGTTGCTCGATATGTCCCCTTCCTGCTCAACGCAGGCCTCCAAACGTGGACGCCAGTGATCAATACACTTGTTTACATATCATTGAGACACCTTCTCCCAGCCGAGCAGAATTCTTTCGCATAGTTCATCTATGTCTCTTATATTGGTATCAATAAACCATCAGAATGATCGCCTGTATGGGAACGTCCGTACAAAACGAGATCTACCTTCAAAAAACTTAGTTAAAGAAACCTCAAAATTCTCTCCAAGCATTATGATAGGTGCTTGTGTGTCAAAATTAGGGAAAAGCAGGATTGTACTTATCGAAAGAAAGACAAAAATTAACGCGGACTATTACTGTTCAAATGTTTTACCTCTCTATCTAACTGATATTTGACGAATTAATGGTGAAAGCTATACTTTCAAACAAGATGGAAAACCTCCTCACAGAGCACGCTAAAGTGTCACATTCCTTGGGAACAAAACACCAGATTTTATCGAACCCAATATGTGGCTGGCTAGTACCCCCGAACTTTCAGCACTAGATTATGGTGTTTGGGAAACCCTGAAGTCCAAAGTTTACATACCTGGTACCAATATAAGAGACATAGATGAACTACTCGAATGAATTCGGCTCGGCTGGCTGGGAGAAGGTGTCTCAACGATATGTAAACAGGTGTATTCATCAGTGGCGTTCACGTTTGGAGGCCTGCGTTGAGTAGCAAGGGGGACACATTGAGCAACTTCTCAATTAAGATGAACAACATGCTAAGGTAAGCATCAGTTTGGGAGCTCTAGTCCCCTTACTTTTTTAAAAATGACAGTTTACCTCTAAGGGTTCACTCTTTTTTTACCCACCCTGTATATGTATTATAAATATACATACATATATTAGTGGTGGACCGGATGTTTGTTTTTCAACATCTGCGGATGCGGATGCGGATTTTTAATTTCAATATCCGCGGATGCGGATATTTAGTTAATCTGTCAATATAGTATAGAATTATGAATATATGAAATAATTTTTCAAATTTCGTGATGTTACTATTATGGCAGGCAATACATAAGAATTACAATTAATATTAATGTTTTCATTATGATAAAAATAACTTTCGCAAGAGTTTCAGCCACAGAAAGTTCAATGAAACAAGTTTCATTCAATTTTGAATTCCTAATTTTAGAAACTCTGCAAATTTTGCAATGTGTTTGCTATAGAAAATTAGCATTTTTATTTTTGCTAAAGAATTTACTATTTTTTGTATTTATTTACAATAATCTTGTTCGAAACATGATAGACTGTTTGATCTTATACGAACAACTTAATTCTGAAAAGTTACTGTGTTGCTGTGAAAAAAAAATCAGTGGAGTACGCACAGCGGCACAGGCAGTGTTTGTTGATTTAATGGTATTTATATTTTGAGGTTTATATATTTGTTTGTTCATTAATAATTAATACTTTACATGAAATGTGCATGACTGGGCCTTATAAGCTACTTTATAAGCTAATTTACATTGTAAATTGCCTAATTTATTAGAGGTAATATCCGCATAACATCCGCAGTTCAAGCTTCAGGGTCCCAAAAATGTAGGTCCGCCACTGACCATAACCACAAGCATGCATAATTAAACTAGCATGATATTTCAGACATTAGCTGCCTTACTTCATCAATGTTTCTTTTTTTCTATCAGGGTAAACAGCCCTGTAGTTTTTCACTACTTGTAGCAAGAATTGTTTTTGATCTTCGTCATCTGTTAGTATTTTATTATATTCATCCATTAATTTTACTCCTCTTTCCGCTATATCATTCACGACTTTCCACTGTTTGATAGATTTCTTAGCGGAGTTATACTCTTCATCATTATGCCATTCTTTAGCATCTTTGAGTAAAAATTTTGAATTAAATTCTGTTATTGTAAAGAATCTTTGCGTATTTGATGTGACAAAATCTTCTAATTTCTTCGTTGGAATAAGTGCAGGATCTAGAAATGCCCGTTTTGCAGGAAGAGTTTCTGTTGTATTTTGCAAGACCTTTACCATTTTGTTTTTTGTTTCAGTAGGCACTTCATCATCATAAAAGGCCAAGGCTATCAGTTCTTCTGATAGGTACCAGAGGTGACCTAACAGTTTCTTAATAGCAACAGATGCAATTGTGTCATTTATTTGTTTGTAGACTACAAGATTCTGTAATAATTCCAGATCAAGACGAGGAGCGCTAGATGGCACAGGAGCTGTAAACCATGCCTTTACATATAACCGAGTAGCAAATAGACAGATGTCTTTTAGTCCTTTTTTGTCTTTTAGTGAAATTTTGAACTGAGATTTGAACATAAAAATTTTTAATGAATATATAATTTTGGCCATCCACCTAGCCCGATAAAGTCCCGCTGGATGTTTAAATTTGATTCCACCTTTTGGTTCACCTCCCAAAAAAATAATTGTTAACTGCAATAGTTCTAGGTAATCGTCTCTTGGTTGGAATGTATCTAGTTGATTTGCTGCAAATGTAATTGTCATCTTTGATGTCATGAATATTTTCATAGATATCTGGATCTGATAATGCTGTTTCGTAGTCCTCCTTATTAATGCTTGACCATTTTTCTCTGAACTTCTTAAAAAGGACTATATCTGGGCCAGAAGATGGTGATAAAGACTTTGAAACAACAGCTTCCAGCATAATTTCAAATATGTGGTGTCGACATGCCAGCCACAATAAATCGTTGTCAAATTTTTGTTCTAGAAGAATAGCTGCACCATTTCTAGGACCAGTATTGGCTGCCGTTGTATCGAAACACATGCATTTTATTTGTTCGCAGATGCCCCATTCAAGCGATGTCTGATACACAGCATTTGCTGTCAGGAGACCAGTACTGAATCCAGTTTAGGCACACCAAGAAGTTGATCAACACCTTCTCCTGAAACCAATACGGGCAGACGGTCAACAATATGCATTCCTGTAATATCTTCAATTAATTTTCCATCCCAGTGAATTGTTAGGGGCACCTCTGGCTTGAATTCTTCTTTCAGGTTCTCTGCAATTTTCTTTCTATATTTTATCCTCTCTCTACGAATAGAAGAGTAGCTAACATTGTACTCTTCTGGATTTTTTCCTAGACTTTGAATTGTTGGCATTAAAACTAGAGACGCATTTCTGTCACTCAATTTTGCAACATCAAGACTTCCTAATAATTTATCATCAAACAATTTTCTACGTTTACCAACCTTACTTTTCCATGTTGAAGGTTGTGCAGCACAGAAACCAGATTCATCACTTTTACTCTCCTCTGATTCTGATTCTGATGATGTACTGGTGAGTATGACAGCCTCTTAATTCTTCTTTCTTTTGATCTCTTCTTCTGCTTTCCTTTTTTCATAACGTTGTTGCTTTTCTGCTGCTCTTTTTTAGCAACAGCCTTATCAATGGTACTTTGTTTTTCTTAAGCAGCTGCCATTCCTTCAGTATTCCTTGAATTTTATCTACTACATGTATTCTTTGTTTTGCTGGTATTCCTGCTTTTTTCCAAACTGCTAGCACATCATCCGCAGTAGAGCAGCATGATTCTCTAATGCCTTGCTTTTTAATATTTCTGTAGTGCATGAAGAGGGCTATCATTTCCTTCTCTGATGGTAATACGGATGTTTTTAGTACTGCAGAGGGCTGCCCAATTAGCCATACTTCAGTTTCTTTTCTTGTAGAACTTCTCCCAACTGAGCAACTAGGTGAAGGTGAGTTAGGCCTAGCTTCCATAATCGATTAATTGGTATCAAAATTACGAGTTCCAAACAACAATTAAAAGCAAGCTAGTATATAAACCATTAATTAAAAATTCTGAAATATAAACAATTAAACATAAAATCATAAGTTGTAAAAACAAACAAATTGAAAAAAAGGGAAACTTTGACGCCTGGTAGCACATAGTAAATTTTATTTAAAATTCACCAAATTTGGAATACACTACTTTTTTGTCATAGGGAACAAAAATACAGGTTGAACACTTAAAAAAAAAAACTTTGATTTTTTTTAATCACCCTAATATACATATATATAATATATGGAATATCATGACTAAACACGCAATATTTTTCATGATGGAAAAATTCGCTACTGCCAGGGTTCGAACCTACCACTTTTTGACTGGAAGGTGAGGCTAAGGTGAGGCCGCTAACCGCTACACTACGGCAAGATGAAACTTAGCACAACCTGTCATATATTTAAACGACTGAGGTAAAGCTAAACACTTTCGTGTCCAGTGGTATTTTACGTGTTAACCCTCCCACACTCGAGGTAATGACCAATATTTCATTTAATCCATTATGGACCAAAACTTTTATATTTTATTTCCTGATATTTCTTGATATATTCAACTTGGAGAGACTTTAAATAAACAAGAAATAGTTATCTGGGATCACCTGAAGATCAGGGCCTCCAGCCTCAATTACCAAATGATATCTTCATTAAAACTAACGAAAATATCACGACTTAACCTAATCAATCGTCAAGGGTGTACAGTTGACCTAACCGGGCATTCAATTTAATTTATTATTATATTTTTTACAGTAAAGCAAAAAACAAGAATACATGGGGCCCTGATCTTCAAGTGATCCATTAAGCTATCTGTTGCAACCCCAGGGCCCCATAAATGAAATATTATTACTCTATATATAAGAAACTACAATCTGTAGGTCTTGTTTCTAATTTAAATCTTTTAGGTTCAAATAAATCATTTTTAACCTTTCTCAAAAAAGTTTTGAACTTTTAGAAACGAAGATTTCTTTCTCTGGGATTGGATTTTAGACTATCCAATTTTAGTATTAATTATTCAACTATTTGTCCTCATTCGAAAATTTCTATTATAGATTTAACAGTTTCAGATAAAAGACGAATTCAAAGTAGTCCTACTGTAACAAAAAACAACTTTCTAACATTGCCAATAAGTAATTTTATAATTTCAAACCTTTTAAAGCGACAGCCCTCCTTATAAATAAGAAAGATTTATATATATATATATATATATATATTATATATATATATATATATATATATATATATATATGCTGGTGCCAATAAAATTAATCCAGTTCAGTTTATGGCAGTACCTGAAAAATTACATGATCCAAAAACACATATACTCCAACATTTATATGGCTTCTCTCATGCTGCAGCATGTATCACAATTATTCTGAACTTGTTGGCAGGGGCGCCATTTCAACATTTTCTTGGGGGTAGGGTGCAACATCAAAAGTAAATTTAGGTACAAAATTTATTAAATTGTTCAAAATATGTAATCTGACAAAAACAGCATGCAAAAAAAATCCCCAAAAAGCCCCAAAAAGGGGCACATGTAGCGTTGAAGGTGGCAAACAGAGTCATGGGGGAGGCAACTGCCCACCTTGTCCCCGCGCAAATGGCGCCACTGCTTGTTGGGCCGTTTGCTTTTGTCCTTCTGTCCCACACTAACTCAACGGGGTTTAGATCTGGATAACTGTAAGTGTTCTATCTTCTGATCTATTAGCTAAATACCATTTATTAACTATTGCGGTATGTTTATGATCATTTGTAACACAAATTCTACCTTAACACTATTGAGTCCTGAAGGTATGGCGTGTCTCTATGGGATGCCATTAGTAAGAGTTCCGTTAGTTTATATACTCGTAAGGTCTTCAGCTGGTTGTTCGTAGAATAACCTGATCCCTCGACGATTTTTCCATTGTATTTTGACTGATTTTGTTTTGGCTGATAGCTTATATATATATATATATATATATATATGTGTGTGTGTGTGTGTGTGTGTGTGTGTGTGTGTGTGTGTAATGAAAAATATCAAAATTCTGACTGTAGAATTTAAGCAAGAACTTTTAGTCTCCCTTTTTACGATACATTTGTACAGGTTCAGGATTAAAAATCAAAATTTGTATTGAAACTGCTTATTAAATTCCAATTCCACATTTTCCCAAAGCTCCACTCTTATATTTTTGAAATCTTTAAGTTTAAATCTAAAAAGTAAATTGGATTTGACAATCGAAAAACCAGTTTCTGATCGTGATTTAACTCCGAAATCAACAAAAATTTTACAAATGACAATCCCTCAAACACCCCCACCACTACCACTCCCAAAATAAAAGGTTCAATATATTATAGTTTATATATAAATTTTTCCAACAATTCTTTATTTTTGGTTCCCATAAGGTGTGGTTGCGGAGGGAAATGTCAATTGGAGGATGTTTGAAGTATAGATATAATTTATTTTTGAATATTCAAGGAGACATTTTAACACAAACTTTTATATATTATTACATTTTTATTTTTATGATTATTATTCTTTGTAACTTTTCTAAACTTGTTTAAAGTTGGAACATATTTTAATAAATAAAGAAAGAAATATGAATGTCGCTTTATGAGAAAAAATGTTGACCTTTTCATCTGTCTACGTAAGGTATGAATGTATGATTGGTAAAAATAAATAAATAAATATATATATATATTAGTTGTGGACCGGATATCCGCATCCGCATCATTTTTAACATCCACATCCGCACTTCTGACTGCGGATGTTATGCGGATATTACCTCTAATAAATTATGCAATTTACAATTAAATTAGCTTACAAAGTAGCTTATAAGGCCCAGTCATGCACATGCCATGTAAAGTATTAATTATTAATGAACAAACAAATATATAAACCTCAAAATATAAATACCTGGTAACAGAAAATTGAATGAAATTTGTTTCATTGAATTTTCTGTGGCTGAAACTCTTGAGAAAGTTATTATTTTTATCATAATAAAAACATTAATATTAATTGTAATTCTTATGCATTGCCTGCCATAATAGTAATATCACGAAATTTGAAAAATTATGTCATATATTCATAATTCTATATTATATTGATAGATTAACTAAATATCCGCATCCGCGGATATTGAAATTAAAGATCCGCATCCGCATCCGCAGATGTTGAAAAACTGACATCCGGTCCACCACTAAATTATATATATATATTGTGTGGGTGTGTGTGTGTGCCACAAAAGGAAATCCACTTTAGGTTTTGGCAGTACCTGAAAAATAACATGATCCAAAACACATATCCTCCAACATTTAAATGAATTACACTGCCCAACACCAATTTTGCTGATTTAATTCTAACACCTGTTTTTAGGTAACTTTGGTGTGCTGATTTAAAAAATCACCTTAGTTTCTGCCTATCACGTCAGGTTTTCGAACAATCAAATACGGATATTTTGGAGATATCGCATTTTGGCAGGGTTATGCCCAATTTTTTTTCTTTTCAAAAAATAAGTTTTTACATACTCAGAATTATCATGGAAAAGTAAACAATTGTGCAGGGAGTGAACTTTAATATACAATGGTAATATTGACACATAAAGTGATTAAAAGTGTTTAAATAAGCAAAAATTGAATCCATATTAAAGCAGATCATGACGTCACGCTCACACCTGGGGAAATCACAGATACCCAAGATTTTAATATGTTGTACATGACCTTTAGATTTAATGCACAGATATGCGTATTCCACAGATAAAATTTTAACAGCAAAACAGCTGTTAACAGGTCTCAAAAATCATCAATTTTGATAAGCGCCCTTCATGGATCATCCAAAATAGGCATATTGCATTGGACGAAAACCTGATGTGATGGACAAAATCTAAGGTGATTTTTGAAATCAGCACATCAATATTATCCAGAAACAGGTCTTAGAATTAAATCAGCAGCAAAACATTTTTTTATCTGAAGCATAAAGGAAAAGAGCGTGGAATGACCTCCATAGTCACCTGTTCCATTTTTTTTCTGTGTAAATATTGCTAAAAACTGAAGAAGATTCATAGTTTTGGCACAATATATTCTCGTATATCCCATTAGCACTTGATGGTATCATTCGTCACCATTAAAGCCACATCCACAACTTTGCCCACAGGACTAATTTCTTAGGCTTGATTGGTTATATTAGGTCAGAAGGTGTTGTGCTACATGCTAATTCGACATACACTTTTTCCTCTTACAAATTTCAATGAAAAAAATTAAAATATTTCATGGGATACTAAACTAAACAAAAATTCAGATATAGGTTCTTCAAAAACACTTGTCTTGTAACATTGGGTCTGAAAGGACATATATATATATCGTCGGTGGTGTAGTGGTTAGCGTCGTTGACTACGAATCCATCGGCCACAGGATCGAGACCCGGTGACGGCAGCCGGCGCGCAGCAAAACCCAGCTGTTCATCCTTCCACACAATAAAGAAAGTGGTTGGTAGGTAAATGGGCACCCTGGGTGGCCTAGTGGTTAAGACGCTGGGCTGCTGGTGGGTCGTGGTTCGGATTCCACGTTAAACCGTAGGTCTAAGGTGGAGTGAAAAGCTTGACCTTCGTCAGAATGAACAATTCGGGCGGAGGCTTACCAAAGGTACTTATATATATATATATATATATATATATATATAAAGGGTGATCAAGAGAAATGGGACCCAAAAGAAACCCCTGTAACTCTTAAAGTATAAGTCCTTTTATAAAATCATACGCATCATTCGAAAGAGGATAGTTACAAGTTTGTACAGGATTGTATAGGTTTTGACAATACAAGACAAGATAAGATACAAAACAAAATAAAAGTGTTAGTTAAAACTAACCCTTCAAGATGACTGCATGGACTGTGGAACAGCTGCGTTTCATAACTGAGCAATATTATGAGCATGGAAGAAGTGTAATTTCAGCTCAAAGATCTTTCAAGACAAATTTTCAGATGTCAAAATCACCTTCTAAGAAAGTAATCCGTCGGTGTGTCAGAAATTTTTCCCTAACTGGCAGCATTGGAAAAAGAAAACCAACTGGAAGAGTGCGCACAGCAAGGATAGACGAGATCATTAACAGAACTCATGAAATTGTACAGGATAATCCTAACATAAGCATCAGACGTGCTTCACAGCTGTTAGGAGTTGGATATGGAACAACACACCGTATATTCAAGCAAAATTTAATGCTCTTTCCATATAAAATTCAAACAGTGCAACAACTAAACGATGGAGATTTCGCACGAAGACGACAATTCTGTCAATGGATCCAACAGAAGGTAAATGACACCACCAATTTTCTAGCAACTTTGATTATGTCAGACGAAGCCCATTTTCACTTGAATGGAACTGTAAACAAACAAAATTGTCGTTTCTGGGCAACAGAAAATCCATTGAATATTACCGAAGTCCCGTTGCATACAGTAGTCAGCGCGTAACTGTTTGGTGTGGTCTTACTGCATCTCAGATCATAGGGCCGTACTTTTTCGATGATTCCACCGGAAACACGGTCACTGTAAATGGTGATCGCTACGAAAAAATGTTGACCGATTTCCTTATTCCTAAATTAAGAGATCTTTGTCTAAAAAACCACTGGTTCCAACAAGACGGAGCTACCTGCCATACCACGTGGAACTGCATGGCAGTTTTGCGTCAAACGTTTCCAGGCGAGTTAATCTCAAGATTTGGAGACGTTGAATGGCCCGCAAGGTCTCCGGATTTTTCTCCCTTAGATTATTATCTCTGGGGATATTTAAAGAGTAGGGTCTACAGAAATAACCCAACGACCTTGCAAGAATTGAAGGCCGCCATCACAAATGACATACAGGCCATACCACCGCACACTCTTGCAAAAGTGATGCAGAACTTACAAGCGAGAACACTGGAATGCTTGGCAACTAATGGAGCACATTTGAAAGGAGTCATTTTAAAAAATAAATATTTCATAATAAACTTGTAACTCTACTCTTTCGAATGATATATAGTTTTTATGAAAGGAATTAAATATTAAGAATATTTGGCTTTTTTTTATGGGTCCCATTTATCTGGATCACCCTATATATATATATATATATATATATATATATATTAGTGATGGGACGATTGTCATATTTCATACAATCGCTGTTGCGATTGCGATTGTCAGAATTTGAAAAGCGCGCGATTGCGATTGTCAGAATTTGAAAAGCGCGCGATTGCGATTGTCAGAATTTGAAAAGCGCGCGATTGCGATTGCGATGTTTTAGCTTTAGCCTCACATAACGCTCATTTATGCTTTAAATATACCTAAACGCGTTACCTACCTCAGTCATGGAGTTAAGTATTGATGTAGCTCCTGCTTCAGTCTGTGAGGAAAGTCCAGTTTCAACCAATGGCTTCACCAACTCCATCCGTGATTTTTTTTATACTGGTACTGAATCCTTCATTACTTTATCAACTAAGAAATGAGAGACAATATACCTAAACGCGTTTCAGCCACACATGATCATAATGTGCGTTTCCAGGATGCGAGAACGAGGACTCAACGCGTTATGCACCCCACCAACCACTTTCGCCAACCTCCTCCCTTTTAGAAAGTGATTTTACTGTTTTCTTATTATTTTTTTAATATTTGAACTGTATACATTGTAGACAATATTTTAAAAACAGCAGTTTCTCCGGCGTATCACCATGTAAGCGATTCCGTTTTTCATCGTAGATGATTGCTGCTCCACTGAATAAACGTTCACTTGGAACACTTGTTGGAGGACAAGAGAGATAGGATCTCGCTAACATGCTAAGGTGGTGATATTTTGATTGATTGGCGTTCCACCACAACAGAGAATTATCTCCTTGCCCGAACCTCTTTTCTTTGTGGTAGCACTCGATGATATCCTTAGACGTCTTGCTTATTTCTGACGCGCTCTCGTCGTCACTACTTGAGGCCAGTAAAACAGTCAGTGACATATGTATCGATGTAGCTCCTGGTTCAGTCTGTGAGGAAGGTCCAGCTTCAATTACTGGCGTCACCAGCTCTATCCGCGTTTTTTTTGCTGCTGGTTGTGAAGTTAGTTCATCACATAGGACGCCTAGACGATTTTTTATTCGCATCACATCTATTGGACTGGAGAATTTGCTCTTGAATTTTGGATCGAGGTAGGTTGCAAGAGAATAATTATCATTGCCTTCTAATCCTTCAAACCTCCTGTCAAGCTCTGAACGCATCGTATCCATCATGGTTTTAACACCATGATCTTCTTCGGGTGATGTTTCTTTCAGAGTATGTTTTAATGATGCGATCAAAGGAATAACCTCTGATATTGAAGCAGAATAGTCACTTAATTGTTTTGTTATCTCGTCAAAAGGTTTCAGAATGCGCACCACATTTGGCGAGGAGGTCAAAATCCGACTTTGTTAGGTGCTGAATTTTAGAATTGTCGGCACAGAACAAGCTCAGAGGTTCTTTCAAGTCGATAACCCTCTCCATCATATGAAACGTACTGTTCCATCTTGTTGGGACGTCGCGAACAACTGAGAGTTTGGGTTTATTTAAGCGCTCTTGAATTTTCTTTAGCTCATCTTGCGACATTGTTGAGTGATGGAAGTGTGTCCCAATCGATCTCAATTTTGAAATTAGCTCTATTACTGCTTTTTGTGATTCTAATCCAGATTTGACAATTAGTTGTAACTTGTAGGCAGTACAGTCTAGATTTTTATTCCTGATAGAAACAAGGCTTTTTTCATGTTAGCCCCTGAATCTCTCATTACAGCTTGGACGGAAGATTGACTTATGTCCCACTTAACAGCATCGCATCAAAAGTTTTAGAAATATATTCACCTGTGTGCCGCTCATCAAGACGTTGAACTCCTAGGACTAATTCCATCCTTTCAAAGTTACTGGTAATTGCGTGACATGTTAAAGAGAATAAAGAAACACCTGCAGATGTATCCGACCAAGCATCGGTAGTGAAAGACATCTTCACATCACGTAGTTGCAGCAACATTTCTTTAACTCTACCTGACACAGCGGCATAAATCTCATTACACGTAAGATTAGTGTAGAATTTTCATGTTTTTAGTTTGTATTGCGAAGTATCGTTCATCAACCTCATGAAACCTATATCTTCGACATGACTGAAAGGCAAGTCGTCCATAATGAGCATTTCTGCAATTCGATAGTCTACCTTTTTCGATTTTGGGTCATTAACATCCCATATTTTCTTTTTTTCAAGACAACTAAACAGAGTTTGATTTTTAGTTTTAACTTCACACTAAGTTTTTTGCAAAGGTGTCTGAGTTTGCACTTTTTTTAATTAGTCCTTCTCAGTTACTTCTTCATTTTCAATAGCAATTAATTCTTTATACTCTTCAGAGTGCATTGACCGTAAATGATTCTTCAAATTTGTGGTATTACGTCCTTTTCGCGAATAGTTTTTATTACACAATAAACACTTTGCTAATTCAGAGTTGCTAGATACTTTTTCAAAATATTTCCAAACGGCACTCATGGTGATCAAATAATGTTGCTAATTTAAACCCGAAAGAATGTGCACAAAGCCACAAAAGATTCGACAACCTCAGACAACCTCACTCCAACACTCTCTGAAGCACACTGCCGAGACAGGCTCAAACAATGCGGTCAATGCCCACTCGCGTTTCAACTCTGACGTCATATTTACCATGGCTGGTTTCTTCCAATAATGCGTATTCTGAAAAAGAATATAGGCCCATAGGGTTAGCTTGATTTTTTAACATTCCAATTTTACATACAGCAAATAAAGAGGTGTACTTATTGTTATTATTAAACCAATTTTTTATTCTGTTTTCAACTAATTCGCAACCCGTTTTCATTTCTGTTTTTGACTTATTTATTATTTATTTATTATTCCGTATTGTTGTTAGCTAAACTTTCCTTTAAGTACGCATGAAAGAGCAGCTTTCATAGCAACTTTTGTAGAGATTTAAATCTTTTGTTCACAATCGCAACAATCGCACTCATTAAATGCGATTGCAATTGCGATTGCGATTGTAAAAAATGTGCGATTGTATCGCGATTGCGATTGCGATGCATCGTCCCATCACTAATATATATATATAAGACCTTTCGTTAGCTTCCGCCCGAATTGTTCATCCCGACGAAGGTCAAGCGTTTCACTCCACCTTAGACCTACAGTTTAACGTGGAATCCGAACGACGCCCCACCAGCAGCCCAGCGTCTTAACCACTAGGCCACCCAAGGTGCCCATTTACCTACCAACCACTTTCTTTATTGTGTGGAAGGATGAACAGCTGGGTTTTGCTGCGCGCTGGCTGCCGTCACCGGGTCTCGATCCTGAGGCCGATGGATTCGTAGTCAGCGACACTAACCACTACACCACCGAGGCACACACACATATATATATATATATATATTTGATTTTGTATAATTTAAAATTAGTACCTACTAGGACTCGAACCCGGGACTTTTAACTAAGAAACGTGATTGCTACTACTCGGCTATCATTGGCTTGAGTGTGTGAAACGCTGATATACGAAAAAAAATCTGGACATGAAATCGTTAAGTATTCCCTCGGGTGATGA
>JAJOZX010002862.1:390000-485000 GCA_023014485.1 Bathynomus jamesi
TAGGGGAACCTTTAAAAAATGTGTTAATTAAACTCTAATATTAAGTTAATAACTTTTACTTTGAGCAATTTGGACTCATTTACGAATATTATCTTCTCCGAATATCAAATTAGAATTCGCTTCTCGGGGTAGTAATGGATATTTTCATAACAAACATATTTTATTACATACAGCGTGTCCCAGAAGTAGTCTTGTTCGAAGGCTAATATCATGTTGGATATTATAGAGCAGGACGGATCTTTTCGGTTTAGGTCCGGCATTGGATTTTTTTCATATTTTTGGTATAGACGTAGATTTTTAAGCTGATTCCATTTCCGCAATCCGTTTCTTGGAGAAATAAACACGAAAAAATTATATGCAAGTTTATTACGTTTACAGGTTTCCAGAACACAGAACGGAACACAAACCAAAGTTTGCTACTTACCAAACTGCGCAATATCGTTCAGCATTTGGCGCATTAGATCTTTGCCTGCGTGTCGGCGACGCCAGAGAAACTCGCAGAGATACGAGTCGATCATGGAACGGTGCGTACCACACCAGCGCTTGTTACCGCGTTTGAGTTGGTTCCACGTCGACTCTATCCGTTGCGTGTGTGCTCCAGTTGAAGGGTCCACGAAGTTTTCGCTGTGGTTCACTGTTTTGTGACTGAAGCTATACCCTTCGAGCTGTTCGATGCGTTCATGCGCAGGGTAGGTCAGGTTAGGGCAGGTTATTTTAGGTTAGGTTAAGTTTGGGTAGGGTAGGTTAGGGTAGGGTAGGGTAGGGTAGGTTAGGTTAGGTTAGGTTAGGTTAGGTATAAGTGGATACTTGAATACAAGTTTTGGGCCATAACTTTTTCCGTGTTTATTTCTCCAAGAAACGGATTGCAGAAATGGAATCAGCGTAAAAATCTACGTCTATACCAAAAACATGAAAAAAATCCAATGCCGGACCTAAAATCGAAAAGACCCAGCAGGACTTCTGGGTTGCCCTGTATATATATATATATATATATATATATATATATATACAGGAAGGTCCCGGTTATCGCGGTTAATTGGTGCAAGCAGAATACCGCGATAAGTGAAAACCGCATTAAGCGGGATTGATATAACGTAAAAAATTGCTAATGTTGCCAACGCAAGCAGAATACCGCGATATAGTTGCGTAGCCGCATTCACCGGGAACAATATAACATGTAAAACTGGTTAATATTGCCAAGTTAAAAAAATATATTAGACTGTCGACTTTGACTTGTTTTTATTACTATGTACAGTACAGTACATTACATTATACAAAGGTAAGGTAGTAAACAACTTGATTCATTTGTTTTAAAGTTTATTGAAAAGCACATGATGTGTACAAAAAATGAATGATTATTTTTATTTCTTTGTAAATAACGTAAAAGTGAGGCTTTGTCCATTGTCAATACACAATGTATCTCGACAGACTTTCATAGCACGTTCCATATCAGGATCTCCATTCATTAATTTCTGTTTCGCATTTTCAATATCGCGAAGGAGACTCGCTTTTGTTTTGCAAATAAAATATTTTTTCCCGCGATAAGTGAATTATACGCATATAACGGGATTATGGTCACAAATTATAACCGCGTAACATCGAATACCGTGTTAACCGAAACCGTGTTAACCGGGACTTCCTGTATATATATATTATATATATATACTGTATATATATATATAATTTATTTCTTCTTTTATTCATTATTTCTTTATTCATATTTCTTCCATGAAATGTTAGATAATCTAGCGACGTGTGACAATTATAATGATGCCAATTGCCTCAATTTTGATATAATAATAATTTACTAGTAAATAATAATTAACTACATTGTATTTGTTTAAAAAAATTTTAAAGATTAATTACCTACTACTGTTCCCCTTTCTACAGTATATAGGAATTTAAGATTCGATAAACTTGTACAAAGTTCTATAATTAATTCAAATGTTCTCCACAAATATTTTTATGCTATAGGTTTGGTATGGCGGTAAATGTGACTCCCTGATCAGTTAATTCCTTTCGAAAAGGGAGTATATAATTAATTCGGTGCTGGTTAAGTATGCGGTCTACCATCTGAGTTCTGGTTAAGTGTGCGGTCTACATCATCTTAAATTACACTTTTATAAATGTATTTAAGGAAAGGAATTAAAATATAAGAAATTTAGTTCAAGAAATATATTTAATTACAAAATTTTATTTATTAAAAGAAACCAAAAAAAGTTTTTAAAAATTTTTTTTAAAAAAATGTTTTGCAAACTCTTATATTAGGCATTACTGTGGGTGCTGGTTAAGTATGCGGTCTACCATCTGAGTTTTGACAGAATATTTTCGTTAAAACTAACGAAAATATCACGACTTAACCTAACCAATTATCAAGGGCGTACAGTTGATCTATTAGTAAATAGTAAATATTCCAGAAACAAACAATGTTATAATTAATAATAGATCAACTGTACGCCCTTGATAATTGGTTAGGTTAAGTCGTGATATTTTCGTTAGTTTATATTCTGTCAAAACTCAGATGGTAGACCGCAGCTTAATTGTGGTAGACTGCTCGAAGCTAGGTAGACCGCACACTTAACCAGCACCATTAATTCCTTTTGAGTTTATTTTTCTTCCCCAGATCTGCAGTGTACGTATTCTATTCACTGTTAAAGAGGTATTTTCGATGTCCATGCAAACGGACAACACATATTTAAAGTCTGTCCTTTCTGATTTTTAAACATTTTCAAATTGCATTTTTCTTTAATTGACAAAGTGAAAATGCACTCAGAAATTTAAATTTTTGCGAATAAATCTTATCTGCATAAACTGAAGTAAAAACCCACTTCAAAATTTACATCAATTTTTAATTCTTTCTAAAATTAGAAACTATAATCTTATGGTCCTGTGAAATCCGTGAACTTTTTATGTTCAATGACATTAAAAACACAATGAAACCATTTTTTTAAAAGCTTGTTTTATGAGGTTGTTTAACCTCTTTCCTAACATCCAAGGTCACATGACGGAGAGAATATACATC
This sequence comes from Bathynomus jamesi, assembly GCA_023014485.1. Classification (NCBI taxonomy): domain Eukaryota; kingdom Metazoa; phylum Arthropoda; class Malacostraca; order Isopoda; family Cirolanidae; genus Bathynomus; species Bathynomus jamesi. The sequence goes on from JAJOZX010002862.1 coordinate 393,023, forward strand.
TTTACGTGGGATCCGAGCCACAGATCGATACATAACCTGGACGCAGAGGACGGTCCTCCATCCATCTACAACCCAGACCCAATGTCTCTTAATTTTGCTGGTCAACGGGAAGCGGTGTGACAACATTGACTACGACGTAGCCTTTTACAGCGTTTTTTCTAAACATGTTTACTATATACATTAATTACAGAGGAACATTAGCTGGAAATTTATTGCATTCTACTGCAACTCTGCTATTTAATTCTTTTTCTATTTAATTTAGGCATATTATTTGTCTTTGAAACAAAACCCTTTAAATCATTATGAAATTATTTTAACATCTTTGAGAATTGATGTTCGTTCTTAATTGATTACTTCCCGGTCGGTGTCATTCACACTTTTATCTGCAGTCCTAAATGAAAATGCTCAAAATGGAAAATCCTAATAAGTAAGGGAAAAGAGCTTCCTGATTTGGGGGAGGATACATAGAATCAGTGACCAAACTGCGGGCTCAAGGGACATTTTCTATAAAAAACCTAACTTAAAGTGAGAAATCCTATATAGTGGGAATTGGAACAGATCAATTTAAGAATTGTCTCCTTTGAAATTCTCACTAGCTGATTTCATATTTCTGGATGAGGAACGAAATTGAAATTATATTCTTTGGAAAGCGACCTCTTATGAGGTCTATTCATTTGTTCGATGAAATAAGATTTAATTCTCATTCCCACAATGTACCTTCCATCATTCCATATTAATTGAGGTGATAGTGTCTGAAGCCTTTCGCTGAGGCCAAACTTGGGGTAAAAACTGTAGATTGAATTCCACATGCGATTCAAAATTTTTAAATTAGGAAGTGTTTAGATATCATAAACTAATTTTAAATTTTCACTTAATGAACCTGACTTAAATATCAATGGTGCCCTCAATAATAATACAGAATTCATTGCAATGGGCGCGTCAGTTTGGACTGAGCACTGTGCCAGTTTCTAGCCAATAGTAATAGTAATTGGGTAGGTAGCCGTTTTCTGCGTTCAGATGGTGTAGCAATGCGTGATCCGGATTCCTTGTAAAGCTGGAAGATTCCTTCTGTCATGTGATCCTGGTTGTTAGAACGGAGATTAAATCATGCAGTTACCCAACTAGCTACGAGGGTAATTCAATAAGTATCCGCACTTTTTATTTTCACAATTTTATTTTCACATCTGATAGATTATAAACACATCACTTCTCAACATAGTCTCCCTGTTTCTCAATACACTTAGTCCATCGATCTACAAGCTTCCTAACGCCATCACAAAAGAATGTTTTTGGCTGTGTGCGTAGCCAGTCATGCACCGTCTCCTTCAGGTCATCATCGTCTTGGAATCGCTGACCTTTCAAAGCGTCTTTTAGTTGTCTAAACAGGTAAAAATCCGAAGGTGCCAGGTCTGGACTGTAGGCTGGATGGTCGAGAACTTCAAATTTAAGTTCTTGAAGGCATTTTATAGTCTGTGCAGCGGTATGAGGTCGCGCATTGTCGTGTAACAGAATAACACCTTCCGACAATCTCCCTCTCCGTTTTGTGCGAATTGCTTGCTTTAACTCATTCCGAAGCATGTCAGAATACGATGCACTTGTTACTGTAGTTCCACGCACTAGATACTGTTAAAGGATAGGGCCTCGTGTATCCCAAAACAGTGTTAGCATAACTTTACCTGCTGACGGCTGCGCTTTGAACTTCCTTGCAACGGGAGATGTTGGATGCTTCCATTGCATGCTCTGTCGTTTGCTTTCTGGTTCATAGTGATGGATCCAGGTTTCATCTCCAGTGATAATGCGCTCCAGAAAGTTTTCACCTTCATTATGATACCGCACCAAAAGACGAGAGCAGACATCCATACGATTACGCTTGTGCTCTTCTGTCACAGAGCATGCAATGGAAGCATCCAACATCTCCCGTTGCAAGGCAGTTCAAAGCGCAGCCGTCAGCAGGTAAAGTTATGCTAACACTGTTTTGGGATAAACGAGGCCCTATCCTTTAACATTATCTAGTGCATGGAACTACAGTAACAATTGCATCGTATTCTGATATGCTTCGGAATGAGTTAAAGCAAGCAATTCGCACAAAACGGAGAGGGAGATTGTCAGAAGGTGCTATTCTGTTACACGACAATGCGCGACCTCATACCGCTGCACAGACTATAAAATGCCTACAAGAACTTAAATTTGAAGTTCTCGACCATCCAGCTTATAGTCCAGACCTGGCACCTTCGGATTTTTACCTGTTTGGACCACTAAAAGACGCTTTGAGAGGTCAGCGATTCCAAGGTGATGATGACCTGAAGGAGGCGGTGCATGATTGGCTACGCACTCAGCCAAAAACATTCTTTTGTGATGGCATTAGGAAGCTTGTAGATCGCTGGACTAAGTGTATTGAGAAACAGGGAGACTATGTTGAGAAGTGATGTGTTTATAATCTGTCAGATGTGAAAATAAAATTATGAAAATAAAAAGTGCAGATACTTATTGAATTACTCTCGTAATATACTGTATATACCATAAAACAAAACTAGTTCCAGCAACGATTATTCAAAAGGCTTTCACTTATTAAGAATGTATCAAGACCGATTCCTCACCACTTAAAACCACTCTCTGCTTTCAGATGCTTAATGAATTGTTTATAGATTCGCAAGTTGAATCTTTTATATTCCGCAACAGTTGATTTTACAGACCATTTTTTGTTTAGGCACCTTATCAAACGCCGCCTATAGATTAAAGCATTATTTCCTCCGTCCATAAACCTTTTCGGTATTTATCTGCAAAAAGTTCATTTCCTCCCTCAATTCATTTTATAATTTTAACACTCATATTCGTTTATTTTGCCTCTTCGAAATTGTCACTGAAATTATAGAATTTATTTATTAATTTCTCCATGTTTGTTCGTGTTAACGAACACATATATATATATATATATATATATATACAGGGTGTCCCAGAATTAACTATCTATTTCAATGAAATCGGACAAATTTTTTAAAAACACTTTTATTTATGTTTATCATGTTTAATATGTGTTAAAAATGTATAAATTTCTAAAAAAAATTCATAATTTTATTTTCATAATTTTTTCATTATCTGGTCCAATGAAAGACCGTCTGAAGTCATAGAATGGCAAAGAGACTCTCCAAAACTTAACGTGTGGCTTGGAATGACCAAATCCAAAATTTATGGTGCTCCATCTTGTTGAAACACAACATTATCAAGAATGCCATCATCAAGAAGCTGTGGTTCGAGAAACTGCTGAAGCATATCAAGGTAGACGGTACCTGTTACAGTTGCTTCCGCAAAGAAGAATGGGCCATAAATTTTGGATTTGGTCATTCCAAGCCACACGTTAACTTTTGGAGAGTCTCTTTGCCATTCTATGACTTCAGACGGTCTTTCATTGGACCAGATAATGAAAAAATTATGAAAATAAAATTATGAATTTTTTTTAGAAATTTATACATTTTTAACACATATTAAACATGATAAACATAAATAAAAGTGTGTTTTTAAAAAATTTGTCCGATTTCATTGAAATAGATAGTTAATTCTGGGACACCCTGTATATATATATATACATACACACAAAGGAATAGAAAAGACACCAAACAGCAGCAGACTGGTTGGTCCCTACGAGGCTGTATGTTTAAGAAGGAAAGTTGAAAGATGTAAAAAATTTAAAGACAAGTGAAAGTTTTCAAGCAAAGCAAATAAAATAGGTTGAAAGGAAGGAATGAAATGTAAAGATGAAATGAACATTTTATATATATATATATAATATATATATATATATATATATATATATACTCTATGTATATATATATTTTTTTTTTCAGAATCCCAAACAGAACTATGAAACTGCAGCAATTTTAAGTTTCCAACTTGATCTGCACGTACTCCTCAAAAAGAATTCTTTGATGAAGATACATATACCAAAGATCAGGTCGGAAGCTTAAAGGAATCATGAACCCTTTAAGCTGCCTTCTGTAAATTCTCTATATTACTAACTAACAATTTCGGAAAACATTTCCACATATATATATATATATATGAAAATTATTTCACGAAAGTAACACGTGTGTTTCCTTTCCTTCGTGGTTTTATTCATCATATATATATACACAGTACATATACAATATATATGTCGGGGATGATTATTTATGATGTTTGTTTGTCTGTATGTTTGTGTTTGTTTTGTGTTCGTTTATACTGTACACTCCCAAACAGGTACGGTAATTTGCACCAAATCTAGCATACACATTAAGGGAGAACCAGGGAGGGTTTTACTAACACGCCTCTTCCAGTCCCTCAGTAGGTTTGTGTTTTGGGGCCTTTTGCTGCTGCGCAAGGCGCTGCGAACTTTCTAGTATATATATATATATATATATATATATATATATATATATATATATATGTGTGTGTGTGTGTGTGTGTGTGTGTGTGTGTCTTGAAACGGACATGTTATGTGCCTTGAAAAGTGGACGCTCAATTCTGCCAGTTGAGGTTTAAGTTTTGGTTTTTGCTAAAAATAAATAGTTACCCCTTTTTCTTTGATGTATTCAATCTGACGTGAAGGTAGCGAGTCTTTTGCTTATATTGAGGATCCAAATGTAGCAGAGCTAGGCTGCTTTAAACCCTAGATCCATGTCCCAAAGCTGGATCCTGTCTCCTTTGCAGATACAGGGTGGGGCACGGAAACCAAGTGTTTTTGGAATAATCAGGAAAATGATATTTATTTTTGTAAAGAAATATATGGTAGAACAACATTCGTAAGAACATAGCATTTCATGTCATAATAATCATGTACCGAAAATTATATCTGGCATATGATGTCCTTGGCCGTCGACGCATTGTTGAAGGCTTACGAAAATTGGCCTCCACTCTTCCCAGCAGGTCTCTGTTGATTTGGATGATTTGTTGACGGATCGCTTCCTTCAATGCATCTAATGTACGGGGCTTGTCCTCGTAGACACGGGACTTGAGGTACCCCCATAGAAAGAGTCACATGTGGACAAGTCAGGGACCGAGGGGCCATGCAATGTCACCAAATCTCGAAATGAGATGGTTGGGAAACAGGGGGCGAAGAACAGCCATTGACGCTCTGGCGGTGTGTGGCGGGCCCCTCTTGCTGAAACCACAAATGTCGACGAGCAATACGCCTTCTTCGTAACTCAGGGATGAAAAGGTGTTCACCATCTCAATGTAACGCCCAGATGTTATGGTAACGGTAACCCCATTTTGTTCGAAGAAATAGGGACCGATGACGCCAAACTTTCCCCCGCGCACCAAACTGTAACCTTAGGGCTATGCAGCGGTTTTTCATGGAGTTGTCGCGGATTTTCAGCAGCCCAATACCGACAGTTTGATTGTTGACGGCCCCATTAAGGGAAATGGGCTTCATCACTCATTACCACCATCATGTTTTCATTCTGCTCATAAAGTGCAAGCATTTCCTGTGCAAAATTCAGTCGTTGGGGGCAATCGTTTACATTCAATTCCTGCACCATCGCTAACTTGTATGGGTGGAAAATGTAATTCTTCATGCAAATCCGTCTAACAGTACGATGCTGATTCCGAGTGCAGCTGAATGTCTCCGAGCAGAGCGGCCTGGGCTTTGCACATCGCTTGTCTGACCCTTTCAACGTTCTCTGGAGTACGCACAGTGCGTTGCGGCCCCTTCGGTTTTGTTTTCATTATTGAGCCTCCTGTTCGAAGATTGTTAACCCAACGTAAATTGTGTCACGAGCGGGAACAGAGTCATTTCGATGAATGTTGAATCTGCGGCGAAACGCACGCTGAACTGCTGTCACTGACTCGCCACTCCTAACAAAATGATCATACGCGAACATGCGGTGTTCTAACGTCCACTGCTCCATGATGGCACCTGAAAGATAAAGGTAGTGTTAGTTAAAGTTAAATGCTATGAACCCAGGAATGGAATGCTACCTACCGCACGCCCCTCCCATTCCTAATGGCCGATTACTAGCTATTCAAAAAACACTTGATTCCCGTGCCCCACCCTGTAGGTGGTGAGGGAAGCTATATTTATGAGACCTCTTTGCGAGTGACCCGTTGCCCACGTCGGGCTAGCATCATGAAAAAGAAAAACTATGGTATTTGTCATTTACCATTACTTATTCGGACTATAGTGGATTTAATTATCCCAGAAGAGTTCCTTGTTCCATGCACTGTCTGTGTGTATCATAAAAAACTCATTACACCACGGGCTTCACTCAATCAAATGCCGTAATTCCTCTACATACGCGCAGAAACCAATACCCCAAAGGGGCACCTCCCGCATGCCGTACATTATATACATTTAAACTGCAAACACGCAGTATAATTAACGTAAAGAACGACGCTTGTATAGGAGAATATTCCGCGCAAGAGGAGAGCGAGAGAACGAAACAAATGAAAAAATGAGGTAACCACCTGGGAATCGAACCCGGGATCTTCCGATTGCCTGTCAGATATGATAACCATTACACCACGGGACTCACTCAATCAATACCGTAATTCTCTACATACGCGCAGAAACCAATGCCCCAAAGGGGCACCTCCCGCATGCCGTACATTATATACATTTAAACTGCAAACACGCAGTATAATTAACGTAAAGAACGACGCTTGTATAGGAGAATATTCCGCGCAAGAGGAGAGCGAGAGAACGAAACAAATGAAAAAATGAGGTAACCACCTGGGAATCGAACCCGGGATCTTCCGATTGCCGGTCAGATATGATAACCATTACACCACGGGACTCACTCAATCAAATACCGTAATTCCTCTACATACGCGCAGAAACCAATGCCCCAAAGGGGCACCTCCCGCATGCCGTACATTATATACATTTAAACTGCAAACACGCAGTATAATTAACGTAAAGAACGACGCTTGTATAGGAGAATATACCGCGCAAGATGAGAGCGAGAGAACGAAACAAATGAAAAAATGAGGTAACCACCCGGGAATCGAACCAGGGATCTTCCGATTGCCGGTCAGATATGATAACCATTACACCACGGGCCTCACTCAATCAAATGCCGTAATTCCTCTACATACGCGCAGAAACTCGGGTGGTTTACCTCATTTTTTCATTTGTTTCGTTCTCTCGCTCTCATCTTTCGCGGAATATTCTCCTATACAAGCGTCGTTCTTTACGTTAATTATACTGGGTGTTTGCAGTTTAAATGTATATAATGTACGGCATGCGGGAGGGGCCCTTTTGGGTATTGGTTTCTGCGCGTATGTAGAGGAATTACGGCATTTGATTGAGTGAGGCCCGTGGTGTAATGGTTATCATATCTGACCGGCAATCGGAAGATCCCGGGTTCGATTCCCGGGTGGTTACCTCATATATATATATATCATGTGTATATATATATATATATCAAAGCTATTGACTTCTCCTTAGGGAAACGGAGCTTACAGATGAAGAGAAGGATCAACACAACGGCAAACATTTTCCTTTATTTTTCGTACATCAGACGTTTCGACAAATCTTTTGTCATCATCAGTGAATTAAGTCTTAAAACCTTAAAACAAAAGTAAAAAGTGAAAATTACATCAATACAATATTAAAACCATTAAAATTAAAACCTTAAAGCAAAATGAAAATTGCATCAACACAAAATTAAAATCATTTAAATTTCATCACTATAAAAACTAAAATTAAATTAAATTACCTCAATAGGTAAATACACAATGTTTACATCCACCTCCATACTTGGCAAAGTCTAAGAGAACACTGGATGGTCAGAGGATTAGAAAGGGTATGTGTGAGAGAATCGGTTGGTTAGTTAAAAGAGTTGTAATTTGTAGGATGAGCTATTATTATTAAGGGAGGGTTTGTTTCTATAGATGTACAAAGATTCTAAAATTCGGAGTTCTGTAAGGTTATTGGATCTAGTTAAAATTTCAAACTGAGTTTGTGAAGGGGATGGTCGTTTTCATTACTATGGTTTCTAATTGCGGATTGTGGAGTGCAATTTTCATTTTGCTTTAAGGTTTTAATTTTAATGGTTTTAATATTGTATTGATGTAATTTTCACTTTTTACTTTTGTTTTAAGGTTTTAAGACTTAATTCACTGATGATGACAAAAGATTTGTCGAAACGTCTGATGTACGAAAAATAAAGGAAAATGTTTGCCGTTGTGTTGATCCTTCTCTTCATATATATATATAAATAAATACCCTTTGGTTAACCTTTGGTAAAGGTTAACCAAAGGTTATATATATATATATACATGCACAGTATATATACTAGAAAGTTCGCAGCGCCTTGCGCAGCAGCAAAAGGCCCCAAAACACAAACCTACTGAAGGATTGGAAGAAGCGTGTTAGTAAAACCCTCCCTGGTTCTCCCTTAATGTGTATGCTAAATTTGGTGCAAATTACCTTACCTGTTTGGGAGTGTACACACACATATATATATATATATACGTATATATTAACCCCCTCCGTCTCTGGCCTCGGGCGGTTCGAGGTTGATGAGGGTTCTGGTTAGGTGGCAGCACCGGATGTGTTACCTTGAAGTAGCTGGTACCGCGTAGGGAATCGCATAGTTTATTTTATACTACTCTCCGATTTCTTCTTGTAGGGGATCGGAGGATTCTGTGAAGCTTACTAACTTCTCTAAGGGTTCCCCGATTCTTCTTGTAGCGCATCGGGAAATTATTTTTCTCTTTTTTAAAACTAAGTTCTCTGAAGAAAGCAAGGCTCGGAGGAGAATACAAAGATATTCTCTTACTGTAGTTTACTGCTAAAATGTTACAGGTAATGTTCAGCCTCTAAGTCAGATCAGACAAAATCAGAATAATCACTGGAGAAATTCTACACATTTATATACCTAAATTTTAGTGACATCATTATTATTTAATGCTAACCCGCTTTGTTGTTTTTTCTCTCCATAGACTGAATTATTTTGCAAAATATTTAAAGATAAGGTAAATATTTTAGCTGTAGCAATGTCTCGACAGATAAGCAAGATATTTGAAGATGAAGCCATATTTTTATTTTAAACCGCATATTGACAGATCCGATGCTATCATGATCTGCCAAGCCAACTAAAAATTCGAAATCGAAATATGCATTTTATTATGGATTAAAATTAAACATGCATATGAGCCAAAATTAAATGCTTAAAATTTAAAACCAAGTGTTAAGCCAGACATGACTTCATCTTTTACAACGAAGAAAGAATGTATAAAGAGAATAAACACTGCAGAATTCAACATGACTACATTATTAAGCCAAATCTATAAAAATGATTAAGTTATTTAAAAAGAAATAATTCATCAATTATTCGGCAAAAATTAAAGAGAAAGAAAATAAAAAAATTATTCGAACGGACAGCGTTACACGAGTTTGGACTTTATATTCAAAAAATGAATATAAGAATATATGAATATAAGAATTATTCATTGTTCATTTTTACATATATATATATGAGAAAAATGATATAGTCTCGTTCTTAGGGAGCCGTACGCGCAGTTTGAAAAGAAAAACCAAGGCGACGGCCAACATTGGTTTATTTATGCATATGTTTCGGAAGTACTGCTTCCATCATCAGTACTAGAATAAATGAAATATATAATTCGCTTACGTTAAAATTTAAAATAAAATTATAAATATAATTAATAATTAATAACTATGAATGTCTGGAGTGACAGGTACATTGTAAACAGTTCAGCTCACTATTTAGAGATGTTAAAGCAAATATTATATAGTAAATTAAAATCACAATGACTAGAAATCTGAAAACAGGTACAGTGGATAAATTAGAATGGGTAACTTATTATTACCAGTTCAACAGAAGATTGATAACACAAGTCTGCATTTCAAACCAAAATACGAGATGTTTTATTTCTATTACGTGATCTTATACAATTTTGCCATACTGATTTCAAATTTCACAACCATTTTATGTATCACGTCAGGGTTTTTCACAAAATATAAGTCAAATATATTAATAGTATGTATTAAACAACTAAATTTCCAAGAGTACAGAATTATAAGGAATACAAAAACAGTACATTACAAGGTAAATTTATCTTTGATACTTAATTGATACATAATAGCTCAATCATGATTGATCAGTAGGAGAAAATCGTCGCTTTTTTGCTCGATTCTTGTGCTGCATTTCTTCCGAGCCTTCTCGTTTCATACAAAATGGGTGATAGTATTTGCCAGAAAACTGTACGTGATGATAAAAAATGGATGTGACTTTTAGATTCAGCACACCTGAATTAATAAAAAACAGTTATGTATATTGAAACATCAGATATGTTGCATACCAGTGTAATGGTTTAAGTAGAGATTACATTTTTGAAGATGCAGTCTCAGTATTTTAAGAGAGGACGCAGAATAAGATAACTCAGGTCTAAGTGCTCATGCATACGGATTTTGAATTGGCAGTCGGAACAACCAACATATCCTGCATTGCATTCAGGACATTTATAAGAATAGACAAAGCACGAGCATACATCACAAGGCATGGATTCTTTATGTCTGAAAAATGGTCCTATTGATTTATCATATTATTCACAAAAATGAACCTGAAAATTATATGTTGGTAAAGATTGTGCAGTAAAGATTTTAAATCTCTTTCCATTTTGTTTGAAACATAACCAAAGTAGGGTAATTTCATATATATAATATTTTTCCGAATAGTTGGTAAATTTAATTCAGGTTTATAAATATTGTTAACAAAATTGTTAAGTTATTACAAAAATAATTCAATAAAAAGTTAAATTGAATATCTAAGGACTTATTGGTTGAATAAATTCTACACGCTTTATTAAAGAGAGTACGAATAATATTGACTTCGAATGATTTTGAAGCAAAATGGTGAAAACTATGACCTAAGCCAATATATTGTAGTCTTTTTTCTGTAAACATAAATTTAAAAATTCAATTCTTGTTACCAATACATCCAAGAGTGGCAGGAACCTGCTATTTTCTGTTTCTATAGTGAACTTTATATTGGTATGTTTATTATTATTATTAATATAAGTAAAAATTTTGAAAAAATGGTCCGGAGATTCAAAGACAGTAAATATATCATCAACATAGCATTTATATAATTTAGGTTGAAATTCTATGGGGCATTTTCTTAGCCATTTTTTCTTATGGTAGCACAGAAAGGAATTAGCTATGGTTAGTCCCAAGGGGTTACCGCTGCTGGGGATCTGCCGCTTTGTGAACCTTATCCTTATCCATTGTCAGACTAGCAGCTAGAGGTAATTAGCTGTAAAAGAGAAGAACTGAAGAATATGAGCTACTGCATGCGGATACAAAAAGATAGTTTAAATGATACTTTGGCAACCTAGATATGTGGCACTAGATATGTGACAACCTAGACATGTGGCACTAAAAATGTCCCTGTAACAGATATATTTAAACACAGCAGTCATTACCTTCATAGTGAAACAAAATTACACTATGAGCTTAATCGCGATACACATAGTTGGCAGCCATTCACACACACACACACACACACACACACACACACAAACTGAGGGCAATTTAACATACAGTTACTATCCTGACCCAAATTCGCTTAAATTCGGTGAATACCTGACTTGCCGAATCTAAAGAATTAAAAACCAAATTATTCATCATATTTTCTACTTATTAGCTATTTATAGCATCAACTCTGTGCATAAGGCGTCATTTGAGAATTTCTCCTCGAGATCCACACGTTTGTTTATAAATTATACATTTACAGGAAATTATGGGAAGATGATGTCCTCACTCACTTTTATGAAATGTATTTGAGGGTAAGTGGAGAACAACCTAACCTAAACTAAAGGTACACTGGGTTAAGAGAAACCGCATAGGTAATTATGTACTATATTTGAGGACGGTTTTGCTTTAGGGAACCCTCCGACGTTACGTCCTCAATTTATTGAAATACTTGTCCAAAACCTATCAACTTTTACTGAACTTCAATTTATATTATTGGCAAGACATTCAGACAACTCAATCTCGGGTAATTATGCAATAAAATACATGATCCAAGGTTCTAGTCAAATCTATAATTTAGTGTGTTTTGTTCAAATCTGACCTTCATTTCTTGTGCAAAATTGTCAAAATTGCCAAAACGTAAGGTAACCCAACCCAACCCAATTTAATACATCGAACATATGAGAGCTCACAAGCTTCACAAACCGCTATTAATGTCATGTGTTAGAATTTCCGCTCGCCCTTCTCTACCAGGAAAAAACACATTCGGGAGAGCGCCTTCCATAGAAACCATGGTGACTCATTAAAAACCTTTTTAACATGTTTTAAAAACTGTGTTAAGTTATGTAGGCTACTTTGGTAGTTCTGTAAATAGTTTTATGTTAATTACCTGAGTAGAAATTGACATTTTGCAAAATTTATTGTAAAATATAGCTTATGACTTGGATAATCTTGATAGGTCCAAGTGGTTTCATGTTTTTCAAATGAAATGTAATATAATCTAAAATAAGATTAACAAGTGTTAAAATACTTTTATCTTTTGGAGCGAGTTATCAGGTTAAGATGTCTGAAAATCTTTGTCGAAGTGGGCTGATCAACTTAAGTCAAAACAAAAACAGGTGTGATATTTTTGGTAGTTTCACAGGACCTTAAAATGATCTGACACCCTCCTTTACAAAAGTTCAGGGGATACATGGAGAAATGTCAGAATTAGATGAGTCAACCATCACCTATTAAAGTGTGATGGAGAAACTTGTGGATAACAGGTTAGTGGAAAACATTTGTAGACTGGCTCCTCAAAAATTACTTTGGTCACAGTACCAGATTTTTGGAATGGCTTGCCTAATGTTGGTAAACATTAGATTCTTAGCTATTTTTTAATAGTTAGCTGCTTTCATGAATGCTTACCTTAAGCCAAGTACAGTCTGAGGTGAATATTCGTTTTAGCACATGACCTGGACTTTGGGATGACAGGTTCTTCTTATGTAGAATTTAAATCTGAATCTATTTTCTTCTATGGTATTTCTTGTGCAAATTTATATTAACGGAGATATAAGCATATTTTGGATCGATTAAAATCGATTGAAATCGTATAGTCAAGGCAATCTAGAGCAAAAATAGCTTCAACCTGGGCAAAATTGCTTCAGAAGCTTTCTAAACTGTTTCCAGCTCAGGAACCATTGCAGAATAACATATCCAAAATCCGACAAAATTGGACCCCGGGAACACCCCCAAAAATGAAATTCAAAATGGCGGACTGGCAGTTTCCTACGAAATACAATAAATTTTAATTTCGCTTTGTAGAGAGAGTTATGACGTTTTTCTTGATCAGTAAAATGTTTTAAAACACATTTTCGTTTCTAAATTAACCTATATGACACTAAAAATTGTATTAGGCGGCTAGTATTAAACTATGACGTCACGTAATGTAAATAAAATATACTGTATGGAGTGTATGTGAGAATGGACATTGCTACATCTTTATAAACTTATATTATATACAACTCTTTAATTCCTACTACCCACTATCAAATCTGCGTATTTGTGCTTGTCATTTTCTTTAAAACTGTTATTATGTACTCCTTTTAAATACTGCAACACAGTTTATTAATTTGTGTTTTCTGTTTCAGACTGACTCGGTGTACGGCTGACTCGGTGTGCGTCCGCCTTCAAGAATGCAGACCCCTGAAGAATTGTGCGTGATTTGTAAGGAGAAATTGGACAGCGGACAGGAAGTGGTTCACATCTCGCAAAAAGGAGCAGATGGTATAAATGCATCCAGCCGCAGCCGTGGAAGCGATGTTGTTGCAACAGCTGGAATAAGTGTTCACGTTGTATGTAGGAAAAGGTTTACGGATAAAAAGACCATTGAAATAAAGAAGCGACAGACCGCAGCCGAGGCAATACCAAGGAAAAGTGCTCGTTTTCATGAATACGCATTTTCCAGTGCTACTCACTGTTTGTTTTGTGATACCTTTGTGGACTTTTTTTCCAAACACAAACCAAAATCAGAGCATGTCAAAATAAGAACTACAGAGTTCTCCGAAACCATAAAAAGGTGCTGTGAAAGCCGCTGCGATGAATGGCCGTTTAATGTAAAAGGCCGTCTGGAGTATTATCTTCGTGATCTTCCTGCTGCAGATTGTGTCTACCATCACACCTGCAGCGTAAATTTTCGAAGTGGAAAAAACATTCCTCGCGCATACTCCTCCGACGATCATGATTCGAAGAAAGGGAGACCAACTAATGAAGAGCAACACCAAGCATTCTTTCAGACCTGTGCTTACCTGGAAGAGAATGATGATGAACAACTGTTGATTGGAGACCTAATTTCCAAAATGGAGGAATATCTTCAAGGAAGTCAGAGCTCTGTCTACGAACGCAGGCACATGAAGAGAAAGCTTTTAGAACGTTACGGAGACAAGATCATAATATCAGGTGAAAGTGGGAAGGCAGATGTAGTAACACTACGAGAGACAGTTAATGAAATTCTTATAGATTATCACAAAAAGTCGAAAGAATGTGATATAGATATAGAGCTACAGAAGATTTACCTAGTAGAAGCTGCTGCAAAAATAATCAGAAGTGATATCAAGTCTGTCGACTCGCCTAGAAAAGATGTGTATCCATCTCCAAATGACATCACTGCAGAAAGTGCTCTTGATTACATTCCCAACAGTCTGAAATTGCTATTATCAAAAGCATTTGCGGGACAGGATGCTTCAAGAAAAATAGGTGCAATTGGGCAGAGCATTATGCAGGCAACCCGTCCTAGAGGATTACTATGTCCACTACAGATCGGTTTGTCGGTTCAGCTACACCACAACTTTAGGTCAAGGTACCTTATTGACGTTCTCCATCAGCTGGGTTACTGTTCGTCGTATGCAGAAGTAACAAGATTCGAAAGAAACGCGGCGCTGGCAAGTGGGTCTGGCTCTTTTACTGTTGATGAAAACACTGCAGTCCTTCTAGCAGCAGATAACGTCGATCATGATGTCTGCACTTTGGATGGGAAGAATACCTTTCATGGAATGGGTATGATTGCCGCAATAACTCCGAAGATCAAGATCCACCCTTCTATTCACAGGCGTAATGTTGGTGACAATGACATTAAGAAGATTGCAACCGTTGACATTAGGGAATATAGACACGCGAGAAGCATGTTGAGGGACATCTCATTCCGCGAACTTCCAGTAACCACTGCCACCATAAGTCGACTTAGTCTTCTCTGGCAGATATCTTCAGCAGAAAGATCAGGTCCAAGTTGGTCCGGAACAATGCAGGCAATTCACGGTGGATCAAGTGTCTCACATCCAGGTGTGGCGTCGATCACGTTCCTTCCCATCATAGATATGTCGCCAACTGACATGACCTGCATATTTTCGACATTACTATATTTGAGCAAGATAGCACGCGATCAAAAAGTCCCATGCATTATTACCTTTGATCAGCCTTTGTTCTGGAAAGCTTCCCAAATCATCAATGAACAGAGAGACCTGCAGGACATTGTTTTAATGCTGGGATCATTTCACACTCTGATGAATCTTTTGGGAGCAGTCGGTACTCTTATGAATGGTTCAGGATTGTCTGAAGTACTTCAAGAAATATACGGACCAAATGCCGTGCAACACATGATGTCTGGAAAAGCTGTTTCAAGAGCGATACGTGGTCATATGATAGTAGATGCAGCTCTTAGTACCTTACTAGTCGCAGACGTTTTCCCTCGTAATGAAGATGGAACTCCTCATGACCTCCATAAGGAAGTTTGTGACCTGCTCGACGATGTTATGACCGCCAAACAATCAGTTGAGGATGTGGAATCTTCGAATGCATTGTCTCAGATTGCTACCACTTTGGATGCGAAGAAAACTGACCTACAATCTACTTCGCAAACAAGTCAACTCTGGTTGGAATATCAGCGAATGATCAACATTGCACGTTCCTTGATAACAGCAGACAGAACCGGCTCGTGGGATTTGCACTTGCAAGCTATGCTGGAGACCATCCCCATAATTGAAGCAGCCGGACATCACAATTACCTGAAATCGATATACCTGTACCTGCAGAAAATGTTAAGTTTACCTTCTGAAAATCCAGCCGTTAACAAAATGTTCCAGGAAGGTAAGTTTGTGGTAAGAAGAAGCGACAGATTATGGGCCGGACTCGGCACAGACCTGGTGATAGAACAAGTACTAATGCGTTCCCTGAAAAGCAGAGGCGGACTGACACGCGGAAGTGGATTTACAGACATCCAAAGGACAACGTGGCTCTTTTCTATGCCTCTGTGTTCCACTTATAACTTAGCAATGCAGGAATACACCAGAGTTTTGTTGGAAAGTAGTGAACAGCACAAGGAAATGAGGGGAAGTAGACAAATCAGGGACAGTAATGACATGAAGAAAGTACTTGAACGTCTGGAATCCTTATCCCCATTCCATTCTACCTCGGGTCTCTGCAACATTGCAACAGGGCTAACTGCTGATCCTGGAGTTAACGTTCATCAATTGCATTCAATCGGTACGAACATTGTCGTAAAAATGATTGGGAAACAAGCCTTTACATATTCTGCCAAAAGATCTGACAAAGTGAAAACACTAGGATCTGCTTCTGCCGTTGTGATCACTGATGCTTCAGATATAGAAGTAGATCCTGCACTACTGTTTCAGAGAATGATGACTGTTGCCACTGGCGGAGACATGAATCTTGAAGATGTCATGTGTTACGAACTGTGTGCATATCCTCCTGCATTGTTCGAATCACGAAGTATCTTGAGGAAACCCGATAAGTCTCAGCTAGCTCATGCAATAATCAAATACACTGACACTTTACGCATGGAAGAAGTTCAAGAAATTCAGTGCACAGACCAGTACGTATTGGATGGTGAATCTCTACTACATCGTCTTTCCTGGCGTCAAGATGAAACATATGACAGCATCGCCAACTCATATGCCGATTTCACTCTGAAAACATATGGAAAAGCAATCATTGTTTTTGATGGCTACAGCAGCTCTCCTACGATCAAGGACATGACCCACAGAAGACGCAGCACCAAGACAAGCAGAAATGTGAATCTCAGTCCAAGCATGAAGTTTGTTGGCCAGAAGGAACACTTCTTGGCTAATGAAAACAACAAGCAAGCATTTATTTCCCTCGTAGGTGAGATGTTGAAGAAGCACGGGTGTACTGTTCACAACGCAGATGGGGATACTGATGTGGACATCGTTCGTGCAGCAGTTTCCTCATCAGAAAATGCAACTACAACAGTAATAGGGGAAGACACCGACTTGCTGATTCTCCTTCCGTACCATGCCAAGGACAGTGGTTTCAAGTTGTACTATCGCAGCGATATAAGACGGGACCATCTCCTAATCCTGTGTATGATATTCTCAGCATTCAATCATTGTTAGGCAATGACATCTGCAAGTATCTCCTGTTTGTGCATGCTTTCACGGGCTGTGATAGCACATCCAGAATTTTTTCGATCGGTAAAGCCAAAGCATTCGACACACTGATGAAGGTGGCTGAACTCCGTTCAGTTGCAAATACATTCTGTTCTGATTGTTGCCAACACTCTGTCATTGAAGCCGCTGGAAGAAAGGCAATGCTTCTGTTGATGGCTGCAAAACACTTGAATCCACTAACGCACTACGTCATCGAATGTTAGTTGAAGGTAGCTACAGCTAAATCTTTTGTTACACGAACGTTTGCCACTACCGATGCGTCCACAAAGCACCACAGCTTTCGCACATACTTTCAAATACTAATCTGGAAGTCTACAGAAGAGAAGATCGATGCAGAACAGTTGGGTTGGTATGTAAAGAATAATTCCTACTACCCTACAGCCTGCGACAAGCCACCAGCTCCAAATTATCTACTCAACATGATCCGCTGCTCCTGCAAGACGAAATGTGCTACTTCAAGATGTGGATGCAAGCGTAATGGAATGCCCTGTTCAGCCGCTTGTGGCGAGTGCCAAATCAGTGGTTGCGATAACAACCCAAGTACCGGTAATCTATCCGATGATAGTGATGAAGAGGATTAATTTCTGTATGTTTGTGACCAGGTATCACTTCTTCTGTAATGAACATAACTTGAAACTGGGAAAAAAATAATTGTTGTATTATTGATTATAAAAATCTGTAAAAAGCTATATAACATTATATTTGCGTAATAACTGGTTGTGTTGTATATTGTTGAATTATTTAAAACATTACAACTGAAAGAAAAAGCATCAAATGTATCTCTATAAATAAAAGCGTAAATTATATATATTTTTTTTTTCGTAGGAAACATCCAGTCCGCCATTTTGAATTTCATTTTTGGGGGTGTTCCCGGGGTCCAATTTTGTCGGATTTTGGATATGTTATTCGGCAATGGTTCCTGAGCTGGAAACAGTTTAGAAAGCTTCTGAAGCAATTTTGCCCAGGTCTAACTACAAATTGCCTGGACTAGTATGGTGGTAATTATTCGTTTTACCACTGCGGGTCGATTTTGATATGAGAATGGGTTTTTCTGGTGTAGTTTGGTGTGTTTTATTCAAATCTGATCTTCATTTCTTGTGCAAATGAATTATTGAATGCCCGTTTAGGTCAACTGTAGGCCGTTGATGATTGGTTAGGTTGTCGTGATATTTTCGTTAGTTTTAACGAAAATATCACGAAAATATCACGAATTTTACAAGTTTCCTGACTCAGGAAACTTGTAAAATTCACAAATGTCATAAGACTTCGTAGAATAATATTTGAATTATTAAATGATGTCTGTCCTAAAATATGTAAAAACTTCAGATCATTATGTACAGGTTAGCAAGATTTTGAATAATTATGGTAACAATAGGTACCTGTATGGTACAGTGTGGTATTTAGCCAACAAAATTTGGATCATTTGAATATCAGGGCCCCCAGCCTTCTTTAGTTAGCTTATAAGGCTAACTAACAAAAATATGACGACTCAACCTAACCAATCGTTAGGTCAACTATACGCCCTTGACGATTGGTTAGGTTAAGTCGTAATATTTTCGTTAGTTAGCCTTATAAGGCTAACTAAAAGGCTGGGGGCCCTGATCTTCAGGTGATTCCAAAATTTTTTCAGATATTAGTCCACAATTAAATATTTGAAAAAGTAAATTAAAAGTTAAAGCCAGAGTAAACTGACTTAGAAGATAAAACTGACTTAAAATGTTTTGAAATAGATGGTGAACAAAGATTTTATTAAAATGTTTAAAATGTACATAAATCTTGATTAGCAATAAAGTTTAATTGAGGGTTATTATATGCAAATTTTTATTTTTTGTTGTATTTTGTTAAGTATAAAGGCTTAGACAGTTTATTCTTAAGAAATGTTAAATATTAACATGGCCTCAGAGTTTTCATTCCTCAGGCATTTCCTCAGTCATTTCCTCAGTCATTTCCTCAGTCCTTTCCTCAGTAAATTTCCTTGTTTCATTCCTCATTTCATTCCTCAGCCATTTCATTGTTTCTCCCTTGTCCGTATCAAATTTCTCTGTCATGGTATTTGCAATTGAAGATCGTATATTTGGAGAAGACTCATACATCTTACAGAGCTACATTTAATTTGTTTTATTATGGTTTCCATCCTCTATGAAAAGGAAAACTTTGAAGTTACCATAGTGAATTAAAAATTTTGTGTTCATTTCAGACCAGATGGTTGCTTGCTTGCTCTTGGGATGGGTTAAATTGGTCGCTTACCCTGTTAACCCTCAGAAAAACGATGATCCTTGAGGTGCACTTACTCTTGCATTGTGGGGAAATGAGTTTGCTCAAAATGCTCTCTACTAAGAATGTTATGCTATAATAACCTAAATTTATATTTTGTAGTTAATGTTTAATTTACCAACTTATGTAATACCTGACATAACAAGAACTCAGTAAGAAAGAATAATTGTCTCAACTGGCCTAATTTTAACATGCAGCAGAGAACAGAATATAAAGACAGGACAGGTCATCTCATTAATAATTTAGAAATTCTGCATCTTGCCCCTAGTAATATTTGATAAAGTAGAATTTCACTGTGAACTGTACCATAGGCAACAAAATTGATGGATCACCTGAAGATCAGGGACCCCAGCCTTCTTTAGTTAGCCTCGTAAGGCTAACTAACGAAAATATCACGACCTAACCTAACCAATCGTTAGGTCAACTGTACGTCCTTGACGATTGGTTAGGTTAGGTCGTGATATTTTCGTTAGTTAGCCTTATAAAGCTAACTAAAGAAGACTGGGGACCCCTGATCTTCAGGTGATCCAAATTGATCTGAAAATAAAAAAGGTCTAGGCTTAGTTTTGCTAAGTGTTAAATGGATGTATGAATAACATGTATAACAGAGGACTCTTTTTATTACTGCAGGTGAAAAGGGTCATGGCCTAAGAACTGGAAAACTACTTCATTATCGGACTGTAAAGTTTCATAGAGTGATTAAGGATTTTATGATTCATACATGGGACTCTTCAGTTGGAAATGAGACAGGAGGAAAGAGCATTTATGGAGGCCAATTTGTGGACACTGGATGGTAAAATAATCATCCAGTGATGATCAGAGTTTATGAGGGTATATATCTTATTCCTAAAAGCTCTAATTAGGCAGCTGATATTAGTTTGAAAATGAGCGGTGAACCAATAATGAAAGTACAATGTTTCTGTGCTAAAACATTCATGCATGACTATAAGGAACTACCAATTCTGTACAAGTGAAGTAAAAGGCATTCTCTTTCGTACCTTCTAGGCAGCATCTCTGGGTGAATTATAAAAAATTATTCTGGTAGAAACCTATGAAGAATTAGGATGTTTCTGAAATTTTCCTGATTTTTGTATAGGCTAGGTACCTTTCTGTTGAAATAATAAAATAGATACCAGATTGAACTGTCTGAATGTTTTGCCAATAATATAAATTCTAGGGCTGAAAGCTAGAAAGGCCAATGTCAAAATTTTGCATTTTGAGAAAAACGCGATTAAAAGGTTTCTTTCTCTAATGAAAATTTAACCTTTATCAGCAAACATTATTCGGTGCTACTGTAGTATGCGGTCTACCTACGATTCGGCGGTCTACCTTTTAATTATAGCTTCTTATCTTGTTTACTAATTGTTTGTTTACAATTAGTTGTCAATCGCCCTTGACAATTGGTTAGGTTTAGTCATGATATTTTCGTTAGTTTTAACGAAAATATCATGATTAAACCTAACCAATCGTAGGTAGACCGCATACTACAGTAGCACCCATTATTCCTTATTTCAGTAATTTTCACACATATATGCACTCTCATTTGATGCCTTTTCAAAATTATGCTGCCTGTTTTGACTTTAAGAAAATTCATTCTTCATTATTCGTCTTCATCTACATCATCTTCGCTCAGGACATTGGCTCATTGCGGCGCACTTAATGATTTGATGACATTGGCCCTTGTAGCACTGAAAGAGCAGCTGATTTCGAGTTCAGCCCTACGCTCATCTTAAAAAATGGATTTTTTTACATTGGCCCTTCTAGCAGTCTATGATCTCATCAGATTTTTCACGTCATGAAAGTACTGTTTACCTGCATGCACAAAAACAAACACGGTAAGCAGACGGGCTGGCGCTTTTTGGTACGTAGGCAGCGGACGTGGGGGCGATGGGAGCGTGGACGAGCATAACGTCGGAGGGTCCTCAAATTATAGTTCATAATCGGCTATGGGGTCTCCCTTAACCCATTGTACCCTTAGTTTAGGTTAGGTTGATCTTCCTTTACCCTCAGATACTCTACATCTCATAAAAGGGAGTGAGGACATCATCCCCTCAAAATTTCCTGTAAATGTACAATGCCCAAAAATTGCGATCGGGGCGTAGAGAATGGTTGATAAAAGAATGAGCTTTAGCTTTTGAAACATTTTATTTAAACCAAAAACAAGAAAAAATTACAAATGAAATTGAAATTAAATTAAAAGATATCGTGCTACTTACACGTCCAACTGGTCTGTATGAATACCGTCGTGATCAACGCATAATTGCATTCGACACCAAATCCGCCGTGAAGCTCTTCGAAGCATTTCAGGTGTAATGGCTGAAAATACAGGGTGTCCATAAATGTTTACCCTGAAAACAGTATGCTCTCATGTTTTAATGACGAATCTTACATCCGTTTTCTTTTTACAGGTGATCTCGTACACGCATAGAGTTTCTGTGCTGGTGTGTTTCGTCTACCGCATTCGCCGCTAGGAGCGCTGTAGTAGCTGTTCAGTTAAGATGGCGTCTGTGACAGAGGAGG
This sequence comes from Bathynomus jamesi, assembly GCA_023014485.1. Taxonomy (NCBI): domain Eukaryota; kingdom Metazoa; phylum Arthropoda; class Malacostraca; order Isopoda; family Cirolanidae; genus Bathynomus; species Bathynomus jamesi. Next base: position 415,250 of record JAJOZX010002862.1, read on the forward strand.
CACAATGTGTTTTGTGGCTTGCAGAAACAAAATCTCCTGTCAGTGTTCAGCGAAGGTCCAGAACAAAGTATGGAAAAAATCCACCTGATGTGAAGTTAATTAAGTCGTGGATGAAAAAATTCCTGGAAACTGGAAACGTGGAAAAGGGAAAGAGCAGTGGTAGACCATCAGTTTCCGATGGGACTGTGGAAAACATTCAAACGGCTTTCACACCAATTACGCCATCCCCCAGCTGCAGGACAGGCAGCCAACTGTCATCTTCCAACAAGATGGGGCACCCCCTCATTGGGCGCATGTTGTTCGTGAAACTCTCGACGCAACATTTCCAAATCGATGGATTGGCAGGAACGGGCCAATCCCATGGCCCCCAAGATCACCAGATATTACCCCGCTGGATTTCTTTCTCTGGGGGTCATGTTAAAGATTTGGTTTATGCAACAGTTGTTCCAGATATCAGAACATTGCGAGAACGCATTACGGATGCATTTGCAACAGTTAACCCACAAATGTTGGAAAATGTGTGGCGTGAGTGTGAATACCGTTTACACATTTTACGTGCCACTAGGGGTGCACATGTGGAAGCTTATTAAGTTCATTAAGTATGTATCAAAACTTTGTATGTTTATCTACTTATGATTAAAACTGTGTTTGAATACGAGTGTTTATTTAAAAGTTATAGCATGCTTTAATCAGGGTAATCAATTATGGACACCCTATATGTGAAGAATTCCCATTTTTGACTCTTGAACAGAGTGCATACGACGTGGCTAAGTTTGTCCTGCGAAAAAGACCACAACCAGTTATCACAAGTTGTGAGGTCGAGACTTCTGAGGGGGGGCCAGCTATGAGATTTTCCTCCCCCAGTCCACACTGGAAATTGGTTGTTGAGGAAATTACGCACGTTAATAGCATTACGTAAAATAACACTGTTTACAAGGCCCCCTTTCTCAGTTCATAGGTTACACCAGCTCACATCTTAACATGGGGAGGGTGTTGTGCTACTTCTTCAAAGAAATGAGGATTTTCTTTTGCCCAGAAATAAACATTTTGAGACCTCGTACTAAGATATACGGCACATTCGTCAGTGAACATAACGTTTCGACGAGAAGCTAAGGTTGGAAATTCATGCAATAAAATTTGATATGACTGCCGCCGTACGTTCATATCATGAGCAGATAATTAACTGGTAAATACGGGCCTATGCTTATGGTAGCCTTCCTGCTTCATCAAATGTCGCATGGAAGTTCTTGGAATATTGAATTCAGCAGATCGTTTCTTTGTTGATTTTTTGAGTGGTTCAAAAACTAACTCCTGTAAACGACCACTAACGTTCACATATTTCTACGATCTCCCGAATCCTTTGACATCTAAAATAGGTCCAGTCGTAAGTGTTTTTTCTCCAGTTTATGTAAATTTACTTCAGTCCGAGCTGCTTTATTAAAACACATTGCAAAGTCTTTTTTTATATCATTAAGTTTTACCAGTACGTTCTTTTTCGTGAACCCAAACACTCACAACAAGACGCTTCTCGATTGTAAAAGAACTTGTATCTACCATGTTGAAATATTGATAGCCTCCGTCATTATGAAGTTTGTTTAAATACCATATAGCCTAGGCCTGGCCGAAAGTGATTATCCTTGGCCTAGCTGGTTCTACTTGACAAATTTGTGTGAATTCCGTCGTAAATATTCTTTGGAACACAGTCTTCATTTCTAATTCCTGTACATTTCTAAACGACCCGATGGCGGCGACTTTTGGCCATCTCTGTATAACTTATAAACAAACGTGTGGATCTCGAGGGGAAATTCTCAAATTACCTTTATGTACAGAGTTGATGCTATAATAACTAATGTCTACTCTCTTTTATCAATTAGAAAATATGATGAATAACTTTTTTTGATTCTTTAGATTCTGTAAAGTCAATTACTCAATGATTTTAAGCGAATTTAGGTCTGGATAACACCTGCATGTTAGATTGCCCTCAGTGTGTGAGTATGTGTTAAAATTTTGTTTTTTTTCCTTTACCCCTCTTTTCTCCTTCCCCTTTCCCTTCGTTTCCCTCACTGGCATAGGCAGTGGCACTCCAACCCTCTCTCTCCCTCTCTCTCTCTCTCTCTCTCTCGCTCTCTCTCTCTCTTTCGTTGTCATTAAAGGGGCTAGTTCGGGTTGGGCCTCCATCACTAGCGGGGTTCCTCAGGGTTCCGTTTTGGGGCCACTGTTGTTTATTATTTAAATAAATGATATCGACGGTGGCATCGTCAGTAGGATCGCCAAATTCGCTGATCACACAAAGCTTGGGGCCAATGCTGGGACGCCCGAGGCGATACAGCAACTGCGTGCGGACCTACGTAGGATAGGAGAGTGGTCCTAAAAATGGCAAATGCCGTTTAACTTGGGTAAGTGCAAGGTGATGCACATTGGCTACGCCAATCCCAAGCCGGACTACTCAATGTTGGGGAGTAATATTGAGGCCACTGATTTGGAAAAGGACTCGGGTGTGCTAATTAGCAGCGACCTTAAGTTTACGAAACAGTGCGTAGAGGTGGAAAAGAAAGCCCAGAAATTGTTAGGTTATATCAGGAGGCAATTTCGATTTCGGAATAAGGAGATTGTGCTCTCGCTGTACAATTCTCTGGTTCGGCCACACCTGGAGTATGCTGTGCAGTTCTGGTCGCCCACCCTTAGGAAAGATATTGAGAGGCTGGAGCGAGTGCAAGCGAGGGCCACAAAGTTAATCCCTTCCGTTGGGCATATGGAATACAATCGACGCTTACGCGCCCTGAATTTGTTTTCGCTGGAAACTCGGAGGCTGCGCGGTCAACTCATCGAGGTTTTCAAGTTCTTACGCGGGTTCACCAATGTCGATTTTAGAAGCATGTTTAGTTTAAATGATAACCCAACTCGCAACAATGGTTGGAAGTTGGATTTGAAACGGTTTAGGACTAGTGTGTGTGGGAATTACCTTACATATAAGATCTGTGACACGTGGAACAGGCTACCTTCAGAAGTTGTGAATAGTTCTTCTGTGGATCTGTTCAAGAAAAGGTTAGACCAAACCTTGCACACTATTTGAAGGTGTAGAAAATTTTCCCTGGCACCCGTTGTCATTGGTACCTCTTTGGTATGGGCCGCAAGGCCTTTTGAGGTACTTCTTTTCCTTGTAACTCCTTGTAACTCTCTCTCTCTCTCTCGCTCGACCAAAAACGTAATTAAAAGTCTGTAAGGGAATCGCAGTTTTTCTGCTACATGTCGCCCACTTTTCGGCGTCATAAGATATGAGAACATTGCTTCTGAAACGAGCTTAAACGATCAATCTCCCAATTTTGTGCCCAACTAATGGCCTCACAACAACAATAGAATTGCTCGTATATCTGCATATATACACGTTGTTTATATATATATATATATATATATATATATATATATATATATATATATATATATATACATATATATATACTGTGTGTATATATTCCAAGTAACGTCAATAGTAAGCCACCCTTCCTTACCAATTAAGTCGAACTTTGTAAATAAGTTTGATTTTCTTGTACGACTTACATTTTTTAAGTTAGATTACGCTAAGTTAGGTTAGGTTAACCTGAGTTAACCTAACCTAACCTAAAACAAATCAGAGTGTATGTAAAAGAAGCATAAAAAACGACTTATTTGACTTCGAGTTTTTTTTAATTAAAATCTTAACGTGGGTGAAATTCGAGAAAAATAACCACTGTCTACAGTGAAAAAAACCGCTTTCTCTAAATTTTATTATAGAACTCTCTCTCCCATACTATTTTAACACAAGCGAAAGTGATTAAAATCTGAAAATATAAAATATATAACCCGTTTGACCTACTGGGGAAAAAATGGTCAAGGAAGAAATGTACACAAATGTTCGACCACTTGGGCATTTATGATATATATATATATATATATATATATATATATATATATACCGGGTGTCCCAATAAAATGTTTACACATCATATTAACATATATATATATATATATATATATATATATATATATATATATATATATATATATATATATATATACAGTACAGTATATATATATATCAACATGCACACTTTAAATTATGGTAATATGCTCTGATGTATTACTATATTTATAGTACTTAGTAATAGTAGTATAGTAGTATAGTAATAGTTTATTGTACTTAAATAATAGTAGTATCCCTTGTTACAGGAAATGGCGGCATTGCAGTTATCGTTTGAGCAACGTAAGTGGATTCTGAAGCACTACTGGAAGACGGAGAATGTGGCTGAGGTAGAGAGACATTGGAGAAATGAGTTTGGAACATTACCACCATCACGAGTAACAATTACAAGATTACATGATAAGTTTGAGATTGACGGAACAGTGCAAAACGTCAACAAAGGCCGATCTGGAAGACGTCGCACTTCAACTGACAATGAAAGTGTTGAGACCGTGTTACAGGCCTTCACAAACTCTCCAAATAAGTCTACAACGCAATGTTCTCGTGAGACTGGTGTTTCTAAATCCAGCGTTCATCACATTTTGCGACGTGAAAAGTGGAAACCGTACATGCCTAGACTGCTCCATGCAATGAATGAGGACGATCCAGATCGTCGAAAGGAATTTTGTGAGTGGTTTTTGCATATGTGTGATGAAAAACAATCTTTTCCTGATTTCATTGTTTGGTCCGATGAAGCCACTTTTAAACTTAATAGTACTATCACTCGACACAACTGTGTGTACTGGGCCACCGAAAATCCAAACGTAACAGAAGAACGAGCACTTAATCAACCAGGAGTGTCAGTGTGGCGTGGTCTGTCTTCCAGAGGACTGATAGGGCCATTTTTCTTTGAGGACACTGTCACAGGTGCTGCTTACTTATCAATGCGGCAAGACAACATTGTACCTTCAATCAGAGCTCTTTTTTTGGAAAAGAGTGTTACTTTCAACAGGATGGCGCGCCACCACATTACCACAATGACGTTAGAAATTTTCTCAATGTTTGTTTTCCTAGAAGAGGGATAGGACGTAGGGGATGTACGGAGTATCCACCACGCTCTCCTGACTTAACACCCTTAGACTTTTACTTGTGGAGCACTCTGAAGAACACTGTGTATGCTGAAAAACCAAGGACACTTCAGGCCTTGAGACACGAAATTGAAATAGCCTGTGCCAACATTCCACTCCGAACAATCCGAACAGTATGCCGATCTGTTGCGAGCCGATGTCAAGAATGTATTGATGCTAGTGGCGGATATTTTGAACATTTAAAACATTAAAGTAAGCAGCACAACTATGAAGGTATTGACGCTGCTGGCTGATATTTCGAACATTTAAACATTAAAGAAGCCTATTTGCTATTTATTTACTATCCGCCCATTTTGCTTATTGATATATAGGGTGTCCATAAATGATTACCCTGATTAAAGCATGCTATAACTTTTAAATCAACACTCGTATTCAAACAGTTTTAATCATAAGTAGATAAACATACAAAGTTTTGATACATAGTTAATGAACTTAATAAGCTTCCACATGTGCACCCCTAGTGGCACGTAAAATGTCTAAACTGTATTCACAATCACGCCACACATTTTCCAACATTTGTGGGTTAACTGTTGCAATTGCATCCGTAATGCGTTCTCGCAATGTCCTGATATCTGGAACAAGTGTTGCATAAACCAAATCTTTAACATGACCCCAGAGAAAGAAATCCAGCGGGGTAATGTCTGGTTATCTTGGGGGCCATGGGATTGGCCCGTTCCTGCCAATCCATCGATTTGTAAATGTTGCGTCGAGAGTTTCACGAACAACATGCGCCCAATGAGTGGGTGCCCCATCTTGTTGGAAGATGACAGTTGGCTGCCTGTCCTGCAGCTGGGGGATGGCGTAATTGGTGAGCATATCCAGGTACACAGTTGCGGAAACAGTGTTCTCAGCGAAGAAGAAAGGACCAATTATCTGGTCATGCATTAGTCCACACCAGACATTGATCTTCGGACTGCCCCGAATATGCTCCCTTACGGCACGTGGGTTTTCCGATCCCCAAATACGCACATTATGTCTGTACTCTACCACTATGATGAAACGTAGCCTCGTCTGAAAAGCAGACACGTAGCAAGAAGTCATTATCCTCGTCAATGCTGAACTGAACTGAACAGCTACTACAGCGCTCCTAGCGGCGAATGCGGTAGACGAAACACACCAGCACAGAAACTCTATGCGTGTACGAGATCACCTGTAAAAAGAAAACAAATGTAAGATTCGTCATTAAGACATGAGAGCATACTGTTTTCAGGGTAAACATTTATGGACACCCTGTATATGTTAATATGATGTGTAATAATTTTTTTGGGACACTCGGTATATATATATATATATATATATATATATTTGGTGTGTGTGTCTGTGTGTGTGTGTGTGTGTGTGTGTATTTAAGTGCCAGTTTATATATATGAAAATGAGCAACTCATATTTTGTATATTCCTTGAACTTCAACATTTCCACATTATATTTCCAAACTCTGAATATTGCATGCATTTGACACAAGCAAAAAGTTTTTTATTCCTTCAAATTTTTTTTTTTTCACCAAGAACTTAAAGTTTATAAACTCAGTCCCTCGAACTCTCTTTATGGAGTTTGGATTTGAGGTGTTGACCTTCATTAAGGAGTGGCATTCGTATTTTTAAATGATTATTAACCTTTTAAGGCCAGAATTTTTTTAGAGTTAAGTTAGGAATGCGTGCATTTGAAACGCTACCAATTTGTACCAGTCGTCCTGAAAGGGTTAATTTATCATTTAAAGTTTATTTTTATTTTTTTTTTATGACAGCATAAAAGACAACGAAGTTATTTCACTTGAAAAGAAACCTCAATGTCGATCCGAAATAATTCGTCCTTTAAATCGGTGGTTCTTAACCTCCTCGGTCACGATCCAAAATTGGGTCGTCAAGCCATTTTGATTGGGTCATTAAATTGCCATTTATCATTTATTTATGTTATCCCTAATCTTTTTACCATTAATTATTTATTTTATTATCTATTACGAGTGAACTGTTTGAAGGCATGGGTCGCCGAGCTAGCCCCGAGACCAAAAAAAGGTTAAAAGGTTAAGAACCACTGCCTAAAAGGGGTAAGAACCACTGCCTAAAAAGGTTAAGAACCACTGCTTTAAATTAAAAAAAAGAGAGTAAAACGTTTAACGCCATTTATTACTATTGGTTTATAATAATGCTCTTATCCTGAGTACTATAAATAAATAAATAAATAAAATATATATATATATATATATATATAATCAAGCAATAGTCTCCTGCAAAAATTTATTTTCTTATGGAGTTTAACAAAATTGTTCCACTTTGTTCTGATGAGAAAGAAAGTTGCTTCCTACAGCCAGTGTGTAGGTTGTCTCAATCTTTACCGAACTTTTTTCCATTAAGAGTCTCAATCCTCTGACATACTAATGAGAACACTCATTTTCCTCAAAGTACAACTAGGCAGTCTCTTGAATATAGTATTTCGTTTACGGATGTTGCTCGTCCTCTTTTTCTGTTTGAGACTTTTTCGTGATGAGTAGAAAACTTTGGTGGCATTAGGTACTATTTATCCCTTTATTTGCTTTCCATTTTGAAAGTTGTTCCCATCCGGTGATTTATAGCAAATCGTTTCGATCTGTAATTTTGGCCGTTAAGTGCTTCCATAATGTTCTTTCGATTGGATAAATGTCCTGTCGTTCGCGTGTGACCGTCAATATAATAAGTAGTATCCAGTTACGTTGTTACCAAAAGTCTTCAACTGGGAAATAATTGCAGTGATATCATTGCTATTTAAAAATTTTTAAGGGCTAAAACAAATTGACATCAAATTGGAACAAACATTTTAACGCGAAGTTGTCATGCTAATGATTGACATGGTGCTTCTGAGTAAAGATAATGAATTAAGAAGAGCAAATTTTGTTGACGTGTTTGAAAAGACATTATGGAAAGTAAATGTAAGTGAAATTAAAGTTCTTGTTGCAAAAGAGTTAAGAAAGGTCATTGACGTGAGTAGTGGAGAAAATTTAGCATGTGTACTCTTCAAATACTTTATAGTCAGAGTACATTTAGCCCCTTTTCTACTCCGTTTTAAAGTAGGCACAATGAAGAGTCTTTAATTGTGAAATGCTTGAGTGTAGATGGAGCAAAAGTTTTATATGAAGAGGGATTGGTGACAACACTGATGTATGGATAGAGACGCTTATTTAGCAAGATAATTCAGCCTCAAAAGTGAGAACAGTTGAGATGAATAATTTAAGAAATATATGAGTGGTGTAAAACGGACTGACAGTATGAAAAATGAGGATGTTCGAGAAAGTTTTGGAGTGAAAACGTCATTACAGATGAGAACAGAGGCTAATATGCTACGTTCGTATGGTCGTTGTGAAGAGTTGGGCTAAGTCGTGATAGTTTAATTAAAACTAACGAAAATATCACGACAACCTAACCAATCGTCAAGGGCGTACAGTTGACCTAACCGGGCATTCAATAATTCATTTGCACAAGAAATGAAGGTCAGATTTTAATAAAACACGCCAAACTACACCAGAAAAACCCATTCTCATATCAAAATCGACCCGCAGTGGTAAAACGAATAATTACCACCATACGATTTCAATCGATTTTAATCGATCCAAAAATTGCTTATATCTCCGTTAATATAAATTTTCACAAGAAATACGAGAGAAGAAAATAGATTCAGATTTAAATTCTACATAAGAAAAACATATCATCCCAAAGTCCAGGTCATGTGCTAAAACGAATTAATTAACGAAAAAATTAACTCATATTGAAGAGAAAAGATAACAACAGAAATAGCTGATTGCAACAGTAATTATAGCTTTATGACCTAACTCTTGAGAGTTAAAACTTTCTACCGACGAACGAAATTAATGAGACCTCGAGAAATTTTTTCTCGGATGTAAAACTCTAATGTAACCTAACTAAATTTTATCTAAACCAACTAAGTGTAACGTAACCGGGCAAACTCTACAGTAACATAATTTAAGCTAAGTTAACATATAGCTTAATTCAACGGGATAATCTAACCCAGACATATTAGCCTATATCTAACTTTTACTTGCAAACACAATTATTACACGTTTCAAAGACAGTAAAAATCGAAAAAAATGCTATATTGATACGAAAACTGAAGTAAAATATGTAACACAGAAGAGGGTTCATCTATACTGACATCATATTGAAGCATTTTCTATGATTTAGTTTGATACCCATGGTATAATATTCCTGCTGTTGTTAGCTACATTCTGATTTGTTGTTCGATTCCCGATGGTGTTAGTTAATAATAAATCAGGGGCGAATGCAATGGGCCACGTTCATCTGGTCTGAATGATGTGTCAGTTTGAGGCCCTAATTATTGATTACTATTAATATATACTGACTTGAGATTTAGACCCGCATTTATTATACCTTATCCAGACTCCAGTGCGGGGAATTTTTAATTACAGTCAGTTAAAGAAATTCTATCGTGAAGTTACATGTTTCTCACCAATTAATATTAGCAAAAATACATAAAATTTCGCGACAGTAATATTCCAATACCTCGAAAGAAGAGAAACGAAAATTTTACAAAAGAACGAACGAGAAAAAAAACCCGGATTAATAACAAATATTGTGAAGTTTTACAAATCTTTGAAACATTGTCTCATACGATGGGAAACAAAATAGAAATAGCTTCTTATTTTTTGTAGGATTAAGTGCCAACACGAATTAATGCTAAAACTAAATAAAAAATAAATAAATAATAATAATAATAATAATAATATAATATTAATAATAATAATAAATTTGGGAAAGGTTGGACTTCTGAGAGGTTCCATTTAGAATATTTTCATTGAAAAGGAGGCTTCGATGAATAATAATTTAATGAGAAAAGTGACGAGGGAATACCAAAAATCATGATGAAATTTAAATAAATTATAATGAATAACTTTGTACGAGTTGTTAATATATATATATACACCGGATAACCAAGAAGTAGTTCCGTGCGTCGGCCTGTCTTCACACGAGAAGGTCAAGCTGGTGGTTCCACCTCTAGATCTGGTCTGGTGGAATAGTGAGTTGCTCTCTTGCGATTTCCATCGCACTCAGCTCACGCCTCGTTAGTGTGGTGGCTAGCGTCGCTGACTTCGAATCCATCGGCCCAGGGAATGAGATCCTGTGACGGCAGGCGGCGCGCAGCAAAGCTCAGCTGTTCATCCTTCCATACACTAAAAAAAATTGGTTGGTACATAAATGGGTACCCTGCGTAGTCTAGTGGTTAAGACGCTGAACTGTGGTGGGGCGTAGTTCGGATTTCATGTTAAACTGAAAGTCTAAGGTGGAGTGACAAGCTTGACCTTCACCAGAATGAACAATTCGGGCGAAAGCAAAACTAATGTTAATATACTATTGTTAACAACTCAAACAAACTTATTCATTATAATTTATTTAAATTTGGTTATGGTTTTAGGTATTCCCTCATTAATTTTCTTATTTTCTTCATAAATTATTCTTTATTTAAACTTCTTTTTTTTCAACTCCTTAACGCCGACCGTTGCCTTATGGCAACATGACCTTGACAATCGATTTTGAGCCTTACGATCTGAATATTAGAGGTTATTTTGGTTTAAACAGGAAAAACATTTTAAAATGAAAATTTCATAATTCAGGCATGAAAAGGTTAATCAAGAAGGGTGATGAAGTCTTTTAGTTCTTGTTTAAAGTCTTCAATTCTTCGCGAATAAAATACTTGATATGGTAAAGTCTTTACTAAATTGTTCTTAAATGGGAACGTTATAACATTAAAATTGTGTATTTGTACGTTTCTTTATGTATTTTATGTGTAATAATGATTGAAGGGCGAAAAGGGAAAATCTGCTACATGCCGTTTCAGGGATATGGCATGTAGCAGACTTTTGCTTTTGTCCTTCATTTTCGAAATTTCACTTGTAATTTTTAGATTTAAGTGAAGAAATTTTTCGTTTTGAGACCGATAATTTCCTCTAGTGGGAACATTCGTTTAGCAACCTCATGAAAGTTAGAACAACGTCTTAGTCGCAACACCCCTTGCAGTTAGATTATCCAGGTTAAGTGTCGCTGGATCTGTTCACTAGTTGGATGGATGACCATCCCCGCTTTCAGTTAATGTAACGAGCGATCTGTAGCCTTGAATCCAACTTAAAGCTGTAGGTCCCCCGCGCCACATGACCTTTGGTATTACGAAGAGGGTTAAACAACCCCAACCATAATTATTATTATTAGTTCTGGAGGTTCAGTTTGTGTAGAGCAATACTTTATCTATATTATTTGCACTGTATATTAATGAAAGAAATATCTTCTACAGATCCGACGTTATTGTATTAAATAGTTTAATGTTCCTATAATTTCTTCATCTTTTACCTTATTACTTATCGGACATTTCTTTACAGGAAGTTCCTTATAGGACGATAGAAATCTTCTATGTACGGACTGCTCGTTGCTTCTTCATTATAAAATTCTTTTTCCCTATCTGAAATTAATTTATAGAAGCAAATCTAGTATCTACATTAAATAAGATATTACGATATAGATAAGGTTAATTTAAATATATATATATATATTATATACATTTAACTGCAAACACGCAGTATAATTACGTAAAGAACGACGCTTGTATAGGAGAATATTCGCGCAAGATGAGGAGACAGAACGAAACAAATGAAAAATGAGGTAACCACCCGGGAATCGAACCCGGGATCTTCGATTGCCGGTCAGATATGATAACCATTTCATTTGTTTCTTCTCTCCTCATCTTGCGCGGAATATTCTCCTATACAAGCGTCGTTCTTTACGTTATATATATATATATATATATATATATATATATATATATATATATATATAGCTGGAATTCTGTTAAGGTGGCTTTCTGCATGCTTTTCAAGCCTCTTTACCAATTTGTTTGACTACTGCAAGTTCCGAATTGGAGGAAGGGCCTGAATTGAATTCGTGTAGCACATTTGGCTGGTTTTTCTTTCAAACGATGCTGAATATGAACTCCATTAAGTGGAAATCGTTGTATAGAGCTAACTGAAAAGAACTTGTAGATACATTCAAGCTGCTTACAAATTACAGATTTTTTAAAAATTCTATATATATATATATATAAAACGGGATGTCAAAAGTCTGGAAACATAGGAACTATGCTTTTCAATGCAAATATATATGTATATTTGCATTGAAAAGCATAGTTCCTATGTTTTTCAGACTTTTGACTCCTTCTCTCTCTTCTCTCTCTCTCTCTCTCTCTCTCTCTATATATATATTATATATATATATATATATATATATATATATGTTAAACACAGACCGTGCATTGAACAAGGAACTCTTCTGGGAAAATTAAATCCACTATAGTCCGAATAAGTAATGGTAAATGACAAATACCATAGTTTTTCTTTTACCATTACTTATTCGGACTATAGTGGATTTAATTTTCCCAGAAGAGTTCCTTGTTCCATGCACGGTCTGTGTTTAACATATAATTGTCTCAGGGAACCATTCTGAATTTGTGTATATATATATATATATATATATATATATATAAAGAGAGAGAGAGAGAGAGTTTGGAAGATACATACTAATAAAGAGTGGAATCCACAATATCTATCACTGGTTAGCTGAAGAAAAGTCGAAAAAAGAGGAAAATACGTGAAAAGAAAGAAAAGGGTTTCGAAAAGGATTAGATACTCGTACCATGCTTCCATTCACCTACGCGGAAAGCATACGGTCACTCATTCTGAAAATTACATAGAAAAGTGTATAGAAAGATATATCTATATATATATATATATACAGTATATATATATATATATTATATATATATATATATATTATATATATATATATATATGTGTGTGTGTGTGTGTGTGTGTGTGTGTGTGTGTGTGTGTGCTTTTTAGCCATACACTGATCACATAGTAAGTTTGCTGATATAAAATACATCGATGCAAGTTAGAAAAGGCTTGTTTAAAGTAAATACTTTTGAATGCATGCCCATTATTAATACCCGTATGTTGTGCATACCCAGTATGTTATTAAACAAAATTTTCGATAAAAGATGTGGCATGAGGTGCTATTACCATAAATATGCAATTAGACAATCTCTACCCAGCTTTAATACTGAAGAATATATGAACTTTTTATCCTCATAATTTCATGTCTTTTCTTCACTTTGTTTGTCATAACATGTTGTTGGTGGTGGTGAGTTACATACAACGGATTACTTAACTTTTAGTATATCTGGAAAAAACTGAATGGGTATAAGGGTATGTAAATACTACTTCGTAAGGGAAGACCATACCCCTCTTTGATAACATTATAACTGAAACAAATTCCGCTTTGTTTGTGTGAAGGCCCCAATTTAAACCCTGTCATTGTTCGTAAAACTTACTGTACATACGTCACAATGTGCGTTATCAAACCCATTTAATTAATAGATGTTATAAACTTAGTTAAGCCTCAACATTAACCATTTTATTTCACACATATTTACAAATCTTTTAAGGAGTCTATCTTCATAAGGTTCATGACGAACATATGAAACCACGATCTTTTTTGCTTTGAGAGAATTATGCTAATGAAGAAATACGCTTATGGAAAAGAACGAAAGGAAAGAAAAATGATTAAAAAGTTACCCCAAACGAGAAAGAATGAATGAAAAAAACTAGAGAGGAAATCCAAACAAATGATAATATAATAGTTGAACAACAACCATAATTCAAATGGAATCATGACATTTTCAGTAAAAAAAATAAATAAATAAAACAAAATAAAATATAAATTAAAATTAATTTTAACAAAAATAAATATTAGACTGAAATATTTTTACTTAGAAAAAAATTATGAAAGAAAAATTAAATTTTAATAAAAAGCAAGAACAAACTTTTCACTTTATTATGAGTCTCTCTCTCTCTCTCTCTCTCTCTCTCTCTCTCTCTCTCTCTCAGTCATTCTCCAGAGCTTGATAAAGTTTCAATTTTGAGTTTGATAAGACAGATTTCTGCTTCATATGCCTTGAAGGGATGAGGGCCCTTTGTAATTAAATTTTGGCCCTCTGTTTACCCTCATTTTTCTCTTACTACTGTATGTCACATTATGAAATGTTTTTGCTATGATTGTTTCAGCAAATTACAATGACAAAAAATAACAAACAAACTTAAACTAACTAATTTTACTTTCTCTCTCTCTCTCTCTCTCTCTCTCTCTCTCTCTCTCTCTCTCTCTCTCTCTCTCTATATATATATATATATATATATATATATATATTAATATATATATATTTCTCTCTCTCTCTCCTCTCTCTCTCTCTCTCTCTATATATATATATATATATATATATATATACAGGGTTTTCATAAAAGATCTGAACGATTTCAATCTTTATTAATGTGATAACCCAATAACATACAAAGAAACAAGTTTGTCCATGTGACTCAACACAGCTAAAAGTTTTAGATACATGTTTAATAAACTTCAATATGTGCACCATTGGTCGCCTGTACAACATCTAATCGGTGTGCAATTTCTCGCCATGTGTGTTCAAGCATGCCAGCATCGACCATCGCTAATGCATCCCTAATCCTGATTCCTAGTTCATGGATGTGGGCAACCTCGGTCTTCTATAATAAAAAACTTTATTAGATGCTCTATCGCTTACACATACTTCATGCTTTATATCTTATTTAGTATGAAAAATATTAACGAATCAAATCGTTCAGATCTTTTATGAACACGCTGTGTATATATATATATGTATATATATATATATATATATATGTGTGTGTGTGTGTGTGTGTGTGTATATATATATATAAAACCTTCGATAAACCAAATTGATTAGGACATTAGGTCACTCATTTTTCTAAAATTTCGGTATTCTAGGATTCCTTCACCTCGCCGCCTTCAACCCGCCGAATAACTTCTATTTTCTGTTGAATATTCAGCGCTGCTCTCTTTCTTTCCCTCCAAGAGCGTGCAGCAGACATTTTAGAGTCCATGGCCACTAAATTGTACGTAAAAATTTGCAAATTTACTTAAAAAATTATAAAAATTCACTGCAGCATCATCCACGACACGAATTTCACCTTCTTTGGTTCGTTTCGAAGGTTCGGTTTTGTCAGGCCAGAACCAAATGCATCTACAGTATATTGAAATTTTTTGTTTTCTATGATTTTCGATATTTTAGTCGTTGGTTTGTGGCAAATTTAATATATATATGTATATATATATATATATATATTATATATATAATATATATATATATATATATATATATATATATATATATATATATATATGGTGGTGTAGTGGTTAGCGTCGCTGACTACGACTCCATCGGCTAAATAATAGGCCATGGGGTTGAAATGTCTTTGGGCCGTAAGTTTGAACTTTCTGCGCTTCACATAACCGAATTTTTCCAGTTTGAACCCCCCCTCCTTGTATAAAACCGCTTTTAAACGCCATTGTATAAAACCGATGGTTAACGCAGTTTTCTAAAATGGCGTCTGACAGTGATGTGCGTCGTAAACAGAGAGCTGTTATCGAGTTCTTAACCGCAGAAAAGGAAACAGTTGGAAATATTCACAAACGTCTACAAAACGTTTACGGAGATGTTGTTGTTGATCGAAGCACAGTTGGACGCTGGTCTAAACGAGTGAGATCATCGGACAGCATCATTCGATCAAATCGGCGCGTCACATAAAAGGAGCTATCACTGGAGCTAGGAATTAGTGAAGAAAGTGTGAATACGATAATTAAGCAACTGGGATACTCAAAAGTGTGTTCACGGTTTGTTCCTCGCGAACTGACTGAAAATCACAAAGCCCAAAGAAAAGAAATTGCTTTTGCGTCATTGGTTCGATACGAGACAGAAGGGGATGACTTCCTTTCACGAATTGTGACTGGGGATGAGACTTGGGTACACCACTTTCAACCTGAAACGAAACACCAATCCATGGAGTGGCATCACGCGGACTCCCTACGCAAGAAAAAGTTCAAAATGGCTCCTTCTGCAGGAAAGGTTATGGTCACCATCAAAGGTGGGCAACCGCACACCAAATGGGAGGTTCGCACCCGCACTTCAGCACCCGCACTTTAGCCTCTTCCGCACCCGCACTTCCGCACACCTCTAAGTTTTCGCACTTCCGCACAACCGCACCCGCACCCGCACCATATTTATATATATAAAGTTTTATCGCAAGGAAATATATAAGTTTTCATTAATATATTAATACTTTTATAAACTTTTATTTAATATTTAATTGTGAAAATAAAGTTTTAATACAATAAAGTCATTTTTTTGTTATGAGAGGTCAGAAAATTACGGGTGTGCGGACCAATCCGCATACCTTCCGCACCCGCACCTCCGCACCTTCTTACCGAGGTGACCGCACACCGCACCTCCGCACGCCATTTCGCACTTCCGCTCAGTGCGGATGTGCGGAGGTTCGGAAGGTGTGCAGAACTTGCCCAGCACTGGTCACCATCTTCTGGGACACGAAAGGGGGTGATTCTGGTGGACATTATGAAGAAAGGAGAAACAATGAACTCAGAGGCATATATTACTACGCAACAGAGACTCCAGAGACGTATAAAGCGAGTTCGACCGGAGAGAAAACTGTAAGACGTCCTTCTTTTGCACGATAACGCAAGACCACACAACAGTTTGCAAACAAGAGAGGCCATCACAAAAAGGCGCTTGACTGTGTTTCCCCACCCTCCATACATCCCGGATCTGGCACCTTCAGACTTCCATTTGTTTGGGCCAATGAAGGATGCTATTCGTAGAAGAAAGTTTCAGAGTGACGATGAGGTTGTTGAGGAGGTTAAGAGGTGGCTCCGGCGGAACCCATCGGACTTTTACCAGCAAGGAATAAAGGCCCTTGTTTCGAGGTGGAGGAAAGCCGTAGAAAAGGATGGAGACTATGTGGGAAAATAAAAACTTGTAAAAAAGGTATGTAACTACTTGTATACAAAATTTCTGGAACTTACAAGGAAACTTGGAAAGAAAGAAAAAGTTGGGGCAAAATATATTGAGTGGCCCTCGTGTGTATATATATATTATATATATATATATGAATAGAAACGACATAAGTGTTAAGGAACGTTTCTGCACACGAGGAGGAGAGATAACGAATAAATGAAAAATGAGGCGAACCGCCCGGGAATCGAACCCAGGGCCTTCCAATTGCCGGTTGGACGCGCTACCATTATGCTACGGCCCTCGCTTAATCACGAATCGAAATTCTCCCACATAGGGCAGAAACCAATGCCCTGAGAGGGCACCCTCGCAAATCGTGAATATGCGCATATAACTGCAATGACCGCGCAGTATATAAATGAATAGAAACGACATAAGTGTTAAGGAACGTTTCTGCACACGAGGAGGAGAGATAACGAATAAATGAAAAATGAGGCGAACCGCCCGGGAATCGAACCCAGGGCCTTCCAATTGCCGGTTGGACGCGCTACCATTATGCTACGGCCCTCGCTTAATCACAAATCGAAATTCTCCCACATAGGGCAGAACCAATGCCCTGAGAGGGCACCCTCGCAAATCGTGAATATGCGCATATAACTGCAATGACCGCGCAGTATATAAATGAATAGAAACGACATAAGTGTTAAGGAACGTTTCTGCACACGAGGAGGAGATATACGAATAAATGAAAAATGAGGCGAACCGCCCGGGAATCGAACCCAGGGCCTTCCAATTCGCCTCATTTTTCATTTATTCGTTATCTCTCCTCCTCGTGTGCAGAAACGTTCCTTAACACTTATGTCGTTTCTATTCATTTATATACTGCGCGGTCATTGCAGTTATATGCATATATATATATATATATATACCTTTGGTAACCTTTGGTTTGCTTCCGCCCGAAGCAAATATACACAAATATATACAAATATATATATATATACACAAATATATATATCGCTACACTGACAGAACAAAATCTAGCTCTGGAAACCAACACAGATATCACGTGCTTAACGGGAACACATTTGCACGTTGTGACGCAGACCAGACGTAACCCAAGTTGTAGAGCAAATACTAAAAAAACTCCATTTCAGTTAGCTTCCGCAGGAAATTTCACGCTGATGAAGGTCAAGCCATTTGCCCCACTTTAGACCGACAGTTTAACATGGAATCTGAAGTATGATCCATCCGAGAAGTCAGAAATTACAGTTCTCGACCGGCTTTGATCTCACAATCGATATGAAATTGCAGTACATAACATCGACTGAGCAAAGAAAAACTAAACCTCAACACTTATCATGTGCAAACTTTTGCTCCCAAGATAAGTTTACCTATCAGTGACAAGGTTAGATTTTAGTCAAATAAGTTAGTTCCCACTCTTATCCTTGTTTTTTCGTATGTATTCCATCTGAGTCCTGAAATTATTTATTTACAATTTACCAAATGTGTTAATTTAAGTAAAATTCTGATGCATTAACTTTTAACATGTAAGATAAAATATTTGTATCATAAGTGATAGGGTGAGTCAAAATGACTCCCTCTGTAATAAACTTCAAAAATGTTTTTATTCCACATAAAACAACTTTGAAATATCAGAAACATCAGAAAATATCAGGTAGAGAGCAACAATAGCTGAGTTGGAATATCGACTTGAAAAATCGACGTGGATCGTTCTGATCCCACCGTATTTGTTGAGGGTTAAATTAACTTTAATACATAAATTTTAACTTTATTTAACATAATCTGACATCATCTCTCCTAACGTAACAAATCATACGTAACTTGACCAAACTTAACCTAAACTAACCTGTCCTCTCCTCTCCTATCCTATCTTAACCTCTTTTAACCTAATTAAACGTAACTTGAAATATTGTCAATAGTTTCTGATATGACCTTATTCTAGAGCGTTCAAATAATTCCTGTCTCTAACTTTACACAGAACTTGATTCCATTCTATCTACTTCACCGTTCATATAAAGAAATATATATATATATATATATATATATATATATATATATATATATATATATATTATATATATCCTTAGAACTTAGCCGCTGTGTAAATAGGTTTATTTCATTAAAAGTCATTTAAAAACTATTAACACAAACCCACTAATAGCTACTTATATTAATTGTTTACAATGAGCCCGAAATAATATAAACTACGTCATCGCACATGCTCCAAACTGTTAGTTGAATTAATTCGCAAAATGGTAATGTAAGCTATCTCAGCCATTACACATGTCCCAAATTGTTAATTTACACGGAACACCCAAAATGTTTGATAAATCAAGAAAAGGTCCCAAAATGTAAGGACAGAGCAACGGTCCCAGTTTGTTAAAAAAAAAAATCACGTGTGTGTGTGTGTGTATATATATATATATATATATATATGTGTGTGTGTGTGTGCCCTGCACACTGTACATTATAAATGTCCAGCACACAAGAGGTCATAATGCTCCTAGATTATGAACTGATTAGAACCAGCCATACTGTTTTAACTTAACCTAATCTAACATGACATAATCTAACCTGACCTTCAGCCATATACTCGTACAGTAGGAACGAATCCATGATTTTTGTCTTTCCAGAATCTGGAGTGTGGTTCCCATGCGAAGAAATTTAATAAAGCCCGTTTAAATGTTTATTAGATCAAAACGGGACCCTTTCTTGCCATTGGGAAAGTATCACTTTCCAAATTTTTTGTAATATCTAATATTAAAAAACAAATTTTCTTTGTACGTGACTCAAAATTAGTTTGAATTAAAAATTCTAAAAATGAGTTAAAAAACAAGAAGTATTTTAAAAATTCTAAAATCTATCTCAATTTTATTTGTATTTCTCTCTCTCTCTCTCTCTCTCTCTCTCAACAGTGGCAGTGGCTCACGCAAAGAGAAAGAGAGGAGGTTTACTTCTATTTCTGCGTGATAGCTTTGCAGGTACATAAGTGTAAGCATGGAGAATTTGACCTGTTTCTCTCTCTTAATTTACTTTGAGCTAGCCTGGAGTGTGCTATGGGGTCTTTGTTGGCCTTATACTTTGGTAATTAGAGCTGTAAATATTTTGTATAAAATCAAAACCACATGTTTGAGGTTTTGTGACGATACCAAGTAGTTATTATACGACCAATACAAATATATTATTATGTTAGTTTATACAACGTTATTATCTAGTATATGATTTCTATATGTGCTTAGCATAGTTATAAAGCTGGTTTTTCTATTCTTCTCTCTTATAAAATTTTATTGGCTACATTTCCAAGGTCAAGGTACTTTCTTCAACCTTTCTCCTTAGCCGCCTCTGGCGGGGAGGGAGTGAAGGATGGAGAGAGAGCTTAGGCTTTCATAACCAGTATTCTAGTGCTATTAGAATAATTAAATAATGCACTATTTTAATAACTTTTTCATTATTAAAATGGTACTGTTTGAGGGAGGGCTAGTTAAAACAGAGTAGAAGTAGTAATGTTTTAGAGTACTGGCAGTTCTCAGATGATGAGAACCTTGATGAGATCTCTCGGGAGTCAAAACCTCCAAATAGTCATACTCATCTTCAGAGAAGCTACTTAGTTAGAGTGGAACTTTAGTTTTAAATATTGTACATCAAAATTTCGAAGATAAAAAAACATGTATATTATGCATTATTATTCTCAATTATGCAATTATGCATGGGAAATTCTTAAATTGTAGGTCTGGCCAGCTGAAGGTACCTTCTGGACCAGTGCCCCTTTATCTAGGTAATTCCTTTGCGAAGGACACACTATAAATTACTTCATGATAAATACTCTGATAAATACTTTGGCAGGCTACGAAGAAATGATGCAACGACGAAATCATGAATTCTTGTACATAATAAATAAAAAAAAAATTCCTTAAAAAATTGTATGGTGCAGATGAGGTTAACTAGTTTAGTATTCTGGCTATCCTTTATTTTCTGCTGTCTTCTAATGCGTAACTGTGTACACGAGATAAGTGTACGTATGGTGTGAATGATCTCTGAAACTATTCTTCGCATTATACTTTTTCCTACTTTCTTATAAATCTTCTCTTGCCACTATTTTCTGTCAGCAGTGGCTGATGGAGGAGGGAGAGAGCCTTGTCTGTTTCATACTTTAATATTATTACTATTTCTGTGTGAAAGCTCTTTGCGTTTATAAGTGTAAACATGGTATAAGTTTTCAGTGTTCTTTTTTTCATTGCTATTTCTAACTTTTCTACTTCCTTTTTGGGCGAGCCTAGAGTAGATCTTACGTTCTTTGTTAGTCTCTCTCTCTCTCTCTCTCTCTCTCTCCTCTCTCTCTCTCTCTCTCTCTCTCGTACCAAAATAAATTAAACTATTCATTATTTCTCCTGTCTGGTTCTTTCTGTTCGTCATTATATAAGCGAAGTGTTTTACATAAATGACGATCGAGTAAAAGTTATTTCTTCTCAAACTTGGATGAAGGTAATTTTTATGGCATTAGACCAGAAATCAGTATTTGAAGAAAATCCACCGTCTATCTGCCTATCCTGCATGAAGGCAGTTTTTGCTTTCAAAATGCAGAGTAAAATTTATTAAATGCTTGTTACCTTGTTAAGAGGATTTATTACGAAATGCTCCAATAGAAGTAAATTAGGAAAGCAAAATCTGAGGAATAAGTGCTTATATTTTCCCTTACACACACACACACACACACACACACACACACACACACAGAGTATATGATGCAACCTGAGATCTTTGGACTGGCACAGAATCCCGATGTTTTTTTTCCAAATACAATTATTTCACACAGTTGAGTCACACATTGTAGGCGAAATTTTATTCGAGCGCTATCCACATTAAATATTTTAACAAACCTGTATGTAGTTTGACTAAAATTCACGCTTTATGGTTACAAAAATTGAAAAAATAGTGATCCGAACCATTCCAGGCCAGTTCACTTGCATGATTACTATATACATAGGCTATATACATTGTCAATTATCCACTAAAATGAGAGAGGACTTTTGGACGACCCTATATATATATATATATATATATATATATATATATATATATATATATATATATATATATATATATATATATATATATATATACAGGGTCTGTCAAAAAAAAACTAAGCCAATTTGAAATCTCTATAAAATGCACAATTTGATAGAGATTTCAAATATTTGTTTTACACTAAATAAATAAAAGGCTCATAAATAATCTGTGATAATTTTATAACTTTATTTTAAATATTTTAGGAGTTATGCGGTTATTTCTACAGATTACGAAAATTTCAGTTTTTCTCATTATGTAATATCTTCTTTTTTCTCTTTTCAGAATTTGTTTAGATTTAAAATTTTTTGTGAATACCTCTAAATATGCCATTCTCACATGAAGATAAAATAATTATAAAGCATTATAGAGTTAAAAAAGGTTATAGTGCAAGGAAATTACTTTCTGAATTCGATTATAAAGGATGGACTAGATCAGGTTTAGATTACTTATTGAGAACTATCGATGAAACAGGAAGCATTGAAAGGAAGGTTGGTAGTGGGCGACCAAAATCAGTTAGAGTAGATGAAAATATTCAGAAAGTGGAGGAACGTATCCTTAGTCAAGAGGATCGACCTGGTAGCCACATCACACCTGCTCAAATATCAAAAGAACTAGAAATATCAGAATCAAGCGTAAGAAGGATTATTAAATCTGATCTGCAATTTAAACCATTTAAAAGAGTACATGGACAAAGATTGTCAGAAGTAAACTGTCAGAAAAGAGTTGAGAAATCCAAACGTATTTTACGTATAATAACTGAAGATAAACTTTCCAAGACATTTTTTACGGATGAAAAACGTTTTACGATAGAGCCACCAAAAAACTCACAGAATGACCGGGTTTATTCTGATGTTGCGAAGAAAAATGAAATCCAAGATGAAAGGCTGTACGCAACAAGGAGTCACTTTTCTTCTAGCGTCATGGTTTCTGTTGGAGTGTCCAAGTTGGGAAAAACTTCAATATTTTTTATTGAGCCAGGAGTGAAAATTAATGCTCAATATTATTCAAATACCCTGCTTGAGAAAATGCTTCCAGAAATGAGAAACTTGGCTAGTCAAGGTTACTTTATTTTTCAACAAGATGGTGCAACATCACATACTGCCAAAACAACCATCGAATATTTGAAAAAGAATGTGCCTGAATTTCTGGAACCGAATAATTGGCCACCTAACAGCCCTGACCTAAACCCTGTAAACTACAGAATATGGGAAAACTTGGCAGAGAGAGTGTATAGGAACAGAATAAGGGGTGTCAATCATTTGCGTGAGTTGATTATCGCAAAATGGGCAGAGCTCCCCCAAGAGCAAAAAATCGAGCAATAGACGAATTCAGACGAAGATTAAAAAAAGTGATAGAAATGCAAGGGAATCATATTGAACAGTTCTTTTAATTTTATTAAACTAAAAATTATCTAGAGTATATCGTAAAAAATTTTTTTTCATGTTAAGTAGGAGAATCTCACTTTTTAGTTAATTATTAATAAAATTAACAATTCTGAAGACATCGTCAGAAAAATTTAAAGGATAATAGGTGATTACCAATCCTTTATTGTGTAAAAAATTCAACTTAATTAGATAAATGGTTTTGTTTTAATAAAGGTTTGAATTTGGCTTAGTTTTTTTTGACAGACCCGTTATATATATTTCCATTTTGTTAAAATTCGTGCTATCTGGATGGGAAAATTTATATCCCTAATTTTCTTATCCAAGTAATTTTTTTGATGTTCGATTAAGTTAGAGTAGTCGAGGTTAGGTTAACTTAACCTACCCTTAAACTAACCTAAACCAAATATCTCGGTGTGCAAAAACCTGGGTATGATATCACCCGAGTTATTTAAATTTCAACTTTTTTTAATTAATATCCTAACGCGCGAGAAATTCGAAAACATAATTATTGTATAAGATGAAATATACTTTCTTTAAAATTTTTTAATTTTTTAATTTTTTTTTAACCCCTCACACCCTACCATAACGAAATTATAAGTGATTAAATATTGGAAAAATACAAAATAGCCTTCCAATTTACTGATTGTTAAATTATCACGGACAGAAAATTACACAAAAATGCGATATATTCCTCGTGTGTGTGTGTGTGTGTGTTTGTGTGAGTGTGTGTGTGTGTGTGTGTGTGTTGCATATATATATATATATACTGTATATTACCTCAGGCATGAAAATTTTAATAATTATACACTAGTTGTTATGCCGGTACCTACCTCACAAATTAATGCAATTCATTGAAATTAATTTATTTTTCAAATTTTTACTAACGACCTGAAATTATATAAAAATGTTTCAAACTATAACATACCTTTCAGCTGATAAAAAGACCCACATTATTTTCACAATTTTATGACTGAAATCATTATTATAAAGACAAGTTATTGGTACAGTAGAAGACAGATTCAAAATTTCATCCCATTTGATTTGTGAATTGTTTTTTTCTCAATAACTGATTCAGTTATCTGATTGGTGTAATTGGTTTCCATGACAACCTTTATAGATATAGTTTTTAAAAGTATAATTTCAATAATAACTTTATTTTGGGGTTGTGCAGGGGACAGTGTTGGAGTTAATTATTTTGTTTTATTTGTTAAAATAATGGCTTTAAACTGAATCTTGCTGCGATTGTTAAACTAAATTAACTCAATTGAGGATTTTTGCTGTTTTCAAATTGAAGAGTTTTCCTTAATCTAGAATTTAACCCAACCTCTTCAGCCATAGCCTAGCCTAATCTAATATGACCTAACCCAGGGGTCGGCGACCTATGGTCAGCAACACGCCAAATTATACCAGCTGCCGCATTTAACTATATATATATATATATATATATACTGTATATGTAGAGTACAATGGTGCATAGACATGCCTATAAACTTACTTTGATGCCCGGAGCCACAGGGTATAAGGCTGCTGGTTGAGGCACCTGAGGGCACTCGGAGTCTGACAGACAGCCAGAGAGGCATCTCAATTGTTAATCGGGTAAATGATGGATTTAGTGAATAAATTATAAAATTAAAGACCTTTTCCTCCAGCACCCCACAACGCATTCGGTCAAACCTGGCTCTATATATATATATATATATATATATATATATATATATATATATATATATATATATATATATATATATATATATATATATAATATATATATATATATATATATATATATATATATATATATATATATATATTATATATATATCTTATATCACCTTTTATATCATCTTTCACATCACCTTTTACGCCTCATCATATGCAAAAGTGGCAGTCAACTGGGCTTCAAAAAATGTGACCCGCCCTAATCTAACCGACAGAAGCAGTTCAATATAATTTAGCTCTGTCTATGCTTCGGGGTAGCTATCATCTCATTGACTGAAATGTTTTCATTGCTTGATTTTTAAAGCAGTTCCATTGGAGAAGTTTCACTGAAATAATGTTGAAAGTAGACTTTCAATTTAGATTGAACTGAATAAGTTGGTTAACTGAAAGTTCATGAAGCTGATGTACAGGGTGTCCATAAATGATTACCCTGATTAAAGCATACTATAACTTTAAAATAAACACTCGTATTCAAACACAGTTTTAATTATAAGTAGATAAACATACAAAGTTTTGATACATAGTTAATGAACTTAATAAGTTTCCACATGTGCACCCCTAGTGGCACGTAAAATGCCTAAACGGAATTCATACTCACGCCACACATTTTCCAACATTTACCCTTGTAGGCGTGTAACTTCAAACGTTTGTGTAACACCTTGTGCACCGTAGACTTCGGTATCTTTAGTTGGCATGAAGCTTGTCTCACCGATTTCCTTGGTGACCGTGTGAAAGCAGTTTGAATGTTTTCCACCGTCCCACCGGAAACTGATGGTCTACCACTGCTCTTTCTCTTTTCCACGTTTCCAGTTTCCAAGAATTTTTTCATCCACGACTTAATTAACTTCACATCAGGTGGATTCTTTCCATACTTTGTTCTGAACCTTCGCTGAACACTGACAGGAGATTTTGTTTCTGCAAGCCACATAACACATTGTGCCTTCTCTGTCACAGACGCCATCTTAACTGAACAGCTACTACAGCGCTCCTAGCGGCGAATGCGGTAGACGAAACACACCAGCACAGAAACTCTATGCGTGTACGAGATCACCTGTAAAAAGAAAACGGATGTAAGATTCGTCATTAAAACAAGAGAGCATACTGTTTTCAGGATAAACATTTATGGACACCCTGTATGTTCAGTTGAAAGCCAACTTTTATTATGAGAAACTGGTATTTATAGTTAGAGTATCTATTTAATGATCATAACTAATTCGAGTGGTCATTTATTTGTAAAAAGTTATCATTATTATTCTGAACTGGTTGTAGAAAGTCAGAATGAATCTTGGATCATCGAATCTGGATTTCCTGTAGCCACCTTTGACTTAATTTACAAAAACGAAAGCAAACAAATTTGGATCTAGAGTTACCGGATATTTGGCATATGTGGCTCTGCTGTGATACTATGATGTGCTATTTATTCGGAGTGAGTGTGATATGTAAGCGGTTGTTAAGAGTTTATTGGCTGTGTGCGAGAGATATTTGTTGAAAATTAATGTGAGTAAAAGCAAATTATTGTGTTTCGAGAGAGAAAAATTCAGATTGTCATGTGATGGTGAGTGGTGAAACGTTAGAGGTGGTACAGTCTTTGTATTAAACAAAAAAGATACAAGTGCGGATGAAGTTAATAGTAGAGTGAAGAAAGCTGAGACTAGATAGGGGTGTGAAACATTAATATGGCATGAAAGAGAGAAGATAAAGATAAAAGCAGTTGAGATGGGTAATCTCATCGGACGTGCATCGGACTGACAGAATAAGAATTCGTGTGGTTCTGGAAACATCTCAAGTCATATGACGGAGGGAACCTACAGTTTACGTGGAAACCGAATCACGGGTCGCCACATAATCTGGACGCAGAGGACGGTCCCCCATCCAACTACTCTTCAGACCTAATGTTGTTTAATTTCGCTGATCAACGGGAAGCGTTGTTGCGACGTTGGCTAAGGCGTAGAGAGAGAGAGAGAGAGAGAGAGAGAGAGAGAGAGAGAGAGAGAGAGAGAGAGAGAGAGAGAGAAGGGGGTTAAAAATAAGCTTCTTTGCATTGTTATGTAAATTTCATTGATACAATAGTCTATTCGTTAATAAAACCATCTATAAATCTATTTTTCGTTTGTATTTCTGAACGGAAAGATTTTATCAATAACGTAAATTTCGACAACAATTGCTTTCATTTGCATATCTATCTTCAAGCACGCGCGCGCATGTACACACACACACACACACACACACACACACACACACACACACACACATTTGGGTATCTTACAAAACCGCGACATTTTCACTTTTCCAATTGTGGATGGTGACAATTAAGCTAATGTAAATAACCCAATTAACGTGACCTAATCTAGCATCAATATATACCCTCAATATATACCTTTCATCAGGATATTTGGAGGGTGACAAGTAAAAGTGATGTAAATGCATTTTTCAAAAATTTTGTTCCATGATTTTGAGAGTTGATGACATGCGTGAGAATTAACAAAAAATACAAATTATTCATATCTAAACTTTTGGTTAAATAAATTTGTGTTCTTCTTCGAGTCAAAGAATTAATTTTTATGTACATTATTAATCCTCAAAGTCATGTATCAGAAATTTTCAAAACTGCATTTTTTTTACATCACTTTCTCTTGTCAGTCTTCATTTATTGATTTTCAATAAAAAAATATTAAGTCTGAAAGTATTGCCTTTGCTCGTACGTTCATGTCGCGATGAACTCTGTGTGTGTGTGTGTGTGTGTGTGTGCATCGTAAAGATTGTCACGGCTTAGTAAGGTACTCAACACACACACACACACACACACACATGACATACATATGTAGTTATTAAAAGAAACTTTCTTTAGTCAAGCATTTAACTCAGTTTCGCGAGAACAACTTGGCAAATATATCAAATTATCGCCAATACATTCTTCGAGTCAAAGAACAAGAGAGAATTTGAGCAATAATCGGATTATGCAAATATTTTGTTCGCGAAAAATATGGATTAACCTAATGGCTATTATTACGTTTGGCTTCATTTTGAAAAGCTTCAGAGAGAGTGAGTGAGTGAGTGAGTGAGCTCTGAAAAATGTATGACAACAATTTAATATTGCTGGGAGGAAAACTACGTAGCGATTACACCTTAGTTTTGTCCCACCTTGGACCTACAGCTTAACGTGGAATCCGAGTTCTTGCCCGGACTCAATCTTACGACCTCCCGATCTTCAGCCCAGCGCTTTAACCACTAGGCAACCAAGGTAATCATTTATCTACCAACCCATTTTTTTCTGAAAGGATGAGCAGCTAGGTAAGCTGCGCGCCGCCTGATTTCGCCGAGAATCGAACCCGGAACCGGTGGATTCGTAGCCAGCGATGCTAGCCACATCACACATGTGTGTATATGTATATATACACACACACACACACACACACACAGGGTTTTTAGCAAATTATGTTTCATAAATTAGTATATATATTCAAGAGGTCAAAGTGAACATAAAAGTTCCTATGAAAAAAAAATCCGCAATCGCTTCGTTTCCGAGATACGTTGCTTTTTTGCCGAGAACGAGCCAATTAAAATGAAAATCATTAAAGTTTATCAAAGTTTATTTACAGCAAGTGCTCAAAATTGTTTCCCTGTATCAGAGTACATGCTTCAACGCGTCAGTGAAAATTTTGCCGCATGCGTTCGAAAACACCTATATGGTTGCGTACTGTTTCTAAACAATCTTGAACACGTTGCCACAATTCATCTATGTTATTAACTTCTCGTGCATAAACAAGATTTTTAAATAATCGTACAAGAAAAAGTCAATTGCATTTAGGTCCGGAGACCCGGGTGGCCAAGCGATTGGACCATGCCGCCCAAGCCACCGCTGAGGATATTCTTCATTCAGAAAATTTCTAACTACGACTTTCATAAACTTTAATGACTTTCATTTTAATTGGATCATCGTCAGCAATAAAGCAATGTATCTCGGAAACGAAGTGATTGTGGATTTATGTTTATAGGAACTTTTTTGTTCACTTTGACATCCTGAATATGTATACTAATTTATGAACCATAATTTGATAACACCCTGTGTATATATATATATATATATATGTGTATATATATATATATATATATGTGTGTGTGTGTGTGTGTGTGTGCATTCAAAATAAATATGGGAACCATATAGGAACCATAAACATAAATGAAACAAATAAAAGTAAATTAATTTAGTACAAGTCTTTGGGCGTCGATCGTGTGGGGGAAGGGGGGGACACGCCCCCTCCACTTTTTCGTGTGGGGGAACCAACATACCAATTACTATGTTTATTTGAAGTTGTATTTCTTTAATATATCTACCTCTGATAATGTTTTACTGTGTCATTTGTTTATGTGTATCTAAAGTAGCAAGTGTCTTAACAGAAGTACATATAATTTTTAAGAAGCATTGACGCCCATGGGCACAAAAATACAAACGGTTAGAAAATAGAAGTCCTTAGCCAGTATACTACAAGAGAAAAATAATTTTAGACAAAACTTAACAAAGAAATGCGAAATCAGGGGACAATTAAAAATAAATAGGCGAACAATTATATAGAACAACATGTGTAAAATCTACATTAAAATACAGTGCTGGGCACATAAAATATATAATAAGATAGGGAAATGCGAGCGTGGAGGGAAATACAAGCGAAGAAAATCAGGAAAAATAGTTACTTAATAAGTAATAAAATGATAACATTTCGGAAAAAAGACAAATAATAAAATTACAACCATCAAAAGAAAGTTAAAATCAAACAATTAAAATAAAACATGATTGAGAACAACAATGGTATTCTGCCTGCAATTAATAATGATAAAAAGAATAATAACTATATTAATAATAACGATAATAAGAATAATAATAAAGCTAATAATAATTATGATGGTAATACTGTGTTTTTCCGTGTTGAATCTACACACGCACACACACACACACACACACATATATATATATATATTATTTTAAATAAATATACTCCGGTATACGGACGGGTTGCGTTTGTAAATACTTGTGATTTTTAGTCCAGTTTGTGTAGAGGAACCCTGAGGTAGTACGAGTATGCCTATACAGTAAATTTGTGCTGCCATAGGGAGGAAACACAAACTTGCGGTGCATCTTCCTCCTGAAAAATCATGCATCAGGAGTGATAATAACTGGAGGTGTCTGCAATACAAACAAGCTGCTCGTACCCTGAAGTGGGCATATGGGTGGAATGGTGCGCCATGTAAAAAGATGTTTAACTCTTCATATTTCTGCTTAAACTATGAATGCATCAATTAATAAGATATACTGTGTATACAGTATGTATACTCGTGTGTGTGTGTGTGTATATATATATATATATTTATATGTGTGTGTGTGTATATATATATATATGTGTGTGTGTGTATATATATATATATATATATACACCTTACCTTACAACCTTACAAAGGTTCCGCGCGATGATTCTTCATTTCGCGAAGGTCAAGCTTGTCGCCCCTATACAGGGGAAATAGGCCCTGGGCAGCGCGATCTCCGAATTTGACCCCATTGGATTTCTTTGCTTGGGGTTTCATTAAATCAGAGGTCTATCGCAGAAATATTCGAGATTTACCAGATCTGCGAGATCGCATTAGGCAAGCAGTTGAGAAAATAACCCCTGAATTGCTCGGAAATGTGTTTCGCAATGCAGCTGACCGCTTTGAGATTTGCAGAGATACAGATGGAGTACATGTGGAAATTACTAATTAAAGATTTTAATGGTGTAATACTTGTAATTTGTATAGAAATACATCTATATTCAGGTCAGTGTGACATTTATTTGAAATTCAGCCTATTTCAACAAAATAGATAAAGACTTTTGGGACACCCTGTATATACAGTATATATATTATACACTAATACAAGAGCGGAAACTAATATAAAGAAAAGAATGAATCATTATAATAAATTACACTGTGCAACAATTTTTTGTTTAAGTTGATTTTTCGATCTTTTCTATATGTTTCGGCCACGCTGATTACAGATTTGGCATCGATTTTGCTCGAGAAACTATAGTTTTTATGATATGGTCAAATTTAGAAATCTTACGTTTTTCGTCATTTTTAAGGCATTTTTCTGAGATAGCAAAAGTAATTTCAAGTGCAAAATTCAAAATGTCCCCAAAACTTGGGTTTGTTAGTAATGTTTTTATTGATTAAGGCCCATTATTACATATTTGTACACATTTGGTTTGTTATTTCTGTTTATAAAATGTTTTTTGTATTTTTCAGATATTTGAATTAAAATTATATGGTGATGGCTACTAACAGGCCCTGCAGACACTCTGCAGATTCATTTTTTTATGTTTGCGGCCATTACATCAATCCAAAGCAAGTAAAGCACAAAAGTGACACAGGAACGAAGTTTTGTACAGCATATCACGCTTACTTTGCCATGCCCCTGGGCCATCTAGGACGTTTTGGCGCCGACATTTTGGCGCTGGACGTTTTGGCGCCGCCGTTTGGGCGCCACCGTTTGGGCGCGGAGCCGGTTTGGCGCCGCCGTTAATTAGTATTAAGTATTAAGTAGTAATACTTGGTTATTAACCTGAAGTGCTGTCTGTCTTTTCAGATAAGTTGTGTTGTTGCCCTTAATAGCATAAATGTCTGAAAATACTGTATATCAAGTAAGAAAGGGAAACAGAAGTTTTCACATAATGGATATTTTTATGTGTTTGATAAATGTAGCAAGGGCGACCCTTCGTTACTTTTTTGGCGGTGCGAGCAAAAGAGTCAATGTATTATAAGGTGTATATATAATATGGGTACTTTTCCTTTATCTGCCCCATTGACGATTGGTTAGGTTCAGTCATGATATTTTCGTTAAAACTAACAAAAATATCACAACTTATCCTAACCAATCGTCACTGCCCGGTTAGGTCAACTGTACGCCCTTGACGATTGGTTAGGTTAAGTCGTGATATTTTCGTTAGTTTTAACAAAAATTAACTAATTAACGGCGGCGCCAAACCGGCTCCGCGCCCAAATGGTGGCGCCCAAACGGCGGCGCCAAAACGTCGGCGCCAGAACGTCGGCGCCAAAACGTCCCATTCCGGCCCATGGGCGATCAATACAAATCATGGGCACCTCACTTTTGCTGTGGAAGCTGCCGTTCAACGTTAGAATGATAGCTGCAAGGTACCAGAAAAGGCATGCCATTTGCTATTCCTCGCATTTGGAGGGAGTAAACCAATCACCACGATGATTGCTACTTCTGCATGGTAGACATTTCACTCTACAAGAGAGGTAAAGGTCGAAAAAATGTCCTATATCCAAATATCCCATCTTCTATTGCCCCAGTACCCCATAATGAAGATTTACACGTTCCATACCCACCCACCATGGAGGAAATAGAAGAAGCGCTTTTAATATCCTCCGATGAAGATGAAGATGCTGACTTCAAGGCAAGCTCCAATACGTCACCCTATTTCCCCAACCAGAAAGACAGACGACCTAGTCAGGGATATGAACCTTACGAAAACCCATGCAGAAATTATGACGTCCCGCCTTAAAGAGTGGAATCTTTTGGACCCAAGTGTCAAGATCTCTTTCTACAGGAATAGGCATTTGCGATACGCTTCTTTCTACTCCTGTTTTTCATCTAGCTCTCTTTGCTACTGCTGTGATGTGAATGGCCTTTTGGCTGAGATAGGAATTGAATACAGCCCTGCTGATTGGCATTTGTTTATTGATAGTTCAACTAAAAGTTTAAAAGACGTCCTACTACATAATGGAAACATGTTTCCATCTATTCCTGTGGCTCATTCGGTTGAATTGAAGGAAGAATATGAAAATATAAAGCAGTTGCTAGACAAAATAAACTACAGTGAACATAGATGGTATGTATGTGGAGACATCAAAATGCTAGGATTCCTGCTTGGATTACAGGGCGGTTACACTAAATATTCGTGTTTCCTCTGCCTTTGGGACAGCAGAGCAGATGGTGAGCACTTTGTCAGAAAGGAATGGCCTGTGAGAAATGAGCTTAATCCAGGCAAACACAATGTTCGCTATCCCCGCTGTATATCAATCTTGGTCTTATTAAGCAATTCATCAAAGTTTTGGATGCTGAAAGTGATGCTCTTTATCATATTTCAATGTTTCCCAAACTTTTTGTAGCTAAAATTAAGGGAGGCATATTTGTTGGTCCTCAAGTCAGACGCATGTTAGCATCGAAAGAGTTAGAAGAAAAAAATGACAACTCTTGAAAAAAATTCTTGGCAGTCATTTCGGCTTGTAGTCCATGGATTTTTAGGTAACAAGAAGAACGACAACTACAAAGAGCTAGCAGCAAATCTACTCAAACACTCTCCAAGGTTAAGTTGTAGAATGTCCCTGAAGTTACATTATCTGGACCCGCATTTAGAATTCTTCAGACCAAATTTGGCTGACATAAGTGAAGAACATGGTGAACGTTTTCACCAAGATATCCAAACCACGGAGAGGAGATATCAGGGAAAATGGGGCGAAGCAATGATGGGCGACTATATCTGGTGTTTAATACGAGATAATCCACCGGACTACAAGAGAAAAAGTTGCTCAAATGTACATTTTTAAGCATTATCCGTTTAGATTTGTGAGCATATTTGTGTGCATATTATATTTGGGTGCATTATATACACATTATATACACACTATATATACACATTATATATACACATTATATATCTTTAAATACGAAATATATTTATTTTCCTTTCCTTTTCTTCATTGTGATTTTGCTCTCTGATAAGCCACTAGGTACAAAAAATAGATTATGGTTTTAAGAAGAAACTAGAGTTTTCACGAGAAAACTAATGCGATTTTTTGATTCAGCGCACCCAAAAACATAAAGAAACACAAAAAAAATAAGATAAACCCAAATTTTCCAATATTTTGTTAATAGTATTATAGATAATTATAAGGCTTTAAGGTAAAATCTTAAAATGCGTTCGAGGAAAAGGGAAACAATTATCAAGGCCTGCGAATGCGAACTTTGTAAAAGTTGTTTTTTTACTAATAACTGATTTTACATAATTCAACTACGCTGATTTCGAATAAAGTGTCCATTTTTTTCCTATCACGTAAGGGTTTTCTGCAAACTGGAAGGGAAAAAACAGCAACATAAATAACAATCAATTATTTCACCTTATATTAGGTACGTATTTTGCTTTGTTATACTAATTACAAATGCAAACAACTTTAAAAAGGAAGAAGACTATTAACGTCAATTACATATTCATCTTTATTTGTCCTGGGTTTTATTGTGAGAGCTATGCCTTTCAGTCTCGAATGTACGCGCTGTTACTTTTATTTTGTGTAATAATTCTAGAGTATCCCGTTTCAACATTCAGCAGTAATCAGCCATCATGCTGATGTCCCATCTTCCCTGATATCTCTTCTCCATTTCTTTGATGTCGTGGTGAAACCGTTCTCCTTGTTCTTCGCTGAGTGCTCTGAGATTTTCAGGGAAGTAATCCAAGTGTGAATGTAAGAAATGTAATTTTAAATTCGTATTACAACCCAACTCTTTGAACTTATTTAGCATGCTGTTCAAAATGATTTGGTAATTTGGGCCCTTGTTGTTCCCCAAAAATTTGCTGATAACATCCTTAAAAGCAATCCACGCTTCTTTTTCAAGATTGTTCATTGTTCTTTCAGTGTTCATCCCAAGTCATTTTTCTAATCTGGGGACCAACGAAAATGCCTTCTTTCAATTTTGCTTCCGAAAGAGTTGGGAATTTACCATACAGATACTTAAAACAATCTGCATCTTCGTCCAAGGCCTTAACAAATTGCTTCATCAAGCCCAATTTTATGTGAAGCGGAGGTAAAAGGACTTTCTTCGTGTCAACCAAACTTTCACGTTGAATGTTTTTAGAACCAGGTGTCAGGTTGACTCTGCGTGGCTATTCCTTTTTTATCCAGTGCTGAGTTCTCGCTCGGCTATCCCATTCACACAAAAAACATGGAAACTTCGTATAACCTGGTTGTTGACATAACACCATACAAATCACTTTTAAGTCTCCACAAAGTATCCAACCGTGTTCTTTGTATTTAACCTTAGATTGAAGAAGCTCAAGATTTTCGTACGTTTCCTTCAAGTGAATCGAATGAGCCACAGGAACGGATGCATACAAGTTACCGTTGTGAAGGAGGACACCTTTTAGACTTCTTTTGGAGGAATCAATGAAAAGTCTCCACTCATTTGGGTCAGAGACTGCAGCGCCTAGCTTAAATATTAGTTCCGAAACATTGTTGCAGTATACCAGTTAATTTTCTTGAGAAAAATATTGGATGAATTCTTTTTCTCGATTTCTGTACCAGTGAAATGACGTCCCAGGAGAAAGGAAGTTCTTTGCACGAAGTCTGGATCCCAAAATCTCTGAAGAATCCTTCGGGAGACACAAATCTCTTACTAAATCGTTAAGTTCACTTTGTAATTTGTGACGTTCACCAGATGTTTCGGTTTGAAAACAATCAGTATCATCGTTTCCGTCGCCATCAAACACCGAATCAGATGAAGTTATATAAAGAGTATTTGGTTTAGTAGGTACAGGTATACCAATTCCATGAGCAACAGGTCTTATAGCAGACTGAAAGTTTGGATAAGAAATTTCCTTTTTATTTTTAGTATTGTAGCCTTGCACGTTACATGAACAAAAATAGCAGTCATTGCTGTGATTGCTAGCCTCACGCCAGACCATTGGCATCCCAAAAGGTAAAGAATACTTTTTACCTTTACTCCACAGTCTAAGTTGTTCAACACAAACACTGCAAACTTTATGTGGAGGCCATGATTTGTCTTGATCCCCAAGTTTCATTCCGAAGTACACATAGTATGCTTTTTTGACGAAGTCTGTTATATCGCGCCTTTGATTTTTCACAGTAAATTTTCCACAAATATAACAGAAGCTGTTTGGGCTATTTACACACCCTCTGGTTGCCATAGCGACAAATAAATTTCAAAAGAGAAATATAGTCACCGCACTAGACAGACTGACTCATCTCGTGGCTTGTCAATCACTTATATAGTAGCGGTGCGTTTCTCGAATGTTCTAGAAGACGCTATGACGTCACTTTTGATCTGGAAACATTTATAGGCAGTAGTTTTCAATAAAAATTTAATTGAGTCAATTTTAATAAAAATTACTTACATATGTAATATGAAATATGACATTTTGTGAAAAATATGTACGTGATGGCGAAAAATGAATATTATTTTCGAAATCAGCGTGCAAAAATTACTATATAAGTGATAAAATATTTCGGACAACAAAACCATCGCAGGTCCGTGTTATCGAGTGCCGACTATTAAAATAGATTTAATGAACCAAAATCACTTCTTAATGAAATAAAATTACTTCTTATAGAGGAAGAAGCTAATAACCCTCCAAAAATATGCCTTATTAACGAAGATTACCATCTGAATTTACAACTTATTAATGAAAGAGTCTGAAACCTCACGGAGATGGAAAGCCCCCTCCGGAATTTCTCATGAACTCCCTCCTCGCGTTGGCGTCCCACGCTGGTGATGTAGCCACCATTTCCATTTCCTCTAGATTCCAGCTAGACTTCGACAATAAGGGTTGAAACACGCGGTTAATTAAAGGGTCTCAAGGGTCGATCTGTATAGCTTTTGCGGACTTTGAATTGAGAAATTTCGGTATCGAGAAAGTCTTGTATTTTGAAAGGTGACTGCAGGAAGGCAAGCCTAGGTTTCGTTGACTCAAAAATATCTTATCGTAAGAACTAGAATTAAGAAGCTTTATTGATTTCGTTAACGTATTGATTTATTGATTCATTGATTATTTGATTCAATTCGAACTATAAGTTGCACATTAATTAAAATAAATTTCGGTTGACGAGTTTTCCTGACCCCATTGCGACCCCTTAATTAAATCAGCGCACTCACATTCGACAAAGCTCGGAAGGTAATATATATATATACATATATGTACACACACACATATATATATATATATTATATATATATATATATACATATATGGTGCTGGTTAAGTGTGCGGTCTACCTACGATTCGGCGGTCTACCTTTTAATTATAGCTTTTTATCTTGTTTACTAATTGTTTGTTTACATCCCATTGTCAATCGCCCTTGACGATTGGTTAGGTTTAGTCATGATATTTTCGTTAGTTTTAACGAAAATATCATGATTAAACGTAACCAATCGTAGGTAGACCGCACACTTAACCAGCACCCACATATATATACACAGTATGGGTGTATATATATATATATATATATATACACCGGGTGTCCGAGAATTATCTGTACAATTTTTGGCTGTTATTAAAAGTCAACCATGAAGTGTAGAAATTCCAGTGTTGTCCCATTTTACAGAGAAACTCATTAAGTTTTTTCTGATAACAAGTTTTGACAAGTTTTTTTTTTTTGTACGCGGGTGACAGACATTAATGATTTAAAAGCAAGAATCACAGCTGCTATTGAGCGAATTGATGTGGATATGCTGCAGCGTACATGGCAACATTTGGATTATTTATCGATTGGATGTTTTGCGAATCACTGATGGTGCACATACCGAATGTTTGTAACAACGTTACTTTAATAAAAGAAACTTTTGAAAATACAGATTCTAAATAATCTTGTTTAAGAATTTTACGTTTGTTATTAAGAATTTTATTAAAAGATGAAATTGTACAGATAATTTTCGGACACTGGAATTTCTAAAAAAACTTGTCAAAACTTGGTATCAGAAAAAACTTAATGGGATTCTCTGTAAAATGGGACAACACTGGAATTTCTACACTTCATGGTTGACTTTTAATAACAGCCAAAACTTGTACAGATAATTCTCGGACACCCTGTGTGTGTGTATATATAATATATATATATATATATATATATATATGTATGTGTGTGTGTGTGTGTGTGTGTGTGATGTCTATACACTCTAAATTTAGTCCTTTACAATTACTTTAAGTAATATTTGTATTATTTTTGCCTAATTGTAATCTTGGCATTTAAATTCTATTAAGTTACGTATGTGTAGGAAATCATTAACTGTCGCAATGTCATGTGTTTGTCCAAATATTTATGTAAAAAGTATACAGTGCCCGCGAAAAGTATCCGATCACTCAAGAAAATACCATATTTCCCTTGATATTCAGAGACACGTAATTCACTTTCTATTTGTTCTAGCGACATCTGGTAACTTGAGGTTGCTCGCTGATATGAGAGCTATCCAACGCATTCTCAAATTAGTGTTCTGGTAGCCTTCGTTGCGGGTGGCTGTGTCTCAAATTTGTCAGATTTCACTGTTTGTGTAAATTTCTTGATATTTTTTTTTTTTTACAGAAAGTGGTGTAAATAAAATTTATATATAATGTGCTAAAAAACAACTTAAGAGTGATTGTCGAGGTGCTATTGTTGCTTTGCATGCATGTGGGAAATCACAGAGACAGATAGCTAAGGAATTAAACATATCCCCAAAGTACCGTTAATTTATGGGTTTCACGGGCTAAGAACAATGGTGGCCTAACCACGCCAGTCCCTAAAAACCGATCTGGCAGACCGAGAAAAACAAATTCGCGAACAGACAAACTTATGAAACGTTTAGTATTGAAAAACCCAACAATAACTGCGAAAGAAATAAATTTAATATGAATAATTTGTTATCTGGTGTTTCTGAACGAACTATCCAGGAGCGGCTCCAAAAAGAACTCGGATTACCATCTCGCCATGCTGCTAAGAAACCGTTCATTAATGAAAAAATGCGTAAAAAACGTGTCGCATTTTGTAAAAAATACATTCATTGGACTGTTGATGACTGGAAGAAGGTTTTATTTAGCGATGAGTCGACATTTTTGACATTCAGAAGTTGTCCAAAAAAGGTTCGCCGGCCTATTGGCTCAAATAGGATGGACCCTAAATACACCCTAAAGACAATGAAACACCCTCCAAGTGTGATGGTTTGGGGTTGTTTCGGTTACTATGGGCGTGGAAACTTATATTTTCTTCCGAAGAACACAACTATGAATGGTGCACGGTATTTAGCAATGCTACAGGATAAACTTCCAATGGCAATGGCAATCCAAAGGACAAAAACATACATGCATGATGGTGCACCATGTCACAGGGCCAAAATAGTGACAAAATGGATTACTGACAATAAATTTGATATTTTGGATTGGCCTGGTAATAGTCCAGATCTCAATCCGATAGAAAATCTGTGGCTAATAATAAAAAATAAGGTTGAATGCCACGACACTGGCTCAGTCGAAAAATTACAAGAGGCCATCAAAAAGGTATGGTGCAAGGAAATATCAGTGGAAGTTTGTCAAAACTTGATTAAATCCATGCCAAAACGTCTAGAACAAGTCATCCAAACCAAAGGACAGATGACAAAATACTAATATAAGGTTAGTATACATTTAAACATTGTTTTTTATGTAAAAAATACAAATTTCAAGGGTGATCGGATACTTTTCGCGGGCACTGTATGTATATTGCTCTCCTGTTGCACGTAATGTGTATCCTTTCCGTTTATAAACAATAAAATTTAAATTTAAATTACAATACATCAATTATTTCATTATTTTATACTGTACGTTCACTGTCGTGATTTAAAAAAAAAAAAATTCCCTTTACTCTTCGCTTTCTTTTCATTAGTTTCCTTTTCTCTTCTATTATCACTCGTTTTCTCTGTGTCTTTTATACGGACGCGGGTAGACCGCTTGAGCCGCCGGTGAGCGCTATTAATCTTTCGAACAATGAAGGGACCGGGGATAATTACACGCTATTATTTACTATTTACTGACGTTTTATTTGTGCCGAAACAATTGGATAAACGGGGGAACACGAGTGCGAACTATCATTAACCTTTAATCGCGGAGAGAGACACAATTAAATATTTTAAATAAACAATAACATAATAATACGAAGAACACCTAATCGGGGCAAGCCCCCGCCCGAGACTCAATTGGGCACTTCACTCTTTCTGTCGGCCCATTTCAGGTGTTGCCAACTAGCACTTTATATTCTTAATTTCAAACAAACCAATATTAATTTCTTATTAAACATTATTTTCTTCTTTATTAAACAAAACATTATTAAATTCGGATCATATGTAGAATTCGGACCCCAGGTAACCCTAATGGAGAATACAGACCCCAACTTTCCCCTAATGTAGAATCCAGACCCCAACTTTCCCCTAATGTAGAATCCAGACTCCAACTTTCCTCTAATGTATAGATTATAGAAGCCAGACCCCAAACGAATCGTATAAGGACATCAATAAACAATTTAAAGGCTCATAGAAAATTTTATTATTATTATCACAAATAAAAACCATTAAAATCACACAATTGTAAAATCTTATATCAAATGTAGAATTCGGACCCCAGCCTTCTTTAGTTAGCTTTATAAGGCTAACTAACGAAAATATCACAACCTAACCTAACCAATCGTTAGGTTAACTGTACGCCCTTGACGATTGGTTAGGTTAGTTCATGATATTTTCGTTAGTTAGCCTTATAAAGCTAACTAAAGAAGGCTGGAGTTCGAATTCTACATTTGATCCAATCTTATTAAGTGAAAGTTTAATTAAAAGGATATTGTGAAAAAATGATATAAAAAAATTGGAAAAACGTATTGTTTATGTGTCTTTCATG
Source organism: Bathynomus jamesi (assembly GCA_023014485.1). NCBI lineage: Eukaryota > Metazoa > Arthropoda > Malacostraca > Isopoda > Cirolanidae > Bathynomus > Bathynomus jamesi. The sequence continues at coordinate 456,108 of JAJOZX010002862.1, forward strand.
CCACATAAATTCGTCTAAGTATGAATTTAAGTGTGATCTCCTACATCCATGCATTGATTTAAAACTGACTCGAATAGTTAAAGCGTAGCTTAAACATGGCCTCGGATGTTAAGGCAAATGTAGAAACTCAAATAGTTAAAGAGTAGCTTAAACAAGCCAAATGGAAATACAGACCCCAACCTTCCACTAATGTAGAATTCGGACCCCAACCTTGGTAGGGGTCCGAATTCTACATATGATCCTTAAATTCTTATTAGACATTATTATCTTTATTTAAAAAGACCAATACACGACATCATACACACCCACGTAAAACAAAAATGTGATGATGACGTTATCAAAATATTTTGCTGAACATTTTAACATTATTTAAAGGTATCGAAGAGCATTTTAAAGCATTATTGAGAGGTATCACATAGCCTTTCAAAACATTATTGAAAGCTTGCAGACACGCATGTTGTTAAATAACATGTTTTGTAAAAACATATTTAAAGTGTTTTAAATGTTTAAAATGCTAAAACGTTTACGTTTAAATGGTTTTATAATGATTAAACAACGTGAAAATATATGGTTGGGAAACGTTATAACATTTTTGTATATGTTTCAATAACGTCGCTAAAACATTTTATAACTTTATAATATTGGTGTCATATCGTAAAAACATTTTAAACAATTTTTTTTAAAGGTGTACTACGTTTCAATAATGTTTTAAAATCTTATGTGCTACTTTTCAATAATGTTAAAATGTTATATGCTACAAAATGTTATACGTTATATACTGTAGATATCATTATATATATATATATATATATATATATATATATATATATATATATATATATATATAACTTATATGATGAATAAAACCGCGAAAGAAAGGAAACACAGAATGGTGCTCAAGCGCTTTCGTCTAATGACATCCTCAGGAACGCTGAAGTACATAAAAAGTTACAGCCTATATAGAGGTTACAGAAAAAAAATATATATATACAGTATATATATATATCTACAATAACGGAGAAATAAAATAAAAATAAAAATTAGAGGATTGTGGGAAGGGCATACAAATTTGTAAGGAAAAACTATCGATTTTTAGCACAAGATCAAATGAATTATTTCCAACCAATGTTATAAAAAAAAAATATATATATATATATATATATATATATACAAATTTACACTGGAAATCTGCCCGGGTTTTAGCACTCTGCCCGCATACAAGTTTACCAAAGATTTAGCGTTCTACCATTCTTATCTAAATCTGTTCTAAAGGAATTCAAAACAACAGGATCGAGTTGAAAAAGACCTTTGCTTATGTTGAAGTTATTTGCAAGTTGGATAATGGCAGACTCAAGAATATTTCTATTAACAATGTTGCTAGAGTGAAATAAAACTGAAGCATTATTCCAATCAATACAGTGGGATAACTCTGATAAATGGATGAAAAGGGCACTGGACGACTGTCCTGTTCTAACGGAATATTGATGCTGTTTTATACGTGTGTGCAAATCCTTTCCCGTCTGACCTATGTAAAAGGAATCACATTGTTTACAACCAATTTTATAGATAATGCCTAAATTATTGGTAGGGCTATTTTTTACTATGATGTTTTTTACAATATTGTTATATGAAAATACTACATTAATATCGAAAAGTTTAAGTACATTAGCAATGCCTAAAAAGCCCGGGAAATAATTCATTTGATCTTGTGCTAAAAATCGATAGTTTTTCCTTACAAATTTGTATGCCCCTCCCACAATCCTCTAATTTTTATTTTTATTTTTATTTCTCCGTTTATTGTATATATATATTTGGATATATTTTTTGTATATATTTGTATATATATATTTGTATATATATTTTTTTTTCTGTAACCTATATATAGGCTGTAACTTTTTATGTACTTCAGTGTTCCTGAGGATGTCATTAGACGAAAGCGCTTGAGCACCATTCTGTGTTTCCTTTCCTTCGTGGTTTTATTCATCATAAATATTTTTCACGTGTTACTTTCGTGAAATAATGTTCATATATATATAATATATATATATAATAATAATAATACTAATAAATTAATGCATGTACTTTATCACTTATATCGTATATTAGTCGAAAACGACCAAATTTAGACTCTATGAATACTTTATTCAACTCTAATTGTGTCACTATCGATTTCCAAATAAAGTGTCATCCAGAATTTCAAACTAGACATCTAATAACGCGTATCTAATAGGACAATGTAATATTCATTTATCAAAGTAATGTCATTGCCCGCCATTTCCCCCCCTTCGCTATCTTCAAATATCCACCGTAACACCTGTATGAAGAACACGTAATTCATGACCGTTTCACGAATCCATGCAGCTTGACATTCTGGATAACGAATGCTGATGTAAACGTTTCGGCTCGTGCATCAATTTCAGGTTATGTGTAACTCGAGTATTTGCATGAAATTTCATGATGGGGTCCCATAAAATTCATGGGAATGCAAATGTTTGTATTCGGGTCGTAATTTCCAGTAATTTATGTACAGTTGTCGCATATTTTAGTCAGAGTTTTATGTTCAGATATATCATTACAAATAAAAGCAATTCAACCTGAGTTAGTAGCCATTTTCAGTAATTATACTTGCACTATATAGTTCCACATTGGTCTATATATATATATTATATATATATATATATATATGAAAATTATTTCACGAAAGTAACACGTGAAAAATATTTATGATGAATAAAACCACGAAGGAAGGAAACACAAAATGGTGCTCAAGCGCTTTCGTCTAATGACATCCTCAGGAACACTGAAGTACATAAAAAGGTTACAGCCTATATATAGGTTACAGAAAGAAAAAAAAAAGAAAAAATAAATAACATACATACACACACACACACAAATATATATATATATATATATACATACATACATATCTATATATACAAATACATACATACATATATATATGCAATAAACAGAGAAGTAAAAATAAAAAATTATTAAAAATTAAAACCTTAAAGGATTACCAGTGAGGCGTACAGATTTGTAAGGAAAAATATCGATTTTTAGCACAAGATCAAATGGATTATAAAAATACAAATTTATACTGGAACTCTGCCCGGGTTTTAACACACTGCTGCCTATGGTCAGGTTTCGATATATATAAAAAAATAAAATGCAATTAAAAGTTAATAAAGTAGCAGACAAGTTACCAAAGATTTACTGTTTTACCCTTCTTATCTAAATCTGTTTTAAAGGAATTCAAAATAACAGGATCGAGTTGAAAAAGACCTTTGCTTATGTTGAAGTTATTTGAAAGTTGGATAATGGCAGACTCAAGAATATTTCTATTAACAATGTTGCTTGAATGGAATAAAACTGAAGCATTATTCCAATCAATAGAGTGGGATAACTCTGACAAATGGACAAAAGGGCACTGGACAACTGTCCTGTTCTAACGGAATATTGATGCTGTTTTATACGTGTGTGCAAATCCTTTCCCGTCTGACCTATGTAAAAGGAATCACATTGTTTACAGCCAATTTTATAGATAATGCCTGAATTATTGGTAGGGCTATTTTTTATTATGATATTTTTCACAATATTGTTATATGAAAAATACTACATTAATATCCAAAAGTTTAAGTACATTAGCAATGCCTAAAAAGCCCGGGAAAAATGGAAGTACTAAAATATTTTTTGACAAAGTACGAGTGTTAATATTGACACGATAGAAAGTTCGTTTTGCCTTGTTGAGACAAGATTCCATAAACGCAGATGGATAACACAAATCACTTCCAATACCGTTGATTTTTTCCAATTCGGCATCGATGTATTCCGGACTGGCGATCCTAAGGGCGCGGAGAAACATGATGAAAATATGGCCTTCTTAGTGGGGGTATCATGTCCCGAGTAAAAGTGTACGTAGGACAAATTGTTTGTCGTTTTCCGATAGATACTAAACTTAAAACCTGGGCTTTCCCTATGTACACGCACATCCAAAAATGGGATTGAATTGTCTTGCTCCACTTCTAAAGTAAACTTAATGGAGGGGACTTGATCATTTAACTGAAGGAGGAAGCTATCCAGGTCACGATTCATGGCCAGATACACAAAATATCGTCGACGTACCGCAACCAAGGGATGCCAACCCCCAGGATTCTCGAATATAGGTAATTTCGAAAAACTCCATATAAATATTGGAGAGGAGGGGCGATAAGGGGTTGCCCATAGCCATCCCAAAAACTTGTTGATAATACTCGTTATTGAAAGTGAATTTACAGTCTTTGATGCAAAGCTTAATGAGTTCCAAAACAATGTGTGAAGGTAGTGGCAGGTCATACTTATGTAATTCTTGGGAGAGAAAGTCAAGCATATCGTCAATCGGCACTTTTGTAAACAATGAACAAACATCAAAACTGATCAATTTATCGTTAGTTTCTACGTGCATTATTCAATTTTCCGTAAGATCCATGGAATTTTTTACATGTGAATCAGAGATAGTTCCGAGAATGGGGGACAAGACTTTGACAAGCCATTTGGAGAGTTTATAAGTAATAGAGCCCACCGAGCTAATAATAGGGCGCATAGGGTTACCAGGTTTGTGGGTTTTAATAAGACCGTAAAGGTAGGGCAGAGCAGGTGAAGTGGACATGAAAAGCGGAATTAAGTCCTTATGATCTTTGAGAAGGCGTTTCAAACCACTATTAAATGATTTGATGACGTCATCCTGCGGGTTCTTCCTAAGTTTGGTGTATGTGGCGGGGTCCTGGAGAAGCTCGTTCATCTTTCCGATGTAGTCCACTTTGTCCATAATAACTATGGTGTTAGCCTTGTCTGCTTTAGAAGGCCATATTTTCATCAATGTTTCTCCGCGCCCTTAGGATCGCCAGTCCGGAATACATCGATGCCGAATTGGAAAAAATCAACGGTATTGGAAGTGATTTGTGTTATCCATCTGCGTTTATGGAATCTTGTCTCAACAAGGCAAAACGAACTTTCTATCGTGTCAATATTAACACTCGTACTTTGTCAAAAAATATTTTAGTACTTCCATTTTTCCAGGGCTTTTTAGGCATTGCTAATGTACTTAAACTTTTGGATATTAATGTAGTATTTTCATATAACAATATTGTGAAAAATATCATAATAAAAATAGCCCTACCAAAATTCAGGCATTATCTATAAAATTGGCTGTAAACAATGTGATTCCTTTTACATAGGTCAGACGGGAAAGGATTTGCACACACGTATAAACAGCATCAATATTCCGTTAGAACAGGACAGTTGTCCAGTGCCCTTTTTGTCCATTTGTCAGAGTTATCGCACTCTATTGATTGGAATAATGCTTCAGTTTTTATTCCATTCAAGCAACATTGTTAATAGAAATATTCTTGAGTCTGCCATTATCCAACTTTCAAATAACTTCAACATAAGCAAAGGTCTTTTTCAACTCGATCCTGTTATTTTGAATTCCTTTAAAACAGATTTAGATAAGAAGGGTAAAACATTAAATCTTTGGTAAACTTGTCTGCTACTTTATTAACTTTTAATTTGCATTTTATTTTTTTATATATATCGAAACCTGACCATAGGCAGCAGTGTGTTAAAACCCGGGCAGAGTTCCAGTATAAATTTGTATTTTTATAATCCATTTGATCTTGTGCTAAAAATCGATATTTTTCCTTACAAATCTGTACGCCTCACTGGTGTAGTGGTTATCGCGTCTGACCGGCAATCGGAAGATCCCGGGTTCGATTCCCAGGTGGTACTTCATTTTTTCATTTGTTGTTTTCTCTTTCTCGTCTTGCGCGGAATATCTCCTATACAAGCGTCGTTCTTTACGTTATTTATACTGCGTGTTCTTTGCAGTTGAATGTATATGTATGTATGTATATATATATATATATATGTGTGTGTGTGTGTGTATGTATGTTATTTATTTTTTCTTTTTTTTTTCTTTCTGTAACCTATATATAGGCTGTAACCTTTTTATGTACTTCAGTGTTCCTGAGGATGTCATTAGACGAAAGCGCTTGAGCACCATTTTGTGTTTCCTTTCCTTCGTGGTTTTATTCATCATATATATATATATATATATATTACTGGTGGACCGGATATCCGCATCCGCACTTCTGACTGCGGATGTTATGCGGATATTACCTCTAATAAATTATGCAATTTGCAATTAAATTAGCTTATAAAGTAGCTTATAAGGCCCAGTCATGCACATCTCATGTAAAGTATTAATTTCACCGGTCTGCATGAAAATCGATTTCTTTATTTTGAGTTGTGATTCTGAAGCAGTTCGCTGCGCTGAATTAAAAAATGCTACCAGTTTTTTTCTATCACCCACAGTTTTAAAGTTATTAGCAAAACAATTTTGGAGCGTTTTGTAATTTTTTACCTTTTTTATCTTTAATTAATTTCGTTTTTTCATATTTTTCAGATAGATAATTCTAACATTACGTCTTTAAAATTTTAATAATGGCTTCTAGAGGATGTACCCATAGTCCAGACATATTTTGTTATACAGGGTGTACATAAAGTCAGGATCTATTTTTGTGAAGCACTTGGAAATTATATGGAATTCAATCATAAAATGATAAAGTGGTAACATTTATTAAATAATTAAGAGTAGGATTCGACGTGACGCCCATCAATATCCCTGCACAGCTCAAATCATTCCGCAGCATTTCTAAACACATTCTGGAGCATTTGCGGGGTTATGTTATCTGCAGCAGTTCGTATACGTGTACGTAAGTTTTCAAGACTCGTAATCTTCGTCTGATAGACGTGCGATTTGATAAAGCCCCATGCAAAGAAATCTAAAGGGGTTAAATCTGGTGATCTCGCTGGCCAAGGTCTGTTGCTTCCGCGTCCGATCCAGCGATTTGGAAAACGTCCATTTAGATAATCCTGAACAATTTTGGCATAGTGACAAGGAGCACCATCATGTTGATAAATTAATTTGTTTTTTTTACTTTTTTATATACTCATTAATTATATACTTATATATTAACTTATACTTATATATTAATTATATATATATACAGGGCGTCCCAAAAAAATGTATACACACTTTAAATACTTATAAAGGCAGTGTTTATTAAAATACATTTCATTTTCAAAATGTAATAGAATCTACAGACATTATTTAATTGTTTTGTCAACGCCTGTTTTCAAACTGACGTCCGTTCTGGTCCAGGCACTGCTGATAACGCGAAGCAATGGAATCGCAAACATCACGAAACATTTCGTTTGGTATTTGTGTGCATTCTTGTTCAATGGCTGCTCTCAATTCAGCGACTGTTGCAGGTTTTATAGCGTAGACTTTGTCTTTTAAGTATCCCCATAAAAAAAGTCTAGTGGTGTGAGGTCTGGTGAACGCGGAGGGTATTCTAACGAAACCCCTTCGTCCAATCCACATCCACATCGTGCCAAGTACCACTCGCAATACTCCACTCTTCGGTCCGGATCATCTTCATTAATAGCATGGACTAATCTTGGAATGTAACTTTTCCATTGACAGCGCTTCAAAATGCGTAGGACAGACGATTCTGAAATTCCTACCTCACGACTCGCTTGCCGCACAGATTTTCTTGGACTTTGGTGATACGTTTCCAGTACTCTTTCTTGCTTTGTGGGGCTTGTCGATGTCCGTGGTCTTCCGGAACGCTTCTTGTGGACATTCTGAACAGTTCCATCGGCTTCAAACTTATCTCTAATTCGAGTGATGGTAAGTCGCGTTGGTGGATCTGTTTGAAACTCCCTCCTAAACTGTCTTTGCACTTCAACTGCGTTTTCACACTTCCAGTAGCATTTTAGAATGAATTTCCTTTGTTAAAAGCTTAGTCTGACTGCCATTATTAATTCTAATGGGTTTAACTTGGAAAGAAGAAACATCAATTGAGCTATCAGCTGTTAAAGTGTGTATACATTTTTTTGGGACGCCCTGTATATATATATATATATATATATATATATATATATATATATATATATATATATTTATATACTCATTAGTTCTTGTAGGTGGGCTGTTTTTGTTGTCTATCTTTTTTCTTTTTCATTTTCAAGACAATTTCCGAGTGATTTTGTATGGTTAGGGCTGTTTAAATTTTTTTATTCTGAAATTAAATTTTATTGTGTTAGGGTGTGTTTTTTTTCTTTGTTTAACGTTTTATTTTGGTATTAAAAATGAAAAATGATTTTTCGTTCGCGCGTTTGCATAGAAAATTTTACAAAAATTGTTTCCCGATGTGCTGCAGTTAAATTCGGTTCGGTTAGGAATGTTTTTATAGAGGCTCACTTCCAACACAAAGCGATCACTCTTCATTATATACTGATTTGTTTTAATTTTTGTTTTGTTTACATAGTAGGCTGCGTGTATTTTTGGGTTCATAATATCTGTTCTTATTTAGAATAACTATGAAAATTTGTAGTTTCACTTGGAAACGATAAATTACTGGGATTTTTGTAATTTACAAACCATACTTGGGTCTGTGTTGAAGGAGAGAGTTGTCTCTCAGATGTAATTTGTGAATTACGAGTCTGCTTCCTATGAAATTTAGCTTTTCAAGTTGGAATTAATGTAATAAATTCATTTTCGGTATTAATATTTAAATTTTTTTTATTTACTAACTGTTTTGGAAAGTTGTTATTGTTTAAAACTTCAGTCGGGTTTACTAATGCAGTTAAAACATGGGCTAGAGTGTTCACCCGGAGATGGAGCCTTTTAGATGGCCAGTCGTTTTTGTGGCCGCTATGTGTGCTTCCCCCAAAGTGTAAGAGGGTTTGTGATTTTCAGAGAATTGATTACATGAAGTTTCTGGGGCTCATTTTTGTTTTTTGTATTTGAATGTATCGATGTGATTTCTGAGGGTAGTTTGAATAATAATATTTGTTAAATTATAATAACGGTTACTATGTATGCGCACTTTATATTTCTACTGTACAGTATTGTTTCGTGCGTTTCATGAATTTTAGTATCTTCTCCGATGTAACTGCCATAAGTGACCTTATTGGTAGCTAGGCGTGATTAAATTTTTACGAAATTTTGAGATTTGTCATATTTTTCCGTGAATTTGGCCAGAGCAAATTTGTAGTTATTGTTTCGAAGTGAACTCTCGAGAAAATTCGGTAAATTAAATATGAAATGATAATCAGTAGCAGTATAAACGTTTCGAATAACTTTTTTTCAAAATTTCAAAAGGCTCGATTTGGAGGCAACTAAGTTGAATCCAAATTCCATTCATTGAGTTTAGTTGACCCGATAGGTGATCGATCACCGATGAGAGAGAGAGAAGAGATGAGAAGAGAAACCGAAATGCGCAGGGACTTGGCGCAGGACAGTTTCGAAAGAGAAGAGAAGAGACAGAGAAGAGAAACCAAATGTGCAGGGACTTGGCACAGGACAGTTTCGATGGTCTACTGGTATTTTTCGGGCAGTAGCTAGTCACGCTGCTCGATGCTTCGCTAAATATATGTTTTTGCACTCGGTAGGCAAGCCACGAGAGCTTGAACGAGTGTCTAAGGCTTTACTATCCATACAGACATACAGTAGGTTTGTTGTGAAACTGCCTACGGCGAAGTGATCGTTTGATTATTGCCAGTAGAGAGTCTTTCAGCGGGACGTAGGAAGAGCAGCGTTCACCGACAAAAGTTGAGATGAGACAGGTGAGTTGATTCATTGACTTCTAGAATTGCAAATTCCGTCCAATTCCAGTGCGTGGTTCCCCTTTTCAGTATATCTCCCCCCTGATCCTTTTAGAATTGGACGTCTCTCTTGTCTTTTTTTCGCCATTTGGAGAGAGAGCGGACTCAACCTAAAGCGTGCTGACCTGTTGCATGGTGATGCAATCCCTTGCATTCTAGCGAAATGAGCAGGAGCTGCGATTGAAAATTGAAGAAGTCCGTTGTCAGCGTGCGGATTGTGATCTAAATAACGTCCAGCTATTAATGTACTGATTATTATGTAATTAAATTATAAGTGAAAGGGTGCGATTATTGCCCATATTTGTTGTGTTTTTCGTGAAATAGTATGTGCGCTCTGGTCAGTATTTTATATAAACGTTTTCTTATTTTTTTCTAGGTTGCCCTGATAGTAACTGTATAACTATGTAACTGTATAAAAAATTGTTTCAAATGTAAAGCGATCTTTGATGAGGAATCGCTGGAATAGGTTGTGAACTTGAAATTTGTGTAACCAATGTTAAGAAAATTGTCCGTTATTTTTTTGGCACGTTATAGATTCGTTACAGGTTGTAAATTTGATTATTAGTGTGAAATGTTATTTTATGCAAATGTTGTGAAAATTATAAAGTTTGTTTTCGATTTTTATAAAATGATACAAAATATCTGATGTGTGGAATTTGTCATTCTAATGATTTCTTGTCTATTTCTAACTTGAAATTTGTTGAAGGAAAAAAATTGCAAAATAAATAACTTTGTTGAATAAATGAATAAATTTGTTATATTAATAAGTTTTCCTAGTGTAAAACTTATTTTCAAGTGGGTGATGCGAGTGTAGTAATGTCTAATTAAAAATTAGAATGTTTTGGTTATAAGAAATTAATAAAGAAGATAAGAATAATTAATAAATGTAAAATTAAGATAAATATTGGTTTGTTTATTTAAATTATAATAAAATACTGGTTGGCAACCAGGAGTGGGACCAAGCGGAGGCTTGGTGGAAGTACCCTTTAGTCATCGGCCGCCTCGCGTTTAAAAAGGTGTTCTCCCGTGTTAGAATGTAATTGTGAATTTAAATTCTTTTGTGTCTCTCTCGTCTTAAGTATTATAATTAAATTCCCACTCGCATTACCCCGTTTAACTAAGTCTGTTTCGCAATAATAAAGTAATAAAAAGTGTAATGAAGATTATAATTGACCCCAGTCTCCCTTTTGATTGTCTAACGGTTTCTCGACTCGGCCGGCTACCATGCATTTATGTACTGTAATGCGAAAAGCGAGTGAAAAGCGTGTAAGGAGAATGATTAATGGTAGGAGAAAAATTGAATAACAAGTAGAAAGTAAAGAAAATAATGAATTATAATAATGAAGAAGTGTAATCACGACAATTTTTATCATAATGAAAACATTAATATTGATTTTAATTCTTATGCATTGCCTGCCATAATAGTAATATCACGAAATTTGAAAAATTATGCCATATATTCATAATTCTATATTATATTGATAGATTAACTAAATATCCGCATCCGCACGCGCGGATATTGAAATTAAAGATCCGCATCCGCAGATGTTGAAAAACTGACATCTGGTCCACCACTAATACGTATATATACTCTATATACTATACGCTGCCAGCACCATGGTCGCTGTGCCTTCATCGGTGGCTGTTCGTGGACGGCCACTTCTCGGTTGGTCTGCAACACTTCCAGTCTTCTTGAACTTCTCAATGAGTTTGGCAACGGTGTCGTGTGTGATGTGCGTGCCTGGGGCGTGTCTCCTGTTAAAATCCTCGGCAACCTTGCGACAGCTTTCTGATTCTGCCAGAAGAATGATCTCTATACGCTTTTCTTGAGACAAAGTCATCTCAGCACATCACCTGCAAAAAAATAAAAAATAAATAATCATTTATTTATCATGACCATTTTGCCTATGTATGGAGACTTTTGACTCACCCTGTGTATATATAATATATATATATAATATATATATATATATATTATATATATACAGGGTGGGCGGAAAGTAGCTCCCTATTTTGGATTGGTAAAAAAATACGTATATTATCCATTTATTTCAGAAGAAATAATATGAAAAGGTAGGCATACATGGTAGGTTTTCTCTAAAATTCAATGTGGGCTCCAACTCTTTCCACCAGCTTCTGGAGCCGCCCAGGAATGGCGTCCACTGACTTTAGCAGGAACTCCGGCGGGATGGAGGACATGACTTCCCGAATTCGGTCCTCCAGTTCTTCCAATGTCCTCGGTTTGGTGCGGTAGACTTCTTCCTTTACCCACCCCCAAAGAAAGAAGTCGCACGGTTACCGCTGAAAAACGGCAGAATCGGTTCAGTGTAACGGTGTGGTGTGGTATGACCTCAGATCAGGTTGTGAGCCCGTTCCTTCTGCGCAACACCATGAATGCTGAGCGGTACCTTGCTATGTTGCGAAACGAGGTCTGGCCGGTTGTCAGCACATGGGAGAACATCGACGATCTGATATTTATGCAAGATGGCGCTCCTCCGCACTTCGCTCTTGTTGTCCGTGAGTGGCTGGATGCCCACTTCCCTGGGCGTTGGATTGGTCGTCGTGGTCCACATCAATGGCCAGCCAGGAGCCCCGACTTGACACCGTGCGACTTCTTTCTTTGGGGGTGGGTAAAGGAAGAAGTCTACCGCACCAAACCGAGGACATTGGAAGAACTGGAGGACCGAATTCGGGAAGTCATGTCCTCCATCCCGCCGGAGTTCCTGCTAAAGTCAGTGGACGCCATTCCTGGGCGGCTCCAGAAGCTGGTGGAAAGAGTTGGAGCCCACATTGAATTATAGAGAAAACCTACCATGTATGCCTACCTTTTCATATTATTTCTTCTGAAATAAATGGATAATATACGTATTTTTTTACCAATTCAAAATAGGGAGCTACTTTCCGCCCACCCTGTATATATATATATATATATATATATATATATATATATATATATAATATTATATATATATATCGCATGGTAACAATATACGAGCAAAGAGTCAAGTTTTCCTAATTAGTGTAATGAATTATTAATGTATTAATTATGGTTTGTAATGATATACATATATATATATATATATATATATATATATATTATAATTAATAAATCATTATTGTTATTACTACAATCCCTGGAACTCTACTCTCTCGAAAGATGGCGCAAGCGGTACACAATAATATACATATGGAAAATACTTGAGGGCTCTGTCCCTAACCTTAGAAATGAAATAGAAACAAACTGGAATGAGAGTAAAGGGAAATTTTGTATGGTCCCAGCTGGGGTGGGAAAAGGGGCCATGGAAACGAGGATGGAAAATACCCTCAGAATACGAAGCCCAAAGCTTTTCAATGTCCTACCAAAAGAAGTGAGGAATCCCCAGCACATCGACCTGAATAACTTCAAGAACCAGCTGGACAGATTCCTGTACAAAGTCCCTAACCAGCCATGCGTGGCTGGCTACGAGGGCAGGAGGAGATCAGACAGCAATTCCCTCCTTCACCAAATCCCGCAAATGAGGCGGGATGCTGCAGAGGGGGTCGACTGTAGGTCGATCCTGAACCATCGTTCAAACTCACCTGAAGTATACCTAAAGTATTATTATCATTATTATTATAATTATTATTATTAGTAGTATTAATTTAACCATACTGATCAAAGTAAAGCAATATTGTGTATTCAAAAGTCATGAAATAATAACACCAAACTGTAAATAACCTTACATTAAGTTAAGTGCATAATTAAGCAATTAATACTGGCTTTCTTCTTTCTTTCCACCTGAAAAACTCAAATTATATGTAAGAAAATAAATTTTTACAGTTTATAAAACTGAAAAGACCCATATATACACATATATATATATATATATATGTATAATATATATATATATATATATTACAGGTCTATTGCTGTCGCTTCCTGCTTCTCGAAACTACTAGAAAAACTCTTGTTACTCCGATTAAATGAAATGATTACCCATGGACATCTAATCACTTTGGTTTTAAAAGGTTCCACTCAACTGACCTATGTATCTATGTACTTAAGGAAATAATATCTAAATACACTGACAGTAATTCAACTATTCATAGCTATTGCCTAGATATAAGTAAGGCATATAATAGAGTGAACCACAATGTTTTATTTAAAAAAACTAGTAGACAGGAAGGTTCCCATGTACATATTAAATTTCTTGAAATTTTGGTATTCCCACCAATATTTTACCGTTAGGTCGGACAATATACTATCCGAATGTTTTGTCTCCTCTTGCAGAGTGAGGTAAGGCTCCTTGCTCTCTCCTATGCTGTTTAATGCGTATATTGACGGGGTTTAATTGCTTCACTTTATGAAGCATAGATAACAAAAGGATAGATAATACAAGGATAAATAACTTAGTTTATGCCGATGATATGGTGCTAATGTTACAAAAACTAAGTTTATGCAATTCCATCCTAAAAACTGTCATCAGCCAGCTAATATTAGGTTTAAAATGAGAGATGAAGTAATTGAGGAAGTACAAGAGTTTAAGTATTTGGGTCAAACTATCACCAGCTCCTAGAGGGATGACTCAGATATAAGAAAACAATCTCGAAGCCTTTGTGCTAAAGCGAATATGACTATAAGGAACTTTCTGTTCCGAAGAAGTAAAGCTAAAGACACTCTTTCGTACTTTCTGCAGTAATATAAACGGAGAGCAACTCTGGGTGAATTGTAAAAAAGGTTCTGGCAGAACACTAAATTTGCTATACAACAGGTCTTTTAGGCTCCTACATAAATTATTCCCAAGATGCTCAGCTTCGCAAATGTTTGCTACCCGCTATGTCCCGAGCTTCCCAGATTTAACAAGACGTGTTCAATACAGTCTAATGCAAAGAATTAAAAAATCAACCAACCCGACCATCCAAGCTATTCATGAGTTCTGCCGTTTGTTTTCTAAGCTATGGAATTCATGTAGCTCCACTTAACTTCGACATTATATTATTATACACTAAGCTATACTCTCTCTCTCTCTCTCTCTCTCTCTCTCTCTATATATATATATATATACTCGTGTGTATATATATATAGCAAGGAATAAGAGGACAAACAGATGGTACATGTTTATTTACAAACGTTTAGGAAATTTCAATTTCCATCATCATTGCTAAAATTATAAAATCAAATATATAAAATTAAAAAAAAAAATATAATGAACGGAAACTTATACAATATATTTAAATAAACGTGTGATATTAATTGTGTTTACAAGATATATTTAAGTAATTAAAATAAAAAATAAAAAATAAAATATAGAAGAGTGATCAATATTCAAAATATAAAGTTAAATGTGAATAAAATTAAAATGAGTCTTACCAGGTTATTATCAAGGTGAGGGGACTAATTGAGCAGAGGGTTGGGAATGATTGGTTGTTTGAAGGAGTTCATATTAGAAGAGTTGGCGCCAGACGGAGTGATGGTGGATTTCTTCTCAGTGGTAGGATATGACAGTTTATCTGGTTATGTTTAAGTTAAAGGCAGAACTATAATCGTTGAGAGTTGGTTTAATGCTGAGGATGTATAGGGACTCTAAATGCGGAGGTCGGTTAGATGGTTGGATGCGTTAATAATTTTGAAATTGGAGGGAAGTAGTAGGTGGTTGTGAAGGTGGCAGTGATCCGTATTGCTGATTTGGAAGGTTTATTTAAGGGCTGCGATGTTCTGGTAGAAATACCGCGATGCTCGTCCACTCTTGTTTGATATTGGCGAATGGTGCTGCCAATATAGTTCGCTTTGCAGCGAACACAGTTGAAAACGTAGATGGTGGACGAAGCAAGGGCTGAGGTGTTTTTTCTTTGTGGTTGAGGTGTGATTTGATGCTGTTATAAATAAACATGTACCCTCTCTTCGTCCTCTTATTCCTTGCTTAGCTACGGCTCCCCAAGAACAAACCCTTCACTCAAGTTATCATAGAAAGATACGACCGAGTCACGTTGAAGAGGTACAAAGACTCAAAAAACATCTACTGAAAATGGACAAAACTAACTGCGACCTTCATTTCTTGAATGTTTGTAAGTTATAATTCTGCTCCTAAATTCATCAAATTTAAACTCTATAACAAGCGACTCTACAACTCTAATATGTACAAATCTTTCCAGTGGAAACTAATGAGTAGAGAAATTAAATTTAAGCATACCAACAGTAAAAAAACTCCTCGCTAAATATAATCTCATTTTAACTCAACAGAAAGAATCCGTAAGCCTTATAGACTACTTAATGTTAAAAAGAAAACTATTAAAGATACCAACACCTACCGGAAACAGATTCAACAACGACATAATAGAAAATTAAACCAATTAGGCCTAAACTCCAACCTTCAGCCCCTAAATCCTGATCCAACAATCTTTAACTTTTCTAATAGAATTTTAAGTGCCAATGAAAGACGACTCCTCTCTTTAGGCCTAGATTTTAAATTACCAAACTTTAAGATAAACTATTTTAAACACTTTTTATCATTCGAAAATCTCTTTCATAGTTTAAAAAAATTCTCAATAGTTGATGAGACAAAACTTCCATTCTTAAAGTCTTCAATTACCCACATCGCAAATAAATACTTTTATAATTTGAACTTTACAAAGTTTCCCACCCCTCTCCTAATCGATAGAAAAGACCTCTCCTGCCTTAAAGAACTATCTAAAGACGACTCCATCATAATCTTACGCCCTGACAAAGGTAAAGGCACCCTCCTTCTTAATAAATCGGATTACATTAATAAGGTTAACAACGTTCCTAACGATTCCACAAATTCAAAAAGATTAATGACAATCCCTTAACACTCCTTAAAACTTGAAGACAAAATCAACCGTTTCCTCAGAAAACTATACGATCAGAATAAAATTTCGGAAGACATTTACAACCAAGTACGTTCTTCCGGCTCGTCCCAGGTACTCTTTACGGTCTCCCCAAAATACACAAACCCAACTTACCCATTAGACCCATCCTTTTGGCCAAATGATTACAAACTAACAAAATTCCTAATTCCCACCTTAACCCCCCTAACCCAAAACGAATATTCCGTAACCAATTCCTATGAATTCGCTAAAGAAATACTGACCGTAAATAATTCAAATAACCTCCATATGCATAGTTTTGACATAGCATCCCTTTACACCAACATACCCATTAAAGAAGCCATCGACATCTGTATCAACAACTTATTTACCAACAATCTGAACACAGCCCTTAATTTAACGAAACAGGAATTCACCAAGCTGCTAACGCTTGCCGCTTCAGACACCTATTTCTTTTTTAATCAACAACTTTATCAACAAACCGACTCACTAACTATGGGATCCCCCTTAAGTGCCACTTTAGCCAACATTTTTCTCAGTCACCATGAAAATAACTGACTACTCCATTGCCCCACCCACTACAAACCATACCTATATAAAAGATACGTTGACGACACCTTTCTCCTTTATGACAATGCCAACCACGCGCCCCTTTTTCTTAACTATCTTAATTCCCAACACAAAAACATTAACTTCACCAAAGAAGACGAATCCAATAGAACCCTACCCTTCCTAGATATAATAATAATAAAACGAAACAACAAATTCACCACCTTCATATATCGAAAACCCACATACACAGAGAGGCCTAGGTACTAATTACCTAAGCCACAGCCACAATGCCACACCCCTTCGCCATATAAAATAAACAGCATCAAAATCTTAATCCACCGCGCCTATCAACTTTGCTCTTCGTACTTATCCCTCCACAACGAAATAGAATTCATTCATAATTTCGACATTAAGAACTTCCCAAAACATCTATTACAATTTTTAACCAGAAATTTTCTTAATAATATTTACCAACCTCCCCTTAAAGTCCCCACCGTTAAAAAAGACATACAATACTTTTCCTTTCCCTATGACGACCATATTAGCCACAAAATACTCTCAGAACTCCGTCTCCTCCTCAACCCTCTTTATCCCCCAATTAACTTTCAATTCGTTTTCACCAACAACAACAGCATCAAATCATACCTCAACCACAAAGAAAACACACCTCAGCCCCTTGCTTCGTCCACCATCTACGTTTTCAACTGTGTTCGCTGCAAAGCGAACTATATTGGCAGCACCATTCGCCAATATCAAACAAGAGTGGACGAGCATCTTAATTTTATTCACATTTAACTTTATATTTTGAATATTGATCACTCTTCTATATTTTATATTATTTTATTTTTAATTTTAATTACTTAAATATATCCTGTAAACACACCATTAATATCACACGTTTATTTAAATATATTGTATAAGTTTTCGTTCATTATATTATTTTTTTTTATATATTTGATTTTATAATTTTAGCACTGATGATGAAAATTGAAATTTCCGAAAAGTTTGTAAATAAACATGTACCATCTCTTTGTCCTCTTATTCTTTGATATATATATATATATATATATATATATATATATATATATATATATATATATATATATATATATATATATATAGAGCTTAGTGTATTATAATAATAATAATAATAATAATAATAAAAATAGTAATATACACGCATATACATGTAAAATCTATATTTATGTGTAAATAAATAATTGAATTGAATCGAAATGAGTTTTTCATTAAATTTATGTTGAAATTTGAATCGTGTGAATGCATCTATTAAAGACGAAAGAAATATAAAAATTACATTTTCATTACCAATAAAGCTTTAAACTATGTTTTGCCAGTTTTGATGTCTGAAAATTCCAGTATTCTTAATAAGTAATTTTTTTTTATTCCTTAACTGGTATAATGTATAGGCGTGGATGTATGATGAATTCGACACGAAGAAAAATGGTTATTTTTTCTACAACAAAATGTGTTCAGTTTATTTTTCTCATGTCTGGATTTACGAGTAGGCGTATATATTAAAAAAAATGAATGTTAAGTTTCTTTTATAAATTTGAATGGCATATTTTTATTTAAAAAAATGTATTTATTTACACACACACACACACATATATATATATATATATATATATATATATATATATATATATATATATATATATATATATATTACAGACAATATGTAAAATTAGGCAATTTCTAAACTGACTGAAATTTTTTTTCCTTAACTGGTATAATGTATAGGCGTGGATGTATAATGAATTCGACACGAAGAAAAATGGTTATTTTTTCCACAACAAAATGTGTTCAGTTTATTTTTCTCACGTCTGGATTTACGAGTAGACCTATATATTAAAAAAAATGTTAAGTTTCTTTTATAAATTTGAATGGCATATTTTTATTTAAAAATTTATATATATATATATATATATATATATATAATATATATATATTACAGACAATATGTAAAATTAGGCAATTTATAAACACTGAAATTTTAGGCAATTTGTTAACTGGAATGTTCGATTTACTTAATACCTAATTAAACCTAACGTAGCCATGAATTTTTAGGCAACATATTGAGAAATACAAGTGGGCATGCATATGCAGCATTACCAGAAAGGTTAAGTTAGGTTAGGTTAGGTTTTGTGTGTATCACCAATTTGACACATTGCCTGAATTTCAGTCAATTTATAAACTACCTAATTTTAGACATTTACTGTAACATATACAGTATATATAGTGGGGCTTATAAGTGTTCGTACATAGAACTATTTCAGTTTTAGCAGTAGTTATCTTCTGTACCATGCATAAGATAGTTATGAAAAGTTTACCGTTCGTTTGGAAGAATTTAACAAATAAAGAGATTAGTTTAACTGTAATATATAGTGTAAAACATCAAAGAATTTGAGGAAAATAAAAAAGTTAATTGAAACAGTTTTCGTACATTTATTTACAAAATTATCTAATACTTCGTGTATTCGCCTAAGGCTTGAAGAATTTAAAATTTTCATCAGTAGTTGGCTGTTTATTTATGAGAAACTGTTGGCAATTGTGAATTCTAAAATTTCTCTGTGAATCTTCATGGAAGACGGATGACTGTACAAGCCATTAGTAAGCAATGGGTCATCGTGGTAAAGAGCTGTCTACAAATCTTAAGAGATCTGTTATTGTTGCATATGAGTCTGGAAAGAGTTATAGGAAGATAGAAGAAGAACTTCAAATTCCATTTACGAAGGTTGTTGTAGTTATAAAGAAATTGAAAGGATTTGGAACAATCAAAGCTCTAACAAGGTGTGGACGACTTTTCAAGATTTCAGAATGTACATCTAGACGGATTGAAAGATTGGCTGCTGCGAATCCAGAAGTGACTGCAAGTGATATTTGCCAGACATTAAGACTGTCTAAGATCGATGTCCATCCCTCTACTGTACGTCGTACATTGAGAAAGAAAGGTCTGCATAGAAGAGTTGCACAAAGAAAACATCTGCTACGAAAAGTGCACAAAGAAACTCATTTAAAGTACGCCATGAATCATCAAAATGATGGATTTGCATTCTCGAAGAAAGTTCTGTGGACAAACCAGACAAAAATTGAATTATTCGGGAACAACGAGAAACGGTATGTTTGACGAAAATCAAATGCTGCATTCGAGGAAAAAAACATTCTTCTTTCGGTTAAACATGGTGGTGGTAGTTTGGGTCTTTGGGGATGCTTTAGTGCTCCTGGTCAAGGAAAGCTTGTTGTCATCAATGGAATCTTGAATTCGAAGAAATATCCGTATTGTCTTCAGTTCGAAAGTTGCAAATGGGTTGCAGTTGGGTACTACAGATAATGATTCAAAACATTAAAGTAGGAGCACCATGAAATGGGCTCATGAAAAGAATTTTAAACTTCTCAAATGGCCCAGTCAAAGCCAAATCGAGAATTTATGGTTTTCATTTGAAAAAAAAGCTGTCCGCAAGAGAAACCCTTCGAATCTAAATGAATTGCAACATTTCTTCAGAAAATTGAGCTAAAATTTCAACTGAGAGATGTCGAAACCTTGTAGAAAGTACCTAAAACAAATCACTGAAGTCGTTAAAGCAAAAGGTGGACAAACGAAGTTTTAAATAACTTTGTAAATAAATGTACGAAAAATGTGCACTTTATTTTTTTATTTTCTTCAAATTCTTTGATGTTTTACATCATATGTTAGAGATGAACTAAGTTTTTATTTGTTAAACAAGCAGAGCCTTCGGCTCCCTGCCCTACGGGCGGGGCTTGTGCTTCGCAAACTCGCCTACGGCGAGGGCACGTTAGGGTTACCCTTTGGGCGGAGGTCATTCTCCCTCTCCCCCCAAAACCCCCTCACTCCCTTTATGCAACTTGGGGGCTAATCCCCTCCACCATTACCCCCCCCCTCTCCCATTACCCCCACCCCATCCTCCATTACCCCCACCCCGAGGTCATTCTCCCTCTCCCCCAATCCCCTCTTTATGCAACTTGGGGGGATAACCCCCACCCCCTTTGTTGCATAAAATGGTTGAAACATTGTGGGTAATTTTTTTTATTTAAACAGGAAATGGAAGGAATTGTAGGTTTTTTAATAGTTTAAGGATTTTTCCAAACGAACAGTAACTTTTTCATAATTATCCTTTGCATGGTACAAAAAAAAGATAATGTCGAATATAACTGAAATATTTCTCTGTTCGAATGTTTATGAGCTCCACTATATATATATATATATATATGGAACAAGCGAAACTATCCACTTTTGTAATGACCTTTCGGAATTTATTTCTGGAATTTTACCTTTTTGAAGTGTGGAACGTGTATCTTCAAATTTTAAAATACAGAGTAAAGGACATAAATTTTTGCGCTGTTTGTTTGATGTTCATTATTTCACATATAATACGAAACAGTTCCGCGTGTATATACAGTATAGTAGAGTATGGCATAGAAATGTTATAAAAATTAATTTTGTATCATTAAACAAAAAATAACAAAATTCTTATAAATGAAACAAAAATTATTTGCAATAGGCATTTTTTGCTTACTATAAGCAAATATTTTTTTGTGATTAGGTATTTTCAGTGCCATTAATAGTGTAGCTTTTTAATGTTCTGTTGGCAAAGTGGAACATGATTAAAAAATGAACTTATTGAAATGATTTGCAACAAATCTCAGATCAATAATACGACAACTGTTCATTTTTCATTTCATTTTTTATAATCTTTATATTTAGTTAGTCAATGCCAACGCCCGTAGCTCAGTAGGTGACCCCGTTTTATAAGTGAAGACATTGAGGTCGCGGGGTTCGAATCCCGATGATTCTAGTAATGACAATCTAGGAGTAAACGCAATAGACTGCATTAGGTAGTCTGAGCTCTGTGCTAGTTTCTGTCTGATTATTATTATCTAGTCGGCCTTTTTATTACTATTCATGCAATATTCTTCGTAGTACAATTTTACGAGTATTAAAATCTATCATCTTTTTAGCTAATTATATACTGCCACGTATTCGATTCAGGAGTTGGCCATTTTTTCGTCTGGAAAACGATAATATGGACAAATTGTAACCAAATAAAAGTATAAAAAGGAAAATATTAATTTTTCTCTGTCAGACTTCTGTAATATTTAGAGGAAAAAAATACTAAAAAAAAATCTATTGCAGGAATTCATTTCAGTTTATCTTTCAAGCATTAATTAAAGTCACACCAATGCAAGAAAATTAGTTACGAATCATGGCTTCAAAGTAGATGTTGGATTATCATGATAAGATTAACAAACAAACAATAAAGCAAGTGATTCGTTTCTCTCCACACATCACGATCGAAGGAGATAAACCAATTTGTTATCCTCTAACCACGTCTCCCTAAAGGTATATTATTAATTAACTTCGAGTGGTTACTTTATCATACGTTACTTATATATATATATATATATATATATATTTTTTTTTTTTAATTGGGGTTGTTTAACCTCCTTCGCAACATCTAAGGTCATATGACGGAGGGGACCTACAGCTTTACGTGGGATCCGAACCACGGGTCGCTACATAATCTAGGCGCAGAGGACGGTCTCCCATCCAACTACTACCCAGACCCAATGTCGCTTAACTTCGCTGATCTCCGAGAAGCGGTGTTACGACATCCGCCACTACGTAGCCCATATATATATATATGGTAGTGCTGTTTTCTTATATATATGTAAAAATGAACAATGAATAATCCCTTCATTTATATAATTCTGATGATACTTCGTAATATTTATCTAAGCCTTATAATCTTATTGATATATATTCATTTTTACATAAAACGAGTTTGGATAAAACTTTGATTTGCTTTCTATTTTATAATTGGTGAATTATTTCTTTGTAAACTACGTAATCAGTTTGTATAAAACCCAAAATCGTATAACGCTGACACAAGTTTGGATACATTTTTTATTTGCTTTCTATTTTATAATCGGTTAACTATTTCTGTTTAAACAACTTAATCGTTTTTGTAGACTTAGCTTAATAATGTAATCCTGTTCATTTTCTGTATAAGGGGTTCCAAAAAACCTTAGCCCCCTCATTTGCAGCTTACATGTTTACTTATATCGAAATAGTTTTTAGTGATTATAAAAATATATAAAATTCTTTATTTATTGCAGGTATTAAAATTACTCTAGCTGATAAAGTGATAATATAATGGCTTCTCAATTAATTGGTGATTCGGAGAGGCAACGTGTGATAGATCGCATACGAACAATAACATTTCGGGAAGCTCGTGATGCTGGAGCCACCTTTATAACACGTTCATGGGTTGCCAAAAAGTTGCGAAGAAGTGAGGACTTCGTCAAAAGAAATTGGAATAAAACTTTGGATGAATGTGAAATGGATACAACCAAATCTGGGCGCCCAAATTTGCCACTCTCTCAGGAAACAAAGGACATCATTGAAAGCGGTACGCGTAAGCGGAAAAACAGCTGTGCTAAACTTTCTAGAGAGATCGAAGTGTTGAGAGGAAAGATCGTTAGTGGTGAGATCATTCGACTGTACCGTCATAGGCAAGGTTTAAAGCTTTGGCATGAATTTCCAAAGCCAAGAAAAACTCAACTTAACATCGATGACAGAATGTGGTTTGCCCATTATCTTGAAGATTGGGATGTGGATGATTTCATGCATTTAGCTGTCTCCGATGAATTTTTTGTTTACGTAACACGTCGGCCTAACTACCAAAATGATCGAGTGTGGGCCACAACACCAGATGAAATCGATGACAATGAACATTATCGCGAATTATTAAAAAGTCCAGACTCTGTTGGTGTGTTTGTTTTGTTCACTGCAAAGAAGCTCATGTGGGTGCTGAAGCCAAATGGTCAGAGTTGGGATGGACAGTATTTTCGTGATATTATTCTATCCCAGCATGTCATTCCTTTTCTAAGAAACCCAAACAATGTTATGGATATCGATCAGGTCACACTTCTGCACGATAAGGCCCCTGCTTTAAGGCATTAGCCACTCAACAGTTGTTGCGGAACCATGAGATCGATTTCTTTGGAAATGAAGAATGGCCAGGAAATTCTCCTGACCTGAACGTCTGTGAACACATTGGATCAGTTATAAAGGACAAGGTTGAATGTCTCTTGTTTCAAGAACCTGCAGCAAATCGATTTTCGAAGGATACAATGACGCAACACATTAAAACTGTTTTAGTAAATTTGCGTAACGATAAAGATCTATTCACGTCACTTTTGGCAAGCTACCCAAAGCGAATTCAGGCTGTCTTGGAAGCCAATGGCGGGAACACCAAGTTTTAATTGTTTCTCATTAAATGCAAGATTAAATTCTCTTTTGTAAGGTATGTTTAGTTTTACTGTACCTCTAATGGTTTAGGGCTTTAGGCCATGGGCGGGGGGGCTAAGGTTTATTGGAGCCTCGTACATACTCTCTTCGTTGTAAAAGTTGAAGTCATGTTCTGCTTAACGTTTAATTTTTAATCTTAAGCCTTTAATTTTTGCCATGTGCCTGTTTGTTTGTAATTCGTGATGGGAAGGTATATTTCAATTCCATTTTTAGTTAACTCGGCAGATCATGATAACATCAGATCTGTCAATATACGGTTTAAATAAAATATGGCTTCCTCTTGCTTAGCAGTTTACACATTGCTTCAGCAAAAATATTTGTTTTGTCTTTAAATGTTTTGTAAAGTAAATCAGCCTATTGAAAAACCAACACAAAAACAGATCAGCATTAAATAATAATGACGTCAGAAGGAAGTTTAGTATAAAAGCCCATAAAATTTCTCCAATGTTCATTCTGACTAGACTTAGAGGCTGAGCATTACCCGTAACATTTTAGCAGTAAAATATAGTAAGAAATATCTTTGTCTTCTCCTTCGAGCCTCCCTCTCTTCAAAGAATTTAGTCTTAAATAGAGAAAAATAATTTCCCGATACGTCATAAGAAGAATCGAGGAACTTAGAGAGAACTTAGTCTTAAATAGAGAAAACTAATTTCCCGATACGTTATAAGAAGAATCGGGGAACCTTCAGAGAACTTAGTCGTAAATAGAGAAAAATAATTTCCCGATACGTTATAAGAAGAAATCGGAGAGTAGTATAAGAGAAACTTCTGCGATTTCCTATAAGGTATCAGCTACTCCAGAGTAATAAATCCGTTGTTGCCACCTAACCAGAACCCCCGTCAACTTCGAACCGACCAAGGCCATAGACGGAGGGGTTAACATATATATATACATACTGTATATATATATATATATATACTGTGTGTGTGATTGTATATATATATATATAGAATAAAAAGGATGATCAACGCCTATGTCAACATTATGAAGATTTAATATCAAACGTTTCGAAAGTCAAACTCCCATCATCAGTGGTAGGTTTAATTTGTACGCAGAACTATAGTCAGTCAGCTTCGGCTTTTGTGTAGATATAAGTATACAGCATAAAGACCCCATAATTCCCAGGTCTGCTTCATTTTGCAAAGTGGTTTTAAAATGAAACAGACCTGAGAATTATGGAGTCCTTATATATGAGTACGTGACCTTATATACATATATATATATATATAGACAAAAGCCGAAGTTGAATGACTATAGTTCTGCGTACAAATTAAACAACAAACCTACCACTGTTGATGGGAATTTGACTTTCGAA
This sequence comes from Bathynomus jamesi, assembly GCA_023014485.1. Lineage (NCBI taxonomy): Eukaryota > Metazoa > Arthropoda > Malacostraca > Isopoda > Cirolanidae > Bathynomus > Bathynomus jamesi. The sequence continues at coordinate 481,862 of JAJOZX010002862.1, forward strand.
ACGTCAGATATTAAATCTTCATAATGTTGACGTAAGCGTCGATCATTCTTTTTATTCTTAAATGCCAGTTCCTTACGAACACCCCTTTCTCTACAATTATTGTTATTATATATATATATATATATATATATATATATAGGTATATATATACACACACACAGTGTGTGTGTATATATATTTTTTTCTTTGCAAAAAACTTCACTTTTTTCTAGGTAAAGGTCAAAATATGATAATAAAAACCCACTCTAATAGACAGAGTTTATTTCCACAACAGTTTCGATGCCCACTGGCATCCTCTTCAGGTGGATACAGAATACCGCATTCGTTTTTCTGTATCCACCCGAAGAGGATGCCAGTGGGCATCGAAACTGTTGTGGAAATAAACTCTGTCTATTAGAGTGGGTTTTTATTATCATATTTTTTTCTTTCTTTCTTTTTTAAGTTACAGCACATACAGGATACAGAAGCATAGTTCCTCTTTCTTAAATCAGCACCGTGGTGCTATTTCCCTATAAAGAAAGTGAAGCCACCGAACTCGGGGGTTCGAATCCCGATGGTGCTGGTAAATATTAATCCAGGAGTTACCGCAATGGGCCGCATTAGCGTGGCGTGAGCACTGTGCCACTTTCGAGTCCTCCTAACTAACTGATTATTATAATCATAAATTATGCAATCACACTGCTTGCGAAACTCTATAGCCAAAAGTATATAATTATAATAATTATAATAATAATAATAATAATAACCTGAATTATAATTTAAAATTAATTATTATTATTATTATTATTATTATTATTATTATTAAATGTGAATGAAACAGTTTGAGGACCTGTCATAAAGAAGATGAGATTAATCATTCGCTGAAATGTTCGCAAAATTTTTACTTTCAATGAGTAATTTTTGTCACCACGAAGTCGTACGCATGAAGAGACTTTCTTTATGAATACTGACATCTTCCATCTCGCTTCATCTTTCTGAAGTTGACGTAGATGAGGAAAAAGTTTGGAGGGATAAGAAGTTAAGTGGTCGTTGATGTATTTAAATTAACATTTGACTCTTTCAACTTGGAAAGATTATTTTTGGACCTATATTATAATTTTTCAAGGTCATTAGAGAGAAGAGCTCTTTTGATGTTTGATAAACATTATCACTTTTGTTGTTGAGGATATTTATAATCGCAAAAGGCTTTAAACTCCCACAATTCTTTCTTTTTCCGTAACAATACGATTTTCATAACCGAGAGTTTGTTATTTTGATTGTCTATTTTCTCGTACACATTTTTCAGTTTTGAATTGTTAATATTTAAAGTTTTCGCGAAACATTTCAAACATAAGTGTCATATTCAGAGTGTGAAGCTTATCCCTTTAGTGAGCGCCATAAAACCTATCATTTCTCCTCTGGGAGGGAAGAATTCAATTTCTAATTAACTCGTGTAAGTTTTATTAATTTGATCATTAACACGGGACGACTCAAACTCGAACCACCATTAGCATCATCATCTGTTATAATAAGGAACCACAACAGCAATTTCACTCTCAAGGGGATATTCGCAATATGTAACAATCAAAAGGAAGGCAACACTATTTGACTGCTCAAATGACACATTCTTCATGTCCATCAAATGAAGCAACGACTTCATAAATTAATTTAAAACTTTTTAACCACTGATGCATGGTTAAGAATTCTCGAAAAATATTCCCAAAATGGAAAATTATCAGATAAACACCAAATTCCCAAAAAATCAAATCATTAAAATTTTATTTAACCCGCTTCTCGCCAGATGATCCATATATCAGAATATATATATATATATATATATATATATATATATATATACGAGGGTAATTCAATAAGTATCCGCACTTTTTATTTTCACAATTTTATTTTCACATCTGACAGATTATAAACACATCACTTCTCAACATAGTCTCCCTGTTTCTCAATACACTTGGTCCAGCGATCTACAACTTACAAGCTTCCTAATGTAGATCGCTGGGCTAAGTGTATTGAGCAACACGCAACAGGGATACTATGTTGAGAAGTGATGTGTTTATAATCTATCAGATGTGAAAATAAAATTGTGAAAATAAAAAGTGCGGCTACTTATTGAATTACCCTCGTGTGTATATATATATATATATATAATATGATTAAGACACTGGGCTGCTGATCGGGGGGTCGTAAGATCGACTCCGGGAGGGGATTTTGTAATTTCTGACCACCGTGAATGGTCGTGGTTTGGATTCCACGTTAAACTGGAGGTCTAAGACGGAGGAACAAACTTGACCTTCGTCAGAATGAACAACTCGAGCGGAAGCAAAGCCAAGGTTTACTAAGTTATATACACTGTGTGTGTATATATATATATATATATATATATATATATATGGGAATGAACTCAGAATGGTCCCCTGAGTTTTTTATGATACACACAGACCATGCATTGAACAAGGAACTCTTCTGGGATAATTAAATCCACTATAGTCAGAATAAGTAATGGTAAATGACAAATACCATAGTTTTTCTTTTTCATGATGCTTGCCCGACGTGGGCAACGGGTCACTCGCAAAGAGGTCCCATAAATATAGCTTCCCTCACCAGCTATCTGCAAAGCAGACAGGATCCAGCTTTGGGACATGGATCTAGGGTTAAAGCAGCCTAGCCCAGCTACATTTAGAACCTCAATATAAGCAAAAGACTCGCTGTCTTCACGTCAGATTGAATTCATCAAAGAAAAAGGGGTAACTATTATATTTTAGCCAAAAACCAAAACTTAAACCTCAACTGGCAGAATTGAGCGTCCACTTTTCAGGTGCCTTGAAAAGTGGACGCTCAATTCTGCCAGTTGAGGTTTAAATTTTGGTTTTTGGCTAAAATATAATAGTTACCCCTTTTTCTTTGATGAATTCAATCTGACGTGAAGACAGCGAGTCTTTTGCTTATATTGAGGTTCTAAATGTAGCAGGGCTAGGCTGTTTTAAACCTTAGATCCATGTCCCAAAGCTGGATCCTGTCTGCTTTGCAGATAGCTGGTGAAGGAAGCTATATTTATGGGACCTCTTTGCGAGTGACCCGTTGCCCACGTCGGGCAAGCATCATGAAAAAGAAAAACTATGGTATTTGTCATTTACCATTACTT
>JAJOZX010002862.1:487500-537500 GCA_023014485.1 Bathynomus jamesi
GCCAGAACATTTTTTATAATTCACCCACAGTTGCTCTCCGTATATATTACTGCAGAAAGTACGAAAGAGAGTGTCTTTAGCTTCACTTGTACAGAACCGGAAGTTCCTTCTAGTCATATTCGCTCTAGCACAAAGGCTTCGAGATCGTTTTTTTATATCTGAGTCATCACTCAAGTTGCTGGTGATAGTTTGACCCAAATACTTAAACTCTTGTACTTCCTCAATTACCTCACCTCTCATTTTAAACCTAATGTCAGCTGGCTGATTATAGCTTTTAGGATGAAATTGCATAACCTTAGTTTTTGTAACATTAAAAAGAATATCATGTTTCTGCGAATACACTTCGCAGACTTTAGTAGCCGATCCAGACCTTTAACAGAGGGACTTATTAACACCATATCATCGGCATAAACTAAGTTATTTACCCTTGTGTTATCTATACCACATCCCACTGTTGCCTCATTAAATGAAGCAATTAATCCGTCAATATACACATTAAACAGCATTGGGGAGAGCAAGGAGCCTTGTCTCAACCCGCATGAGGAGCTAAAACACTCGGATGGTACATTGCCCCACCAAACAGTGAAAGATTGGTAGGAATACCAAAATTTCAATAAATTTGATATGTACATGGCAACCTTCCTGTCTTCTAGTTTTTTAAATAAAATATTGTGGTTCACTCTATCATATGCCTTACTTATATCTAGGAAACAGCTATAAATGATTGAATTACTGTCAATGTATTTAGATATTGTTTCTTTAAGTACATAGATACAAAGGTCGGTTGAGTGAGACCTTTTAAAACCAAACTGATTAGATGTCCATAGGAAATCATTTAATCGGAGTAACAAGAGTTTTTCTAGTAGTTTCGAGAAGCAGGAAGCGACAGCAATAGGCCTGTAATTATTGCTAGACAGAATGTCTCCATACTTATTTTTGACCAGGGGCAAAATATATACCCTCATAAACTCTGCAGGGATATGGCTATGAACAAGTATGGCTGATAAGAGCAATGATATATGCAGACATACTAAGTCATTGGCATATTTTAAGTGCTCATTCGATAGGTCATCTACCCCTGACGCAGAACCAGTCTTAAACTCTTTAATTAACCTCTCTTTACTTCAGAAACTGATATCAAAGTATTTTCCTTTGTCCCTCCCACAGGCGTTTCGCTGCAATCTATCTTAAGATTATCCCTACTCACAGTGTCAAGAATGTTAAAGTAGTGGTTTTTCCACAACTTTTCAGTTTCATCCTCTCCCAACACCGCATCGATTGTCGGAGGGAGGACACTTTTGACAACCGTTTGATTCTTAACAAATTTCCAAAATTTGTTATTATCGTTATTTATGCGAGCTTCACAGGCTTTTGATGCTCGAATAGACTCTGCTTCCTGTTTACATCGCCTTATGGCCGCCTTATACTGACCCCTACTTCTACACATATTCATGTATACTGGTCCTAATCTGGGTCTACCATGAATGCTCCACAAATCATAGGCGTCTTTCGATTCCCTCTTCAGAAAAGCAATAAAATCATTCCATCCAGGAATAATTTTCGTTGTAAGATTTAATCAGGGGGCTTCCTGCTTCTCTTAACAGGGATACTATCTTACTATAATACCTATCTATGAGTTTACAGTGAGAATTATTTAAGCAAGGCTTATCACAGGCAAAATGCAAAATTTCTGGGTTATTAAAGAGATGACCTGGTCTGTCTTTGTATTCTATTCTCTGTTGCATATTAACATTAGAACAATCGACGCGATTATTCTTACCTATTGAATTCTTGCTAATATAAGAATGAGCATAAAAATATATCTTACAAATTACAAAAATTGAGAACATTTTTTTTGTAATGGTTTCCAATACATAATACATAGATTAAACGCAACTTCAAATATTTTCCTTTAATAATTGATCTGATGTTAGCCTTGAGGCTTTGTTGGAAACTTGACTGTAATGCGTGATGTTACCAGTGTTCACCATATACTCGTAAACAGGGCTGTCTGCAGGGCGGGGCAAGGTCGGGCACTTGCCCTCCCACACCCTGGAAAATAAGAAATATATATTTTTTTTTATTCATTCACTATTTGTGTATGAATTAAGCTGTATCAGTTTAAGAATGATCTTTCAGTACGCTGAGACGTGTCAAAACGTGGCTTCGTTCATCAATGTCTACCGAAAGCTTGTCTGGCTTGTGCAATGCCGAGCGTACATCGACAAAAGGTGATAGGAAGGAAGCCATCATTAAAGACGTGAGTGACCGCTTTGGATCGGACAAGCGCCGCCTGTAGTACTTATTTAGTCAATGAAACTAGATATTATCATTTGTAATTTTGTATATACTTGCTTTGAATAAATTGATACCTTGTCAGGTCTTGCCTTCTTGCCCCTCCCCTGAAAAAAATTGCGGATACCCCTGCATCCTAGCCCTTCTAAAATAAACTACATATAATAAAACACTTAAAAATTACTCTTATTCTGAAGTTGATTTACTACTCACACTTAATAGTTTTATTACAATTATATACGAGTCATGCATATAACTAAGGTAATCATACTTGACAAAATTTTAACTTTATATGGACTGTTTACAGCTGAAATGCAAATTGAAAGTTGTAGCTGTTCAGAGCTGAAACGTAAATTGAAATTTGTGGCTTTTTACAGCCAGTCTCAGCCATGGAAATAATATCAAAGCCAATAACCATGGTTTTATACTCATGCATATAAGTACCAAAATAGTTCACAAGGAACTCAAGCGTCATAAAACTTAAATTATGTCCGTGCAGAACAGGAGAGTGCGAGATATTTTATTCGCATGCTTTAAATTTCATTAAATCATAATTTTTTTTATTCACGGCGGGAAGGACTTAAAGAAAATGTAGAATAGAAGTTAAATTAGGTTAATTTTATCTTATGATAAGATTTTTGGGTACCTTGCGTACCCTGATTGCAGGTCACTGATATATATATATATATATACAGTACTGGCCAAATTATTAGGAATTTTTTAAAAATTTCATTTTTTGGTATAAAACGTTAAATTAAACCAATTTTAAACGTTGAAAAGTTATTTATTTCTACACAAGAATACATGGTCATTATTTAGCAATAGTTTAGTACTTAGTTTGACCCCCCTTAGCTGCCTTAAGGGCTGCGACACGCTTCGGCATGCCATGAATCAATTTTTTGCATAATTCCTTAATACGTGTAGAGTGAAACCAGACTTGAATAAGTCGCTCTATGAGTTGGTGTTTTGTTGTTATCGGCGTTTCATGGATTACGTCCTTTAAAATACACCATAAACTTTCGATTGGGTTCATGTCTGGAGAATTTCCAGCCCATGGGAGCAACGGAACACTATTTTCATGACACCATTTTTTAACCGACTTTGCCGTGTGGCATGGAGCTGAGTCTTGTTGAAAAATCCAACGTCTATTACCATACCATTCCCTTATTTGAGGCAGTAGACGTCTTCTTAGTACTTCTATATACTTGACTTGGTTCATATTCCCCTCAACAATGCTCAAACGACTAGTTCCATGCACAGAAATTGCTCCCCAAACCATGATCTTTTGTGGAAATTTCCCCTTTTTCATCAGACACTCAGGCAAAAATTCTTCTCCAGGCCTCCTTCTTACACTTTGAACACGATCGTCAAGCACGGCAATCGTTGACTCATCGGAGAACACCACCTGCAATCAAAGAAAGCCCTGTGAAAGAGTCAGTGCATAGCGTATGAAGTACAGCTAAAACGAAGTACAGTATGACTTGCTGCTTTACAGATATTTTTACTGCAGTTTTATCACGTACTGTAAATACACTTCTATGCATACTGTATTTACTGTATTAACATTCTATTTAATGTTAAATATTATTCTTACCTGTTCCCAATCCTCACTAGTCCAGTTAATGTGTTCCTTTGCCCATGCAAAACGTGCCTTCTTCATAGCCTCAGTGAGCCTGGGCTTCTTCCTTGGGCGGTAGGCTTTGAAGCCGGCAGTTAGAAGCCTCCTGTTGACTGTTCTACGACTAATATTGATGCCATCAGCCGCTAGACTACTGGAAATGTTTTTGCAAGTAGCTCTTCTATTTCTAAGAGACAAAATTGCAATCTGTCTATCAGTTCTTGGAGTCGTTACCCTTTTTCTGCCGCATCTTCCAACCCTTTTGGGGCCTACATTTTCTCCAAATACCATTTTTTTCTTAATACGAAGTACTGACTGTGGTGAAACATGGAGTTTGGCAGCGATTTCCTTTTGTTTAAATGTAGAAGAAGTTAATAAAACCTGTATTTGCCCAATTTTCCGTGGACTCAAGTCATTCTTTCGCCCCATTTTCAAATTCACTTAAAAACTGTAACAAATAATTGCCGAAATTGGGTAAATACACTATTTAAATTAAACGGTAGTTACAATGACACGTAAAAGAAAGAGAAACACACCCGCATCGCACGACAACCAAACGACAACTGACGAACAAATACGCTTCGTTCGACTAAAGAATTATGCAAAAAATTGATTCATGGCATGCCGAAGCGTGTCGCAGCCATTATGGCAGCTAAGGTGGGTCAAACTAAGTACTAAACTATTGCTAAATAATGACCATGTATTCTTGTGTAGAAATAAATAACTTTTCAACGTTTAAAATTGGTTTAATTTAACATTTTATACCAAAAAATGAAATTTTAAAAAAATTCCTAATAATTTGGCCAGTACTGTATATATATATATATATATATATATATATATATATATATATATATATATATATATATATATATATATATTATATATATATTACATGGTTTGGTTAGGTCTGGTTAAGAGTAGGTTGGTTGGTTCTGTTTTATAGTTTGTAAATTTATTGTTTGATTTTTCTTATAATTTATTACCTTCGAGAATACTATACTATTTTATGGGATTTATATCCTGCCAATAAAGCTCATCATCATTAACATTATTCTTATCATTAATCATTATCAAATGTAGCATTTAATTAGATTTTTTAATGATGGAATTGTTTGTAGGGGTAAGTTATGAATCTTTATGTATGAAACGTTACCAATTTGTACTCATCATACATAAAAAGTTAATTACGTTTTCTTTGATTCCAAATAAAATTAGTTTTAAATGTATACAATTATGTTTCAAGCTTTTTCACTCTATATTTCTTCATAAAAGACTGATTGTGACGATTTCATAAAATACTTTCGTCCTATAAAATTGGAGGCAATCTTTGTTTCCTAGTGATGCTGCTCTGTTGTCATGGAGACGGAGACGCCACTACCTTTATTAGATATCGATCTTTCTCTGCCTATATATATATATATATATATTATATATATATATAAGCAAAGAACCACAGGAAAAGGAAAAGGAAACACGAAGTCCGAGCGCTTTCGTGATATAGTCACATCTTCAGGGACATCATCTTGTCCCTGAAGATGTGACTACATCACGAAAGCGCTCGGACTTCGTGTTTCCTTTTCCTTTTTCCTGTGGTTCTTTGTTTATTAAAAAGATCACGTGTTGCTTTGTGATTTCTTTGCATGTGTATATATATATATATATATATATAAGCTTAAAAAATAATATTTGAAGTTGCAATTATTCGCTTTTCTCTTATTTTGCAGGAGTATCAATTCAGTACCAGATTTCACTTTTCATACAGTTGAAAAATGAAATATTCAACAAAATTTCATGAAATTTGGCGCACAGAGAGATATGTCATTTTTCAATATTCAAAATAAATTTCCGTCATCTACTCGATATATTTTTATCGGGTGTTAAAAACAATACATTTTTGAGACATACTTCCTTTCGGTTAATGTCAGTGGGGGATTCTAACACACGAAAGTAAAATGTAATATGATAGAGATTTTCCTGGTCTTTAATATTTTATATATAAAAAAGCTGGTCTCCACTAGGGAATTTTCTCGCAAATTTAAATTTATGCCTAAAAAAGTCTAAAACTTCAGGTTAATACAAACATTATTCATCAAAAATTAATAAGCCAATACATATATAAAGTATATACATTAATTTCATACCATATATAGAAGAGATGATTGCCTACATACTGATATAAAGTTCGAAGTTCTCCGTACGGGTTGGGTACGATAAGATGTGGCCGACTCGATGCGACCCAACTCGATGTGGCCGACTCGATGTCAGGACAACTCGATGTGATATTCCTAAGGATATTTTCGTTAGTTTTAACGAAAATATCACAACTTAACCTCACCAATCGTCAAGGGCGTACAGTTGACCTAACCGGGCATTCAGTTAACCTACATTAAATATATAAAGAAAATGAAATCGACTTGGCCTGGCATCGACATCGAGTTGTCCTGACATCGAGTCGGCCACATCGAGTTGGGTCGCATCGAGTCGGCCACGTCGAATTGTCCGTGCCCCCTCCGTACAGTATTTCATATTTTATAAGAATTAAAATTTTCTTTACTATTTAGCCCTTAGAAAATAAAAATTATATTTTTTAACTAATTTTGTCTTATAGTAAATTCCAAGACCATACTAATGCTTTATATATATATATATATATTAATATATATATATATATATATATATATATGTTAACCCCTCCGTCTATGGCCCTGGGTGGTTCGAATTGACGGGGGTTCTAGTTGGGAGGCAGCAACGGATATTTCTTCTATAACATTCTAATTCTTTTCTCTCGCTTTAGGGTCGACATTTGTTAATTCTTCTCTTTCTATAATACTCTGATACTTTCTCTTGGTACTAAAATTATCGACTTTTCTTTTATAACTTATCGACTTTACTGACTAAGTTCTTCTGAAGAGAGCACGGCTCGAAGGGGAAAATAAAAAGTTTCTCACTGTAATTTACTTCTAAAAAAAAATGTACAGTTAGTGCTCTGAATTTACAGGGGTAGAGGTTCGACCTCTTTCGACCATGGCTCAGGCCGGAATCTAAGAAAGTTAAGGAGGCAAGGGGCCTCTGCCCCCTCCCCGCAGCGAGGCTGCTAACAAGGGAGTCTCGTAGCAGTGACCAAAGCAGAGTCCCGTAATGAAGTGTAGTTCATTTTACAAATTCATGTATCATATAAGCCTAAATGTTGGGGGAAGGCAGTTGAAGGTTAAGTTCCCCCCTTTTAAACACATGATCAGATGTTTGAAAGATTCCAAATAAAAATAAAAAAAATTAAAAAACTAATCGTATTTTTTTGCCGAGTCTTCATTTCTGAAGGCGATATCATTTCATAGTAGTACATAAGTACAATTTAAGTACACGACTGAGTACATTTTCGTTTGGGTTTATTACAATTATGATTGCGATTATGGATTACTTCACATTCGCTTATGATTGTCCATTACAGTTCTATTAAAGTACATTCTTACATTATATATTAAGTCATTACATTTAATTACAGTTCCATTGAAGTACATTACGTCGTTTACCATTCTTACAGTGTTTTCTTTATATATTTATATATGGTTATAATATATGGTTATAATATATGGTTATTATATATGGTTATTATATATGGTTATTATATATGGTTATTATATATGGTTATTAGTACAACACCAGTACATCAGCACATACAAGATAATTTATATACAACATAATGTTATATTATGTTATAATATGTTATAAATTTGGATCGGAGCGAGAGGAGATTTTTATCTCAGAAGCGTTCGACTTTGCTGTCATCAGCGAATTCGACCACTTATCCAAGCATTTATGAATTTGTGAGGGGTGAACGCACTTAAAAGAAAAAAAAATACATGTGGACGTATTTTACATATACGTAACACAATAGGTTGTGTGCGTAATATAGACACGCGTAAAATATGGACTGTTAGGTTGATAGGCTAGGCATCAGTAGACAATAGGTAGGACACAATATAAATAATGATGTATAGAGAATGAAGTTTTTGCTATTAAAGAATTTACCATATATTGAACATGAAAGATATCCACATACCAAATGGGTGATTCAGTATTGGCGGTATTGAAACGTGAAGAGAATTAAGTTACTTTATGACGTAATAGTTATTCACATTATGTCATACGTACAGTGTAACTGTAAGTCATTATTTGGGAGGACCTAAAAGAAACGAATTAAAGACAAAGAGTGGGTATGAAGGACTAAGAAGTACAACTACGGGTTCCAATCCTGTTATATGCAATGTGTATGCATAATCTAGGGTCGAGGGTGAGATGCAAGACAATCATAATTAATTATAATAACTTCTATAACAAATGGAAAATGGATACGACTAAACGATAGAAATGGTAGATCGTAGGGTTGTGACACAAACAAAAAATAGAAAGCTACAAATAAAATTTTTATCCAAACTCGCGTTAAGCGATTTTGGTTCTTATGTAAAAATGAATATTGATTATTCATTGTTCATTTTTACATTGCTCTCCCCTTTAAAATGATATGTATACAATAATATAATAGGGTACAATTATTACAATAGAATTAAGAGAATAACATCCTAACTAATTCAAGTTAGATGACGAATTTTTCTTTACATTACAAGTTTTATGCAGAACAAGTGACTTCGGGTGGTTGGGTACAATGTAGAGTAATCAAATTTTTAACAAGACACTCGCTTAGAGGGCTATTATAAAATATAAAAATTCAAAGATTAAAACTTTAATTTTATGCAAACAGAATAAAAGGATTAATACGTTAATTTAGACAAACAATTAAGTTAGACAAACAATGATATTGTTAAATTTTTTTACAAAATTTTATTTTTCTGTGGGAAAAGTTACATACATAATGAGTAGTAGATAAAAGGGAAAAACGTAAATCGTACAATCTATAAACTAATTTTTATTGACTATTGTAGGTACAAATCGAATTACGTAGTGGATGATGTATAGACCTGTGGTCTAGTGTGTATTTGTGTGTATTAGATACAAAGTGTGTATCTTATAATTTTGAGGGACAGATTAGCTGAGAGGATTTTTTAAATTAACTGAATAAATGCCTGAGCAAAAATTTATATATAGTAAGCAAAAATGCTTAAGACTACATAAATAGCAAAGTTAGCACTTACACGCAATGAAAGAGTTTATTGTGATATCCAAGGATTTTAGCATAAGATTTGTATATAGTCCAGGCAATTTGTAGTTAGACCTGGGCAAAATTGCTTCAGAAGCTTTCTAAACTGTTTCCAGCTCAGGAACCATTGCCGAATAACATATCCAAAATCCGACAAAATTGGACCCCGGGAATACCCCCAAAACTGAAATTTAAAATGGCGGACTGGATGTTTCCTACGAAAAAAAATATATATAATTTACGCTTTTATTTATAGAGATACATTTGATGCTTTTTCTTTCAGTTGTAATGTTTTAAATAATTCAACAATATACAACACAACCAGTTATTACGCAAATATAATGTTATATAGCTTTTTACAGATTTTTATAATCAATAATACAACAATTATTTTTTTCCCAGTTTCAAGTTATGTTCATTACAGAAGAAGTGATACCTGGTCACAAACATACAGAAATTAATCCTCTTCATCACTATCATCGGATAGATTACCGGTACTTGGGTTGTTATCGCAACCACTGATTTGGCACTCGCCACAAGCGGCTGAACAGGGCATTCCATTACGCTTGCATCCACATCTTGAAGTAGCACATTTCGTCTTGCAGGAGCAGCGGATCATGTTGAGTAGATAATTTGGAGCTGGTGGCTTGTCGCAGGCTGTAGGGTAGTAGGAATTATTCTTTACATACCAACCCCACTGTTCTGCATCGATCTTCTCTTCTGTAGACTTCCAGATTAGTATTTGAAAGTATGTGCGAAAGCTGTGGTACTTTGTGGACGCATCGGTAGGTGGAAAACGTTCGGGTGTAACAAAAGATTTAGCTGTAGCTACCTTTTCAACTAACATTCGATGACGTAGTGCGTTAGTGGATTCAAGTGTTTTGCAGCCATACAACAGAAGCATTGCCTTTCTTCCAGCGGCTTCAATGTCAGAGTGTTGGCAACAATCAGAACAGAATGTATTTGCAACTGAACGGAGTTCAGCCACCTTCATCAGTGTGTCGAATGCTTTGGCTTTACCGATCGAAAAAATTCTGGATGTGCTATCACAGCCCGTGAAAGCATGCACAAACAGGAGATACTTGCAGATGTCATTGCCTAACAATGATTAAATGCTGAGAATATCATACACAGGATTAGGAGATGGTCCCCGTCTTATATCGCTGCGATAGTACAACTTGAAACCACTGTCCTTGGCATGGTACAGAAGGAGAATCAGCAAGTCGGTGTCTTCCCCTATTACTGTTGTAGTTGCATTTTCTGATGAGGAAACTGCTGCACGAACGATGTCCACATCAGCATCCCCATCTGCGTTGTGAACAGTACACCCGTGCTTCTTCAACATCTCACCTACGAGGGAAATAAATGCTTGCTTGTTGTTTTCATTAGCCAAGAAGTGTTCCTTCTGGCCAACAAACTTCATGCTTGGACTGAGATTCACATTTCTGCTTGTCTTGGTGCTGCGTCTTCTGTGGGTCATGTCCTTGATCGTAGGAGAGCTGCTGTAGCCATAAAAAACAATGATTGCTTTTCCATATGTTTTCAGAGTGAAATCGGCATATGAGTTGGCGATGCTGTCATATGTTTCATCTTGACGCCAGGAAACACGATGTAGTAGAGATCCACCATCCAATACGTACTGGTCTGTGCACTGAATTTCTTGAACTTCTTCCATGCGTAAAGTGTCAGTGTATTTGATTATTGCATGAGCTAGCTGAGACTTATCGGGTTTCCTCAAGATACTTCGTGATTCGAACAATGCAGGAGGATATGCACACAGTTCGTAACACATGACATCTTCAAGATTCATGTCTCCGCCAGTGGCAACAGTCATCATTCTCTGAAACAGTAGTGCAGGATCTACTTCTATATCTGAAGCATCAGTGATCACAACGGCAGAAGCAGATCCTAGTGTTTTCACTTTGTCAGATCTTTTGGCAGAATATGTAAAGGCTTGTTTCCCAATCATTTTTACGACAATGTTCGTACCGATTGAATGCAATTGATGAACGTTAATTCCAGGATCAGCAGTTAGCCCTGTTACAATGTTGCAGAGACCCGAGGTAGAATGAAATGGGGATAAGGATTCCAGACGTTCAAGTACTTTCTTCATGTAATTACTGTCCCTGATTTGTCTACTTCCCCTCATTTCCTTGTGCTGTTCACTACTTTCCAACAAAACTCTGGTGTATTCCTGCATTGCTAAGTTATAAGTGGAACACAGAGGCATAGAAAAGAGCCACGTTGTCCTTTGGATGTCTGTAAATCCACTTCCGCGTGTCAGTCCGCCTCTGCTTTTCAGGGAACGCATTAGTACTTGTTCTATCACCAGGTCTGTGCCGAGTCCGGCCCATAATCTGTCGCTTCTTCTTACCACAAACTTACCTTCCTGGAACATTTTGTTAACGGCTGGATTTTCAGAAGGCAAACTTAACATTTTCTGCAGGTACAGGTATATCGATTTCAGGTAATTGTGATGTCCGGCTGCTGCAATTATGGGGATGGTCTCCAGCATAGCTTGCAAGTGCAAATCCCACGAGCCGGTTCTGTCTGCTGTTATCAAGGAACGTGCAATGTTGATCATTCGCTGATATTCCAACCAGAGTTGACTTGTTTGCGAAGTAGATTGTAGGTCAGTTTTCTTCGCATCCAAAGTGGTAGCAATCTGAGACAATGCATTCGAAGATTCCACATCCTCAACTGATTGTTTGGCGGTCATAACATCGTCGAGCAGGTCACAAGCTTCCTTATGGAGGTCATGAGGAGTTCCATCTTCATTACGAGGGAAAACGTCTGCGACTAGTAAGGTACTAAGAGCTGCATCTACTATCATATGACCACGTATCGCTCTTGAAACAGCTTTTCCAGACATCATGTGTTGCACGGCATTTGGTCCGTATATTTCTTGAAGTACTTCAGACAATCCTAAACCATTCATAAGAGTACCGACTGCTCCCAAAAGATTCATCAGAGTGTGAAATGATCCCAGCATTAAAACAATGTCCTGCAGGTCTCTCTGTTCATTGATGATTTGGGAAGCTTTCCAGAACAAAGGCTGATCAAAGGTAATAATGCATGGGACTTTTTGATTGCGTGCTATCTTGCTCAAATATAGTAATGTCGAAAATATGCAGGTCATGTCAGTTGGCGACATATCTATGATGGGAAGGAACGTGATCGACGCCACACCTGGATGTGAGACACTTGATCCACCGTGAATTGCCTGCATTGTTCCGGACCAACTTGGACCTGATCTTTCTGCTGAAGATATCTGCCAGAGAAGACTAAGTCGACTTATGGTGGCAGTGGGTACTGGAAGTTCGCGGAATGAGATGTCCCTCAACATGCTTCTCGCGTGTCTATATTCCCTAATGTCAACGGTTGCAATCTTCTTAATGTCATTGTCACCAACATTACGCCTGTGAATAGAAGGGTGGATCTTGATCTTCGGAGTTATTGCGGCAATCATACCCATTCCATGAAAGGTATTCTTCCCATCCAAAGTGCAGACATCATGATCGACGTTATCTGCTGCTAGAAGGACTGCAGTGTTTTCATCAACAGTAAAAGAGCCAGACCCACTTGCCAGCGCCGCGTTTCTTTCGAATCTTGTTACTTCTGCATACGACGAACAGTAACCCAGCTGATGGAGAACGTCAATAAGGTACCTTGACCTAAAGTTGTGGTGTAGCTGAACCGACAAACCGATCTGTAGTGGACATAGTAATCCTCTAGGACGGGTTGCTTGCATAATGCTCTGCCCAATTGCACCTATTTTTCTTGAAGCATCCTGTCCCGCAAATGCTTTTGATAATAGCAATTTCAGACTGTTGGGAATGTAATCAAGAGCACTTTCTGCAGTGATGTCATTTGGAGATGGATACACATCTTTTCTAGGCGAGTCGACAGACTTGATATCACTTCTGATTATTTTTGCAGCAGCTTCTACTAGGTAAATCTTCTGTAGCTCTATATCTATATCACATTCTTTCGACTTTTTGTGATAATCTATAAGAATTTCATTAGCTGTCTCTCGTAGTGTTACTACATCTGCCTTCCCACTTTCACCTGATATTATGATCTTGTCTCCGTAACGTTCTAAAAGCTTTCTCTTCATGTGCCTGCGTTCGTAGACAGAGCTCTGACTTCCTTGAAGATATTCCTCCATTTTGGAAATTAGGTCTCCAATCGACAGTTGTTCATCATCATTCTCTTCCAGATAAGCACAGGTCTGAAGGAATGCTTGGTGTTGCTCTTCATTAGTTGGTCTCCCTTTCTTCGAATCATGATCGTCGGAGGAGTATGCGCGAGGAATGTTTTCTCCACTTCGAAAATTTACGCTGCAGGTGTGATGGTAGACACAATCTGCAGCAGGAAGATCACGAAGATAATACTCCAGACGGCCTTTTACATTAAACGACCATTCATCGCAGCAGCTTTCACAGCACCTTTTTATGGTTTCGGAGAACTCTGTAGTTCTTATTTTGACATGCTCTGATTTTGGTTTGTGTTTGGAAAAAAAGTCCACAAAGGTATCACAAAACAAACAGTGAGTAGCACTGGAAAATGCGTATTCATGAAAACGAGCACTTTTCCTTGGTATTGCCTCGGCTGCGGTCTGTCGCTTCTTTATTTCAATGGTCTTTTTATCCGTAAACCTTTTCCTACATACAACGTGAACACTTATTCCAGCTGTTGCAACAACATCGCTTCCACGGCTGCGGCTGGATGCATTTATACCATCTGCTCATTTTTGCGAGATGTGAACCACTTCCTGTCCGCTGTCCAATTTCTCGTTACAAATCACGCACAATTCTTCAGGGGTCTGCATTCTTGAAGGCGGACGCACACCGAGTCAGCCGTACACCGAGTCAGTCTGAAACAGAAAACACAAATTAATAAACTATGTTGCAGTATTTAAAAGGAGTACATAATAACAGTTTTAAAGAAAATGACAAGCACAAATACGCAGATTTGATAGTGGGTAGTAGGAATTAAAGAGTTGTATATAATATAAGTTTATAAAGATGTAGCAATGTCCATTCTCACATACACTCCATACAGTATATTTTATTTACATTACGTGACGTCATAGTTTAATACTAGCCGCCTAATACAATTTTTAGTGTCATATAGGTTAATTTAGAAACGAAAATGTGTTTTAAAACATTTTACTGATCAAGAAAAACGTCATAACTCTCTCTACAAAGCGAAATAAAAATTTATTGTATTTCGTAGGAAACTGCCAGTCCGCCATTTTGAATTTCATTTTTGGGGGTGTTCCCGGGGTCCAATTTTGTCGGATTTTGGATATGTTATTCTGCAATGGTTCCTGAGCTGGAAACAGTTTAGAAAGCTTCTGAAGCAATTTTGCCCAGGTTGAAGCTACTTTTGCTCTAGATTGCCTGGACTAATATATATATAGTATATATAGTGTGCATACGTGTGTGTGTAAACGTTTAAGGGTTATTATTATTATTATTATTATTATAAAATCCTTTAAGTTCAAGGTAGTATTTAAGTATTTAATTACATCAGTTACACGTATTAAGGTAATAAAAAAACGTACTTCGAGGACCTTACAAGTAATGAAAGTAAATCTAGCGGTATTAAAAATTAAATTTTCAAGATGGAATTCAGTTCGACTAGTAACATTCCTAGCTATATATGAACTATATAACCATTAACATTAACCAGAAGTATCGGTATGATAATTGAATTAAGAAAATTAAGAATACAAATTAAAAATAGAAATCAATTATGCATTTTAATGAACTAAACATATAATATACTTAAAAATAAAAAAAACACAACTTAACATAAATTGAGGTTATGTTCCATAGTACCAAAGAGGAATTAACCATGGTTGAACCATTTCTCTGGTTGACACGGTTCAACTGGGGTTGGAGGTGTTAAAATAAAATAAAATAAAAAGACAAAGTTCGGAGTACGACATTCGGGAATTGAGTGAGTAAGCAGGGGTATAAGTCTGAAATTGACAATTACATCTTTTCGTGAACACTTTGCTCGTTTTTTTTTTAAAAAGATTGCTATCACACTACTTAGAACAAAAATTAAAAGAGTTGAAACAAAACGGAGGGACGGCATGTTCCTCATATACATTACAATAATTATCCAAATCGTTACAACCTTTGTAAAAACGGGTTTGGTTACAAATAATAAAATACATAACTATATATTTATATACGCAACACTGCATGAAAAGAAAAGACAAATCGGTGAATTTCCTTCTTAAAAAAAAAAGGTTAACTAAAGACGCAAACCGGTCAATTCAGGTTCAATTTAATTCTCTTTTACAACAAAAAAAAAGGTTGAATTAAATTCTTAAATTACATTTTCTTAAATTAAATTCTCTTAAACTACAAAGAAAAAGTTGAATTCAATTGACTGCATTGAAATGACTTGGGACTTAAAAACTGACTTCGAATAAAAACTGACTTCTAATAAAAACTGACTTCGAATAAAAACTGACTTCGAATAAAAACTGACTTCGAATAAAAACTGACTTCGAATAAAAACTGACTTCGAATAAAAACTGACTTCGAATACTTCTGAAATCTCTGGGGCGGTTGTCCCTCTGGATGCAACCTTCTAACTTGAAATTAACTGAAAATGGAAAATGACTGCACTTGATCTCTATCAAGTGGAGACTATTAACCTCTGGGGTTTGGTACATAAAATAAAATTATTCTATACTGACTATAATAGTGAAATTAACTCTGAAATTAACTCTCTGAAATTAACTCTCTGAAATTAACTTCTGTTACAATTAACTGCTGTTACAATTAACTTCTGTGACTTTTTAACTTCTGTGACTTTTTAACTTCTGTGACTTTTTAACTTCTGTGACTTTCTAACTTCTGTGACTTTTTAACTTCTGTGACTTTTAACTTCTGTGACTTTTTAACTTCTGTGACTTTTAACTTCTGTGACTTTTTAACTTCTGTGAAAATTACTGTTTCACTAAAAAAAATGTATCACTGGTGTCTGAAGTGTTCACTGTTTTGTGTTAAACTCTGGCTTGATACTCATTATTAACTGTTAATAATACTGACTTTTCAAATGTTTACAAATTACTTAAAAAAAAACAACTGTGTACTTAACAAAATTTCTACGGCGAAATCCTTAGAGACGTGTCCTGAAGACGTGTCTTGCTGGCTACTTCTTCTTGGATGAAAACTAGGCGTGGAGAACTTGGAGTCGTGACACACCGGTTCAAGGGTGGATGTTACGAACTGGAAGTCGTGACACGCCGGTCAACTGGTTTTATCCTGATGCAGGGTAATTTCTATCCTGGCCAAAGAGTGGCCACTTGTTAAAATCCTCTTAAAATCTTCTTCTAATCTTGGTAGTAGTGTCGCCAAATGTTTATCCTGGCAGGGTCGCCACTCTGTTAACCCCTCCGTCTATGGCCCTGGGTGGTTCGAATTGACGGGGGTTCTAGTTGGGAGGCAGCAACGGATATTTCTTCTATAACATTCTAATTCTTTTCTCTCGCTTTAGGGTCGACATTTGTTAATTCTTCTCTTTCTATAATACTCTGATACTTTCTCTTGGTACTAAAATTATCGGCTTTTCTTTTATAACTTATCGACTTTACTGACTAAGTTCTTCTGAAGAGAGCACGGCTCGAAGGGGAAAATAAAAAGTTTCTCACTGTAATTTACTTCTAAAAAAAATGTACAGTTAGTGCTCTGAATTTACAGGGGTAGAGGTTCGACCTCTTTCGACCATGGCTCAGGCCGGAATCTAAAAAAGTTAAGGAGGCAAGGGGCCTCTGCCCCCTCCCCGCAGCGAGGCTGCTAACAAGGGAGTCTCGTAGCAGTGACCAAAGCAGAGTCCCGTAATGAAGTGTAGTTCATTTTACAAATTCATGTATCATATAAGCCTAAATGTTGGGGGAAGGCAGTTGAAGGTTAAGTTCCCCCCTTTTAAACACATGATCAGATGTTTGAAAGATTCCAAATAAAAAAAAAATTAAAAAAATTAAAAACTAATCGTATTTTTTTGCCGAGTCTTCATTTCTGAAGGCGATATCATTTCATAGTAGTACATAAGTACAATTTAAGTACACGACTGAGTACATTTTCGTTTGGGTTTATAACAATTATGATTGCGATTATGGATTACTTCACATTCGCTTATGATTGTCCATTACAGTTCTATTAAAGTACATTCTTACATTATAAAGGGTGATCCAGAGAAATGGGACCCAAAAGAAACCCCTGTAACTCTTAAAGTATAAGTCCTTTTATAAAATCATACGCATCATTCGAAAGAGGATAGTTACAAGTTTGTACAGGATTGTATAGGTTTTGACAATACAAGACAAGATAAGATACAAAACAAAATAAAAGTGTTAGTTAAAACTAACCCTTCAAGATGACTGCATGGATTGTGGAACAGCTGCGTTTCATAACTGAGCAATATTATGAGCATGGAAGAATTGTAGTTTCAGCTCAAAGATCTTTCAAGACAAATTTTCAGATGTCAAAATCTCCTTCTAAGAAAGTAATCCGTCGGTGTGTCAGAAATTGGTGGTGTCATTTACCTTCTGTTGGATCCATTGACAGAATTGTCGTCTTCGTGCGAAATCTCCATCGTTTAGATGTTGCACTGTTTGAATTTTATATGGAAAGAGCATTAAATTTTGCTTGAATATACGGTGTGTTGTTCCATATCCAACTCCTAACAGCTGAGAAGCACGTCTGATGCTTATGTTAGGATTATCCTGTACAATTTCATGAGTTCTGTTAATGATCTCGTCTATCCTTGCTGTGCGCACTCTTCCAGTTGGTTTTCTTTTTCCAATGCTGCCAGTTAGGGTAAAATTTCTGACACACCGACGGATTACTTTCTTAGAAGGTGATTTTGACATCAGAAAATTTGTCTTGAAAGATCTTTGAGCTGAAACTACACTTCTTCCATGCTCATAATATTGCTCAGTTATGAAACGCAGCTGTTCCACAGTCCATGCAGTCATCTTGAAGGGTTAGTTTTAACTAACACTTTTATTTTGTTTTGTATCTTATCTTGTCTTGTATTGTCAAAACCTATACAATCCTGTACAAACTTGTAACTATCCTCTTTCGAATGATGCGTATGATTTTATAAAAGGACTTATACTTTAAGAGTTACAGGGGTTTCTTTTGGGTCCCATTTCTCTGGATCACCCTTTATATTAAGTCATTACATTTAATTACAGTTCCATTGAAGTACATTACGTCGTTTACCATTCTTACAGTGTTTTCTTTATATATTTATATATGGTTATAATATATGGTTATAATATATGGTTATTATATATGGTTATTATATATGGTTATTAGTACAACACAAGTACATGAGCACATACAAGATAATTTATATACAACATAATATGTTATATTATGTTATAATATGTTATAAATTTGGATCGGAGCGAGAGGAGATTTTTATCTCAGAAGCGTTCGACTTTGCTGTCATCAGCAAATTCGACCACTTATCCAAGCATTTATGAATTTGTGAGGGGTGAACGCACTTAAAAAAAAAAAAAAAAAATACATGTGGACGTATTTTACATGTACGTAACACAATAGGTTGTGTGCGTAATATAGACACGCGTAAAATATGGACTGGTAGGTTGATAGGCTAGGCATCAGTAGACAATAGGTAGGACACAATATAAATAATGATGTATAGGGAATGAAGTTTTTGCTATTAAAGAATTTACCATATATTGAACATGAAAGATATCCACATACCAAATGGGTGATTCAGTATTGGCGGTATGGAAACGTGAAGAGAATTAAGTTACTTTATGACGTCATAGTTATTCACATTATGTCATACGTACAGTGTAACTGTAAGTCATTATTTGGGAGGACCTAAAAGAAACGAATTAAAGACAAAGAGTGGGTATGAAGGACTAAGAAGTACAACTACGGGTTCCAATCCTGTTATATGCAATGTGTATGCATAATCTAGGGTCGAGGGTGAGATGCAAGACAATCATAATTAATTATAATAACTTCTATAACAAATGGAAAATGGATACGACTAAACGATAGAAATGGTAGATCGTAGGGTTGTGACACAAACAAAAAATAGAAAGCTACAAATGAAATTTTTATCCAAACTCGCGTTAAGCGATTTTGGTTCTTATGTAAAAGTGAATATTGATTATTCATTGTTCATTTTTACATATATACATATATATATACAGTATATATATACACAAATCTCTACAAACCGACATGAACAGAATCTACAAGTGGACGGAAGAGAACAATATGAAGTTTAACACAGAAATTTCAGCTGTTACGTACGGAAAAAGAGAAGACCTAAAATCCATGGAATATTATACCCCAAATAGACAGGAAATTCAGAGAAATTCTAAAGCAAAAGATTTAGGGGTTGTAATGAGTGATGATGCAAAATTTGAAACACAAAATAAGCTAGCAGTAAACAGAGCAAAGAGAATAACGGGGCAGATATTGAGAACCTTTAAACGAAGGGATAGGAATGTAATGATTCCTCTACTGAAAACACTGATCATACCCAAATTGGAATAATGCTCGGTCCTAAGAGCCCCATATAAAAAAAAGAAGACGTTAGGGACCTGGAAGGGAGTCAGAGAAGTTTCACAGCCAAGGTCGACGGGTGCAAAGAACTAAATTACTGGGAAAGGTTACGCGAACTAAACCCATATTCACTGGAAAGTAGAAGAGAGAGATACACCATTATTTACACTTGGAAAATAATGGAGAAACTAGTCCCTAATCTTACTCTGAACCCTGTAACTCCCCAAACAACGGTGGAAAGCAGTAAAGGAAGACTGTCGTGTTCCCAAATTAAAGGCGAGACAGGGAACATTCTTAACCCTGAAAGAAAATAGTTTTGTTGTGAGGGACAAAAACTGTTTAATCAGTTGCCCAAAAACCTAAAGAACACGAAGGGAGTTGCAGTGGACATCTTCAAAAGAAGATTAGACGTCTGGCTTAGAACAATCCCCGATGAGCAGGGTGTACCTGGCTATGTGAGGTGGAGAGTACAAGAATCCAACTCACTATTGCACCAGGCCAACTAGAGAGGAGGGACGACAAGCTTGACCTTCGCGAAATGAGGAATCATCGCGCTGAACCTTTGTAAGGTGTAAAGTAAGGTATATAGGGGAGATGTGACTTTTGTAGTTAAATGTCTATGAGCTTTTGTCCCCAGCGAAATTTTCAAAACTTCTATCTTTAGCCTTCACCGCAAAATATAACCTAAAGATGATGGTTATTACATTCTCGATTTAAAACTAAGGGAGATATGAACTTGACATTTGTACCATATATGCAGCTCTACATGGACTACATAAAAATATAAAAATAATCTCGCTAAGTTAAGAATTTATTATTTTATGACCATTTCATTTTTGAAAATTAATATTTGACTATTTACTAAATTTTAAAACATCTGAAATTTTAAATTACTGTATCCGATAGAGATTTCGAGGAGCTTTCCAATGGAATATATGTCGGACGAATGACTTTAATAGCGAGCTCTCAAAACATTTTTCGAATTTGAGGTTTTCGACCCGTGCTCATTTAAATGCAAATAAGTAAAAAACTATAAAGAGCACATGAGCAAAATCAATTTCATTTTAAAAAGGGGGAAGTTTTCTATAACTTTTGTTCTGTACATTTTTTGCTGAGTTTAACAGTTTCTATTGATTTTTTTTACATTGCATAGTACTTTATGAAAACGTATAATTGAAGCTGACGAGTTTATAAACGAATATGTTTAATTTTAAACATGTTACGGTTTAAGGCTCTGTAAGACCTTTTGAAAGACATCCCACACGCCTATATAGTTAAAATAGATACTGTTCGCCGAGCAATGATTACAGAAAATAAGGTCAGCTTCAAAAACAGATGCGTCCTAAACTGCGCAGAGCTAAGACATACCATATGTCTTTTCTAAAAAGAAGAGGAGCATATCTAAAATGTGTTTGGAAAACATCTCAAGATTTATTCTTTTGCGATCTTTGGCGAAGTTTCTCGCAATTTAATGGGATGCCCTGACATGATATATTAGGGAATTTGGCCGAAATGACAACCATTCTAAAGAACTTTTCTTTTTGAACATTCCTGCCAAGTTTCATCACGATCGATTGAAACGCGATGATTTTAGAAATTATCCCTAATACCAATAATACTGTTATTAATAGCAATATTTTGAGATGAGATAAAATTATTAGCTTGTGTTTGAAAGGGAATTCTTTTTCATTTCCGTGAACATTTGAAAGGTTGAAAGATATACTGTGCATATGTACATAGAAACTGTGGCTGCATGAGTAAGAACATTTTACATGTAGTTTGTAATATATAAGCTTGTTGAAATGCTGTGTATATATAGCAATGATATCAATATATATATATATATATATATATATATATATATATACAGAGCTGGGCACCGCAAACTCAAAATCACTTCCGCAATCGCAAATCCGCAAACTCAAACCTTACCTTCCGCAACTGCAAATCCGCAAACTGCTTGCCATTTTTGTGCCGCAAACGCAAATCCGCAAACGCAAACCATATTTCCAATTTTTACAGTGCTGGGCACTTCCGCAAACACTTCCGCAAACCGCAAATTCCGCAATCGCAATTTTAACTATAAAAAGTATCCAAAACATTAAAGAGGTATAAAAAGTTTTTATATCTTTTTAATGTTTAATGTTTTAGCCTTGTTTTTATTAAAAACAAGGCTAAATAATTTATTACAATAAATCACTATTGTAGAAGAAATAAAAATACTACATATATTGATATATTATATTGAACAAAAACACCTCCTGCAAGTAAATAGTAAATAAATTAAATAATAAATTTAATCATTTGAATTTCATAAATTTTGAGACTTAGACACGTTAGAGAAGACTGTACTGTAACTGTAGTAACTGTACACACATTACATTACACAAGTTAAATTAAGTTAACACTGTGACTGTACACAATTTGAACTCACTGTACAACTCAACCCCTCTATCCTCTACAAGTGTACGCCTCTGGCTTTGTCAACAAGTTCAGTCGTCCTCCTCCAGTAACTGAGCCAAATCCAGTTTTAATAAGTCCATGTTCCCCTTCATGAACACGAGACGTTGGAAGTTGTCAGAGGTCAGGCTGGCCCTTTTGGGCTTCATTATATCTGACCCATGGGAGAACAGTCTCTCCACGTGGGAAATTTGCGGAAAGATTTGCGTTTGCGGTCTTAGTTCCGCAACGCAAATTCACTAATTTGCGATGACTTTGCCGCAAACGCAAATCCGCAAACGAAAAACATACTTCCGCAATTGCGGAATTTGCGGTTTGCGGAAGTGTTTGCGGAAGTGCCCAGCTCTGTATATATATATATATATATATATATATATATAGAGAGAGGAGAGAGAGAGAGAGAGAGAGAGAAGAGAGAGAGAGAGAGAGACAGACAGACAGACAGACAGACAGACAGACAGATTCAGATAACCAAACGCATGCCTTCACTGTTGCCATAATTCTTTTTCCAAACATTTCTGAAAGGTATGTTCATACCTCATCTCAGGTTTGGTGTTGTAAAAAAATAACTATTCATTAGAATTTGATGAGATTTGGTACACAGAGAAATAGCACTGTTGTTTTTACAGTATACATTTCCTTGATCTGCTTCTAATGGGTACGATGTTCTTGTGTTTTGAAACCAAGACATTTTAGAGACACATTTTTTCGGAAAATGTGAGTTGGAAATTTTAATGCCCGAAATTAAGACGTATGTAATATAATGGAACTTTTTCTATTGTTTAAAATGGTATATAAAAAAGTGGATATAAAAAAATATAAAAAATATATATATAAATTTTTTTTTCTCCAAAATACCAATTTAAGCCTAAAACAGCCTAAAACTTGAGATATATAAAGATGTTCTTCAGATTTTACTATAACAAAACCTAAGAAAGATAAAAAGATGACTTTTCTACCATATATAGAAGAGATGATTCCCTACAGACTGATCTAAAATTCAAAGTCCTCCGCTGAGTATATCATATTCTATAAGAACTTAAATTTTCTTTTGTTTTAAGCCTTTACTATCAATAATAGCAAACTTTGGAGATGACAGTATTAGATTGTGTTTCAAGCAGAATTTTTCACTTCTATCGCTTTTATTCGATTGGCCAATAATTTTGAAATTGACACACTGACCTATTATAAAAAATGGTGGAAATCAGCCTGTTCAGATAAATTCCAGAGATCTATACCGTGGCAACATTTTTACCAAGTTGCATAAGGATCCTGTGATATATTACGGAAGTAGGGTGCGTGTCGGGTCCCCTTAAAAAAGAAATACGTCAAAGACAGCGTATAGCACAGACATACCATATAACTTCTCTGAAAGTAAAGGAACGTATCAAAAATCTGTTCGGAAAATGTTAAGCTTTTTTTTCTGCGATTTTTGGTGAACTTTTTCGCACTTTGATGGGATGACCTGTGATCACAAATACTCTAATACAATTTGACTGAAATGAGAATAATTCAAAAGAATATATTTTTCTGAACATTCCTGCCAAGTCTCTTCATGATTCAATGAAAAGCGAAGAGTTTAGCTCATTATCACCCTTACAGATAATAATAGCAAAATTTTTAGATAAAAGTCTTAGCTTGTGTTTGAACGAGAAGTTCTTTTTACTTCTGTCACTTTTGTTTGCTTGAACAATATTTTTGGAGTTGATACACTGACATATGATAAAAAATGTTGGAAATCCACCGGTTCGGATAAATTCTCGATATCTATGTAGTGGAAACGTTCTAACTAAGTTTCATAAAGATCCTGTGATAAGTAAAGGCGTATTGGAATATTAACACTAATACCGGTAATACCATCAACAATAGCAAAATTTTGAGGTTGTAGTATTAGCTTGTTTTATGAGGTAGATTTTTTTCATTTCGATCACTTTTGCTCGCGCGGGAGTATTTTTTGGAATTAATACACTGACCTATGGTAAAAAAATTATAGGAATCAACCGGTTTGTGAAAATTGTAAAAGAGGCATAGTTCCAATATTTCCACCAAGTTTTATGAAGATCGTGTGGTAAGTAAAACCTGTAGCCTTCACCGTGGAATAATAGTAATTATTATAATAATAATAATAATAATAATAATAATAATAATAATAATAATAAAATAAATAAATAGAACCCTCTTATTACGAAGTTATTGCTCAAAGAGTTTTCCTCATCAGAAAGCAATTTGAGAAATATAATAATCTAATACATATTAAATGTTTTACAATAAACGAATCATTAGAAGCTAAATATATAATAAATAAAGCAGTAAACACATAAATGCATATTTATGAAGTAAATAAATAAATAAACCTTCATTATAGATGCCTGAAGACTTGTTTGAACTTTAAATCGAGCTGGCTGTATATAAATTAGTTACCCTTAATAAAAGAAAAATATATTATCTCTAAAGAGAATTCTAATATTTGCCTTTTAATTTCTTCATAAAAAATAATTTAAAACGCTTTACTTTATACATTATGTTTAGTATTTGCATTTTTATTCTAGTAAATGCATTTTATTCTATAAATGCATAGAAGATCTACTCGTATTCTTGTAACCTAACTGGAAGTAAAAAAAAATTCTGTGTGAATTTGCTGATATATTGAACATCTATTGTCACTCTTTAGGCTATTTACGCGTCTCAACAATGTTCAGATTCGAGCAATTGAAAAATATTGTTCTTGAAGCAATGACGCATGTTCGAGCTGCAGGACATCTAATCTTTCTCTCTGTTCTCCGTCTTTCCACTGAATATAACGTTCACTTGTGGCTGAAATAAAATTAACAATTACACCTGACTTTAATTCATTATATGATACTGATTGGATATTTAATAAATTTTATGGATTGAACTTTTGAATCAACTTTAAAATAATACAAAATGATACAAACTAAAATATTTTTATGAAGTCATATTGATATTTGATGTTGTCATGAATTCATTTAGCTTCTCTTTAACTTAAAAGACATTATTTACCACGAGCTACAGTACTATGTAACCTCATTTTTCTATCAAATGGACATAATTATTTTTTACTGCAGATAATCATAGAAAATGAAGATAAACTATACCTTTTTCGAAGGTATAAGACACGGGGTATAGGGTAAAGTGCCATAAACGTGCTGCTTCTGATCGTATCATTTTATAGTCTTCATCTCAGTCATTCAAGCAAATTGGTCAATCTTGAGCTTTTTATGGCAAACAAACATAACATATATATATATAATATAATATATATATATATATATATATATATATATATATATATAATATATATATATATATATATATACTGTGTGTGTGTGTGTGTGTGTATATATATATATATATATATATACATATATATATATATATATATACTGTGTGTGTGTGTGTATATATATATATATATACTGTATATATATAGATATATATATATATATATATATATATATATATATATATTATATATATACACTGTGTGTATGTGTGTGTGTGTGTGTGTGTGTATATATATATATGTTCGTGAGCTAACCGTTCTCAAATATTCCCACAAGGAAGCTTAAAAACCAGTTCCTCCGAATATCTGCAATTTAATTTAGTTCCTCTGCATTTAGATGGTAACTTCTCCGTAGAGATGAGTTCTGTTTTCCTCCTGGAAATATTTAATAATAGGAGTAAGTGTATATGTATAAAAATATATGTATATTTATATATATATATACATATATATATATATACACACATTAGGGTGTCACTTATTTTTCAACTTTTAAGTTTCCGTGCTCTGACCCCCTCAACGTATGCCATATGATGTAAAAACACTGTGTACAAAGTTTTATTGAGATATTTTAATATTTAGAGGTCGCTCAACGGCTTCAAAGTATTGGGTACGAGATTCTCAGAAAGTGTGAGTATAAACAATTTCCAAATGTATTTAAGCAATTTATTACGTTCCTACATTAGCAGGAAGTGCACAAGACATTATCATAATATTAAGATGAAGTACAGTAACATCAGACAATAGCATAATTATTATGATTAATCATTATTTCCACTGAAGGTATGTTTTTGTCCCCATGTCCAATGCTTGCGATGGTCTTCAACAACCTGGAGAAGAAACTGGGGTTGTTCTTCATCTTTGGTTAGGTATCCAGAAAAATCCTGGATGAGAGCAACTCCACGTTCAGCGAAATCATTTGTTACAGTTAGAGTTTTTACAGTCTCTTTCGCAGTCTGGTAATGGGTATCCTCTTCCCATTGCTCAGCAGTTTTCTCCAAGAATTAATCTGGGAGGTTGAGCTTTGTGAACACTGATTTTGTGTTTTTTGTTACAAAGTTTTCCAAGCTTTTTTCTTTCACAGGTCAACAACCACACGCTTTGGAAGGTTCTCTTGTCCATCAACACTAGTCATAGATATGACCATGCGATTTTTTATATCAGGGAGGACTAAAAGACTAAAATAACACACACTAATGCAAACACATCCTACCATTAAGACGACTGAAATGATACTGGGGTGAGGCATAGAAAGGAAGCGCGTTTCAATTTAGGACAAGTAACGACGCGTCATCAAAATTTTAATGGCCTTGAGCGACCTCTAAATATTAATATTTTCTCATGAAACTTCATAACACTGGTCTACAAATTTTGAAAAAGTTTGTGCTTCGGAGATAAAATGTGTTTCCTATTATGGATTTTGGGATGCTGAAAACGAATATGACCATAAAAATAGTCGAATGGCTACAGTTTCCAAGAAAATTTAAGTTACACATTTTGCGTATATGTATACCATATATTAGTAACATACCTGTATAATGCAGTCACGTATATTGATTCAACCCGTCGCTTCTTTGCTTGTCTCTTGTATTCAACTTCTGGAGCATCTCTTGTTATTGTCCAGCAGTAGTCTGCTAACAATGATGGACTTCATTTCCCCTGGTAGCCTTTCTCCATCGCTGAGATATCCTGGTGGAAACGTTCACCATGTTCATCGCTGACTGCTCCGCAGTTGGCCGGAAAAAATTCCAGGTCCGAATGGAGGAAATGTATCTTTAAAGACATATTGCAGCCCATTTTTTGATAGGACAACAGCAGGTTTTCCACCAGCTCCCTGTAATTGTCAGCTTTGGTATTTCCGAGAAAATTGGTTGCTACTAACCGGAAAGCATTCCACGCTGTCTTCTCCTCACCACCTAGGATACGGTCGAACTCCTCATCTCTAAGAAGCTCGCGGATCTGTGGACCAACAAATACACCCTCCTTGATTTTTGCTTCACTGAGCTTTGGGAATTTACCACCGAGGTACTTAAAAGCTGCCCCCGTTTTATCCATAGCCTTAACAAAATTTTTCATGACGCCCAGTTTGATGTGTAAGGGTGGTAACAAAATCTTGCGTAATTCTACAAGTGGAGGATACTGAACATTTTTTGTTCCAGGTTCCAATGAGTGTCGGAGTGGCCAATCCTTCTTGATGTAATGAGAAGTCCTAGCCCGACTATCCCATTCACACAGGAAACAGCAATACTAAGTGTAGCCCGGCTGCAGTCCAAGCACGATAGCAACAACTTTCAAGTCACCACAAACCTGCCACTGATGTTTGTCATAGTTTATGCAGTTCAAAAGTTGCTTCATGTTGTCATGTTTCCTTCATGTGGACTGCATGACCAACTGGAATTGATGGCAATACGTTGCCAACATGCGACAAAACAGCTTTTAGACTCAACTTCGATGAATCAATGAACAGTCTCCACTCATCAGGATTGTGAATAATGTTGAGAGCTGCCATCAGACCATCGATGTCGTTGCAAGCTACAAGGTCACCTTCCATGATGAAGAATGGGACAAAATCTTTTTGACGGTCACGAAACTTACACACTCTACCATTTTCAGCGAGGAGATTCCACTGCTGCAATCTGGAGCCCAACAGCTCTGCCTTACCCTTTGGCAGTTCTAAATCTCTGATAAGGTCGTTTAATTCATTCTGAGTTATCATGTGCGGTTTAGAAGATGTCAAGTTATAAACAAATTCAGGGTCTTGTGAAGTTGAAGGCTCACAAGTTTCACAGGTTCCTTCATTCTCCTCGTCCTCTGACTCCAGGGAGAATGAGTGTGGGGGCTCAGGAACGGGTAGTCCTTCGCCGTGAGGTACCGGGCGTATAGCAGAGGGTATATTCGGATATTGTAAAATCCACTTTTTCTTCTTGCAAATACCTTTCTTGACTGGAGGCACCATGCAGAAGTAACAATTGCTGACATGATCTGTTGGTTCCCTCCACACCATTGGCACTGCAAAGGGCATAGATTTCCTTTTTCGATTCAACCACTGGCGAAGGTTTGTTGCACAAGTATTGCAGCATATGTGTGGGCCCAGCTCTTGTCCTGATCTCCAATCTTACAGCCAAAATAAAGGTGATAGGCTTTCCTAATCACGGCGGTTATAGCACGCTTTTGTGATGCAAAAGTCAATCCTCTACAAACATAACAGAAGTTATCTACACTGTTCACGCAATTACGAAGCATCTTTGTTCAAATTAGGCTGAAAAAAATTCAGTTTCTAAAGCAAACACTAAAAAGAGTTTGACAAGGGTGCACTGTATGACTTCCGCGAATGAACTGATGCTGTGGCGTAGTATGTACACGCCTGTGACACATCGACGCCTTGACTCTACTGCGCATGCGCGTAGTTATATTTTTTTATTTTAATAAATTAATGTAATTACATTGCATTTTAATAATTTTAAATTAGGTAAGGTTAAGTTAGCTTAGTATTCCATTTATATTAATATCAAAATCATCATGGGAAGCAATATGTTAAAATGATCCAATCTATTTCTTAATAAATAATTACAAATACATAATGTAATAGATAAATTTAAAATTACATTTTATTGTATATATATATATATTTACATAATTTATTAAAATAAAAATATAACTACGCGCATGCGCAGTAGAGTCAATGCGTCGATGTGTCACAGGCGTCTACATATTACGCGACAGATGCAGTCCAGTTAGTAGGGTGCAGGGTTGCCTGAAATCTTTATAAATAGAGCCAATTGGCAATTTTAGGCATCATTTTCGTATTCAGTGACCCAAAATTAGTAAAGATGACTACTTTTATTTCCGAAGCATTTTGGTTGTAGACCAGTGTAATCAGCGTTTTTACATGCAATGTCACATTTCTAGAGGGTCAGACCTAAACCTTTTGATGGTTCAATTCTTACAATACAAATAAGTGACACCCTAATATATATATATATATATATATATATATATATATATAGGGTGAACCAAATGTAGGTGGACAGTAAATGATAACGTTTATTTTGAGAATACATATTTAATTTTTTTGTATACTATAATACAAAATAAAATTTAAATAAATTTAGTTATAATATTAATATAATATAACACAAACACCATAGTTATAATGAACACCATAGTTATAATATAATATAACACAAACCGTATTCAACCTACTGTCCACCTACTTTTGGTTCACCGTGTATATATATATATATATAATTATTTCACGAAAGTAACACGTGAATAATATTTATGATGAATAAAACCACGAAGGAAAGGAAATACAGAATGGTGCTCAAGCGCTTTCGTCTAATGACATCCTCAGGAACACAGTGTTCCTGAGGATGTCATTAGACGAAACCGCTTGAGCACCATTCTGTGTTTCCTTTCCTTCGTGGTTTTATTCATCATATAAGCTTATATATATATATTAGGGTGGAGAGAAAAAAACTTTTTTTAGAATTCAGTTTTGTACGGGCACCCAAAAGTTGGTTTGTGGTACCAATAAGAAATCCGTAAAATATTAGCTACCTGCGACATCAACTTCACCGGCCCCAAGGAGGTCAAAGATTCTGCCTTTCAGGTGCCCCCCAAAATTAAGGAAAAATTCAAAGATTTAAGCGTATCTTCCGTTGTGTTTATGCTAGGAAGATCATTTTTGTTTCATTTGATTTCTCTATTTATGTTCTTTAACTATTCTCTTATACACTTTTCTCCCATTCCTCACAGAAATTTGTAAAATTTGGTATTTCATGAAAAATACTAACAAAAAATAGGACTTTCTATTTGTTTCGTTGAGTTTCTCAACTTTAGTAGATGTTTAGCACCATTTTAAGGTTTTCATTTGTTTAGATTTTCGCAGATATAAATTATGTCATAAATATATTATTTAGGGTTTGTTATTTAAACTATATTACATTCTAATTTATATCTCTTTTTCAGAATATTTGATTGCTTTGATAAATTTTTATATTGAATCTGATTCGCTAAAAACATTTAGAGTCACTAATATAGTCTGATTCTATTCCGACAAACAAAGCAAAAGTAGGCATGACTTCCATGGCCTCGAATGAATCAGCAAAAAGGAAGAGAAGGAATACTCAACAGCTGAATCCAATCTTTGGACCACCAAAGGATCTCTCACTGATTTATTTGCCTTCGTCCGAAGATATACGTCAGTGTTTCCTTTATGTTAGAGAGGAAAGAATTAAGTCAGGAGAAGCTAATCCAAAAATTCATGATGTTGCTGCAGTCGTTGCCCAAAAATTAAAGACTTTATGGGATCGTGCTTCTATTCCAACTAGCCATCATAAGACCATAACGCAGCGCATCCAAGGTTTGTACGAAAAATATCAAAATGTCTTAAAACAATTCAAAGGGCGGAAAGACCAAGCATCCTATCAAGCATTGCTTTACATATTTAAACTTGACTCACTGAAGCTCTTTGATATAGCTTCTTGTAAATGTGAAGACTTCCTGACATGTCGTTGTGAGAAAGACTGAACGTCTCGAAAAATGATGATTGGATCCGTAGATAAAGTGGTCACCAAAAAGGTGAACAAAACGAAAAAGGCACACAAAAGTGTGAGGAATATACAGCACGGATCTCGAAAGGAATGAAAGAATTTGATACTGCTGAAACTGTTTCGTCAAGTTCCAACGAAACGGACGAAAGCAGTGAGCCGTTAAAACTCACGACAAAGCCATTAATTAATCCCAAACCTTCACAAATGAGAATGAGAACCTTCTTCTTGCAATGATTACTGATAACCGGCCAAGCATTAGAAAATTGGCAATACGAAGGATCGAAGTAGCAAAATCTCAAGCTGAAAAAATTAAAAGCATTCGAGAGTTCAGTGTACCGAAGCTAAATTTCCATGCACTTGACTACACTGTTATTATATTTTGGACAGATAGTCCCATCAGGCTTGAGCCATCATTGACAAAACACTTAACCAAACAGGAGTTGACATCATTAGCTCTTTCAATTCCCTTGTCATACACAAGCAGTAGAAAGGAGTATCAAACTTGTAACAGAAGCGGCAAGAGCAGTTTATGGAAGTGAGAGGAGAGATGGCTACGTTAAAACTAAATTGCATCTCAAACAATAATGAAATAATTTGAAACCAAGAGAAACTACAAAACTGAATAAGAAGCTTTCTAAATTATTGTGGTGGGTGGGTTAGGGTGGAACTCAAAGAGCAGCCACCTCCACGTGGTGAGGTCTGGGTAATTTAAGCCGAGATAGGCATGGTTCGTATGTAGCTTAAATTAGCGCAGAGCTGCTCCAATAAACCAATATATTTAAAGCCATGCAACTATTTTATGAGCTTCTAAAAGAAAACTGAATCACTGAATGACGCTTAACATCAACCAATCAATGAAAGCAATAAAAACTTCTATTTTTTGTTAATATTTTCCATGAAATACCAAATTTTACAAATTTCTGTGAGGAATGGGAAAAAAGTGTATAAGAGTAAAGTTAAAGAACATAAATAGAAAAATCAAATGAAACAAAAAATAATCTTCCTAGCATAAACACAACGGAAGATACGCTTAAATCTTTGAATTTTTCCTTAATTTTGGGGGGCACCTGAAAGGCAAACTCTTTGACCTCCTTGGGGCCGGTGAAGTTGATGTCGCAGGTAGCTAATATTTTACAAATTTCTTATTGGTACCACAGACCAACTTTGGGCGCCCGTACAAAACTGAATTCTGAAAAAAGTTTTTTCACTCCACCCTAATATATATATATATATATATATATATATATATATATATATATATGTTATAATGTTATAATGTTATAATGTTTCAGACCAACAAAGACCCTAGGATCCACTCATGGCTGGTCTACCTAACTGTTTCGTAATCGTGTATTGTGTATGTCCTCCGTGGTGGCGGAGGGGACCTACAATTTTACGTGGGTTCCGAACCACAAGAACATAAGAAACTTTATTTAAAAACTGCCGGTAAATTGGCAACGACCAATTTTTACGAAACTAAATAATTATCAATTTAAAAATAATTAATTATCGTTTAAAACTAAAGATAGAATCTCTCGGTCCAGAGGAGCAAGTCATAATAGACTACTATCCACAAATATGTTACATTCTATATCTATTTATAAAGGACATGCAAATATATCAGATCCAAAGAATCCAGTCAATTTCATTACGGTATCCATCAAGTCACGGTCCATATCGATTGCGGACCAAGTCAAAATTTACAACCATATACATTATCAATTTAAAAATAATTACTTATCGATTTAAAACTAAAGATAGAATCTCTCGATCCAGAGGATCAAGTCATAATAGACTACTATCCACAAATATGTTACACTCTATATCTATTATATAACGGACATGCAAATATATCAGATCCAAAGAATCCAGTCAATTTCATTACGGTATCCATCAAGTCACGTTCATATCGATTGCGGACCAAGTCAAATTTACAACCATATACATTACAATATATACACATACGAGGAAAAGTGTAGTTGTGGCTGTAAAGACTGTACAGTAATGTAGAATGTGTGTGCACCATTATGGGTCTCCCATTTAAAGGTGTTTGTGGGCAAGTGAAGATCATGAGTTTTTCAATACCTCACAGTACTATGGGGGCACCGCTCGGCAGAGGAATCTCTTTAAATGGGGTGTGTAAGGACAGAGAGTATCCCCTAACCCAAGACGCTGCCTCCCTATATCCCACAACATTTGTGTTGAGCTGTGGGATCTATCCCCACAAAGCCTTAATTTTACTACCTTAATAAACTATACCCTCGAACCTTCTACTGTCTCGAACCTTCTACTTGTCAACTTACACCCGTTATTTCTAGTCCTATTATATTGAGATATTTCGAAAAAGCTATCTCTATCTACGTTATCAAACCCATTCATAATTTTGAAAACCTGGATTAGATCACCCCTTAACCTCCTAGTCTCGAGTGTAGTCAATTTTAACTCTTTAAGCCTATCCTCGTACGACTTTGACCTAAGAGACGGAATCATCTTAGTTGCTCGTCTTTGAACTCTTTCGATTTTGTCAATATCTTTGCGCATATGCGGATTCCAAAATTGGACCGCGTACTCCAAATGGGGTCTAACTAATGATTTATAAAGAAGAACTATAATATCGCGCGATTTGTACTCAAAATTTCGAGCTATAAAACCTAACACTTTGTTCGCCTTATTGACCGCCGCTGTACTTTGTTTCGCTACTTTTAAATCACCAGTGACTATAACTCCTAAATCTTTTTCCTGCTCTACGCTTGTTAAATCTTTCCCTGACATACTATACGCAAAATTACCGTTACGCGAACCTATATGCATAATTTTGCACTTATCCACGTTAAATCTCATTTGCCATGTGACTGACCAATCAACGATTTTATTCAGATCTTCCTGAATTTTACCTCTATCTTCGTCATTAATCGCCCTACACCCAGCTTCGTGTCATCCGCAAACTTTGAAACTGTACTAACTAGGCCGACATCTAAATCGTTAATATATATAAGAAAAAGCAAGGGGCCCAATACAGAACCCTGAGGAACGCCACTCGCTACATTAGCCCAACACGACTCCGCTCCATCAACGACCACCCTCTGTTCCTGCCTCGCAACCATTCTTCTAGCCAATTTATTACTACACCCCTGATTCCATGAGCCTCAGTTTTTTCAATCAGTCTTTTGTGCGGCACGGTGTCAAACGCTTTTTGAAAATCTAAATACACTACATCAACCGCCCGATGTCTATCGTAAACGTTAACCACGCTTTGGAAAAATTCTAAAGATTAGTTAAGCAAGATTTGTTTCGCCTAAAACCGTGCTGCGTATTTCTGACCAGATTATGCACTTCTAAGTGTTCGACTATACGATCCCTAATTATTGATTCCAGTAGCTTACCTACAACAGACGTTAAACTGATTGGCCTATAATTTCCCGCCGGACCTTTATCGCCTTTCTTAAAGATAGGTGTTACGTTTGCTAACTTGAAATTATCTGGTACGCACCCCTCAGAAATAGAGGGGTATATATATATACCGTAAGATGGGGTAACTGGGCTCCTACAGGGGTAACTGGGCCCTACTAAGTTTAAGATAAATTTCGTTATTATTTTTTCCATATATTTTAGGACCTATACATAGGTAGATACCTACAATTTATGAAAAAAATTCATACTGTTAGAAAACGAAATTTACCATAAACTTAGTAGGGCCCAGTTACCCCTGCAGGTGCCCAGTTTCCCCGTCTTACTGTATATATATATATATATATATATATATATATATATATTTGGGTGGGTGTTACCTACGGAATCGCAATGATCTTGAGGATACACACAGCACTCGTCGCGACACGAACGTGCGTATCCCGACATTTGCAGTGTCGTGGTGAATTATCTTTATAAATGCTATCTTTTATCATGAAAATATGGGATACAATCAAGGTTAGGCGAAGTTACGCTAGATTAGGTAAGGTTATGCTATGTTGGGTAAAATTAAATTTGGTTTGATTAGAATTTCTAAAACTGGGTGAGTGTCATGATACAGAACTGAGTATGTGAGAAAGTGTGAAAAAGTGTGTGTGTGTGTGTGTGTGTGTAGATAAATGATTCTCTGTAATCGAATTTCAAGCAATAACCGGTGCTATTTATCCGGCTTAATCCCTTCCCATCGGTTGTTTTAATTAAGGAACCATGTTTTAAAAACCCTTTGATTAAATGGGCATTTTGCCTCTTTGTAAATCCGAGATTAACTTGAGCTTAAACGCTCCATCTGCGGTGACTAATTGCTCTTCTACTGTATGGCCCAACAGGTCTCAGGGGGATCGTATTAGTGGCCTTTAGCTTTGTTTAGGAATGAAGTTATACCGTAAACTCTTCGGTGTAAAACCGTTCAATGGACTTTTATTATTCCTCGTAGTATGCTCTCTACAAAGTTACCAAATATGTTGTTTTTAAAGTAAATCTTCAGTGTAGAGCGCATAACACCGCGTTACTTGTTTTAGGGCCTTCAGCACGACATCTTGACATCCTGTATAAGCCGCTATATAAATCTCCTCGATAATATGTATGTAATTTACTGCACATTACTGTTCCACATAAAGTTGTACAGTCGACCTGTTATCCTGCAATTCTATATAGTGTACCCCCATTTTATTTTAACATCTTTTGTAACCCCTTTTTCTAACGTCTAACACGGTTCATATTTTATGTGTGAATTTATGGCTTAACGCGTCGTTTACTTCTTAACTAAAATAAAATAAAACTTAAAAAACAGAACAAAAATGGAGAAGATAAATGTATTTATGTCAAAATTAACTAGGCAGAAAATTTTCTGCACTTCACAATTTAAAAGATTTGATCCTTTATTATATGAGAAGATGAATTGAATTCAGGAGGGGAATGTAAACACCAGTCGACAAGGGAGTTACTTCGGGGGTGGACGTTAGGCAGGAGAGAGGGAGTGCTGAAAAACCCCTTTCTCCTGTCTGTCCTCTGTGGTCGATCTTTTTACAATTGGTTATCTACCCTTTCAGGAGTCCAGCATGCCCTCAAACACACGCTTCTCCTTCTATCCCTGATTGCACATACATGTATCTTACACACTATTACACGCTACACAATCTTTTTAGGTGCTCGCCCTTGGCTCCTCTATCCTACATAAAAAAGATAATCCAAAATATCGTTACATATACCTATATATTGTACAGTATATATATGTATATATATATATATATATATATATATATAAGTATATATATATATATATATATATATATATATATATATATATATATATATATATATATATATATGTGTGTGTGTGTGTGTGTGTGTGTGTGTGTGTGTGTGTGTGTGTGTATATTCTTTTGTTAACATTGAAACGGTGAGACGTTAAAACATTGAATAAGTTTAACGGTGGGAATAGCATTAAACGAGTGTGGCATGATAAGGTAACTGTCCTCAGGTGGAATGCATAGAGTTATATTTCTAATTTTTTTCTTTTCTTTTTAACTCAGCTAAGGAGTATAACAAACTTCTTTACATGTTTCTGGGTGCCGTTAATTACAGATCTGAAATGTTTCACGTAATCCGACGTTATGGGTGGAGGAGGAATCTTTTTTCACCAGATGTAAACATCTTGACGATTAACAGAAAAAGAGAATTTGAATCATTTATGAGAGGTTTATTAATTTCATATCTTATATTATGTCACTGGTCTAAAGCTTGACATTGCTCGCATGAAACTTAGCCACATATGAAACGTAATTTTATTAGATAATGTTGATCGATTTGAATGAATAGATAGACAATCATGTTCAACCAGAAATGCAAAAAATGAAAATCAAAGTTCATGTTATTAGAGAATTGTGTAACTGTGTATAGTTGTTTAAGCTCATTATATGTATGATGACTATTTACGTAAATTCGTTAAAGGTGTTTAAATTTTTCAGGTGTCTCATATATATATATATATATATATATATATATATATATATATATATATATATATATATATATATATATATATATATATATATATATATATATATGATAATGATAAGATAACGATAATGATAATGATAAGATTTATTGGCAGGATATAAATCCCATAACATAGTACAATATTCTTGAAGGTAATAAGCGATAAGATAAATCAAGTAATAATACATTTAAAAACAAACAAACTAAAAATTATGACTAAAAGAGAGATAAAATAAGACACGTACGGAAACAAGTAATAATAATAAAAAACCTACCCACTGCTAAGACTACAAAAATGATGATAAAAATAATGACAATATTGCTGTTTATTGGCAGGCGAGAGATCCCCCAATTTAAAAAAAATAAAAGGTGCAGTATCCATCAATGTAAACAACAATACAATTAATTAAACAAATAACAAAGATACGCGTAAGGAAGCGAGAAATAATAAAAATAATAGCAATAACAGTTTCATAAAAATAAAAAGGACATGTAATGGAATGGCTAATGCAGGAATTAAGTGGAGCTATAGAGAGACACTTTCATACCAAGAAGTTCACAGTCAAGAAGACACCGGAAAGTACGACTGGTGAATACGTTGAACAACTCTATTGTCTGAGTTTTTAATTTTTTGCATTAAACTATATTGGGCATATATATATTATATATATATAATATATATATATATATATATATATATATATATATATATATATAAGTAAGTAACCATGTAAGTATATATATATATATAATGTAAAGAACGACGCTTGTGTAGAAGAGCGTTCCGCACAAGATGAGGAGGGAGAACGAACAAATGAAAAATGAGGTACCACCCGGGAATCGAAGCCGGGATCATCCCATTGCCGGTCAGATATGCTATCCACTACACCATGGACCTCGATCAATCAGAAGTCGTAATTCTCCTACATACGAGCAGAAACCAATGCCCTGAGGGGAACCTTCGCATGCCGTACATATATACATTTTAACTGCAAACAACTCACAGTATAATTAATATAAAGAACGACGCTTGCGTAGAAGAGCGTTCCGCACAAGATGAGGAGGGAGAACGAACAAATAAAAAATGAGGTACCACCCGGGAATCGAACCCGGGATCATCCGATTGCCGGTCAGATATGCTATCCACTACACCATGTTGTTGTTTGCAGTTAAAATGTATATATGTACGGCATGCGAAGGTGCCCCCTCAGGGCATTGGTTTCTGCTCGTATGTAGGAGAATTACGACTTCTGATTGATCGAGGTCCAAGGTGTAGTGGATAGCATATCTGACCGGCAATCGGATGATCCCGGGTTCGATTCCAGGGTGGTACCTCATTTTTCATTTGTTCGTTCTCCCTCCTCATCTTGTGCGGAACGCTCTTCTACACAAGCGTCGTTCTTTACATTAATTATACTGTGTTGTTTGCAGTTAAAAAAAAAAAAAATATATATATATATATATATATATATATATATATATATAAATTTATGTTTTTTAAACTAGTAGAAGAACCCTTTTGAAAACCAGTGAACAAATCACTTACTTAAATATTTGCCAAATGAATTAACACAAATTATGAGAACATTGTTCGTGCGATTTTTCGTGGTAACGCTTTTCAACGCTAAATTTATTATTAAATTACACCCGATGAAAACAAAAGCCCATTCTCTCTCTCTCTCTCTCATTAACAAAATCATTTCCAATTTTCTCTCAGCTGTGGTTACATTATTACACGTGATTTTCACAATATATTTTGCGCTTTCGTTTTCTTTATAATTTACTTTTATGGGGTGTGGGGGTGGGGACCCTATTTGGGATAATTATTTTTATATTTATTTTTTGTATTTTTTTTTCATGATTTTAAAGTAAATTTTCAAGTTGCTTTTAAAACAAGATCATCGGTGTTGATATATATATATATATATAATATATATATATATATATATATATATATATATATATTATATATATATATTAACTCGATAAAAATGAAACGTTAGTGTATTTTATTCCATTCTCGGGTACATCATACATCCAAAATAATAATTAATTTAATTTAAACCAAAACATTTTGAATTTAGCTCAACAAAGCACCTTATATCATACAACTGACATTATCTGACCAGTTTTGCTGAAATTGAGCAAAACAAATAAAATTACTTAACATATTTGTTTTAGATTAAACTCGTATAATATTGTATTTACTTGGAATGGGGCTTCGCTTCGTGTGGGAAATTTAAAATCTATTAATTCAAATAAATATAATTTTATATATGCTTAATTTAAACCAGTTTTATTTTTGAAGTCATATAAACCCCATTCTGCAAACAAAGCATAAAATTTGCTTGCTTGCTTATGGTACAGTTCTGTGCTATGTATGTATAGGAAAGCTATTAATTGTTTTATATATATATATATATATATATACAGGGTGGGTAAAAAAAAGTACCCCTTGGAGGTAAACTGTCATATTAAAGAAAGTAAGGGGACTAGAGCTCCCAAACTTCATAGATGCTTACCTTAGCATGTTGTCCGTCTTAATTGAGAAGTTGCTCGATGTGTCCCCCTTCCTGCTCAACGCAGGCCTCCAAACGTGGACGCCACTGATCAATACACCTGTTTACATATCGTTGAGACACCTTCTCCTAGCCGAGCAGAATTATTTCGCGTAGTTCATCTATGTCTCTTATATTGGTACCAAGGATGTAAACTTTGGACTTCAGGGCTTCCGAACCATAATCTAGTGGTGAAAGATCGGGGCTACTAGCCGGCCACATATTGCGTTCGATAAATCCGGTGTTTCGTTCTCAAGGAATGTGACAGTTTGGCGTGCTCTGTAAGCAGGGATTCCATCTTGTAGGAAAGTATAGCTTTCATCACTAATTCGTCGAATATCAGTTAGATAGAGTGAAAGATATACTTTCCAACAAGATGGAGCTCCTGCTCACAGAGCACGCCAAACTGTCACATTCCTTGAGAACGAAACACCAGATTTTATCGAACCCAATATATGGCCGGCTAGTAGCTCAGATCTTTCACCACTAGAGTATGGTGTTTGGGAAGCCCTGAAGTCCAAAGTTTACATCCGTGGTACCAATATAAGAGACATAGATGAACTACGCGAAAGAATTCTGCTTGGCTGGGAGAAGGTGTCTCAACGATATGTAAACAGGGGTATTGATCAGTGGCGTTCACGT
The DNA here is from genome assembly GCA_023014485.1 of Bathynomus jamesi. NCBI lineage: Eukaryota > Metazoa > Arthropoda > Malacostraca > Isopoda > Cirolanidae > Bathynomus > Bathynomus jamesi. Next base: position 527,641 of record JAJOZX010002862.1, read on the forward strand.
TTGTAGGCCTGCGTTGAACAGGAAGGGGGACGCATCGAGCAACTTCTCAATTAATACGAACAACATGCTAAGGTAAGCATCTGTGAAGTTTGGGACTCTAGTTCCCTTACTTTTTTTAATATAACAGTTTACCTCTAAGGGGTCACTTTTTTTTTACCTACCCTGTTTATATACTGTACCTTGTTACATTTAACTTATGTTAGTACATTTCTGAACATAATAAATAAATTTATTTATCTGAAATATATATATATATATATATACATATATATATATATATACTCTATATATATAATATATATATATATATATATATATATATATATATATATTATATATATATATATATATATAATATATGTGTGTGTGTGTGTGTGTGTGTGTGTGTAAATTAAGGAAATTACAATAACAAGATGAAATAATTATATTCTTAATTAGTTTAAAAAAAAATTAGCTTTCTTCTTCATCCCTGACGTGGTTTGAGAATGAGAAAGAAGGGGGGCGCTCCCTAACACCCCGAACTCCCATCCTCAAACTAGGGTGGTGGTGGGTTTCTCGGGATTCATGACAGGAATAACTAAATTACTGTGTCTGCAGTCTCTCCTCGGCTGCCAAATATGTTACGAAATAACTAAATACAGATCATTTATTATTTATAAATTAAAGAAGTGCATCTTAATTACGAAGATATTTTCTCATAATTCTTTTGTTTATGGAACAGATTTTATGAGGTGAAAATTAAATAGGAAACAGAAAAAAATATTGTAAATCCTTATATACATGATGTTAAATTATTCATAAGAGCTGCAGCAATACATAATTCCATACTGCTGAAACATCTTTCGAAAGATATGAAAAGAAAACGTAGCAAGCTCAAGAGAAACACAGAACATTATTTAAACAACGGAAACAAACCGTAAAAATTCTATACAGATGCAGAACTGTAGTAAGGGGACGACTCAAACTAGAGAAAAAATCTATGCGAAATAGAAATGAACCCCAAACAAATATTCATCCACAAGATAAACGAAAAGCAAAACAATGTAGCTTACAACATAAAAATAACCCAAAATACTTCCACATGTTTGCGAAAAAAAGGCAATATAAAGAGAGTATTGGTCCGTTAAAAAATAGGGCGACCAAATACACAAATGACCCATAAAAAATTAGTGAACTGTTTAAGGAACAATTTAACTTTGTATTGAGCACCACGAACTCCAAGAAGAAAACAGGAAATCCAGATGAATTCTTTGACATAGATACAAATCAGCCAAGAACAAATGAGGACAAGAATCTAAGAATAAGTGGGCACGCGAATCTAAGAATAAGTGGGGACACGAATCTATTAATGGATTTAGAATTCTTGGAAGGAGACGTAATTAAGGCTCTATCACAAATACGAAGAAATTCATCACCAGGACCAGACGCATGAAGTACCACGTTTCTGAAGAACTGTGAAGAGAGTATTACTAAGCTTTTATACTTATAATTATTGCCCAGCCTATATACTTACAAGTATTGCCAAGCCTCTATATTTACTTACAAGTATTGCCTGGAAACAGGAGGAGAGTAGAAAACAATTCTTTCTTCCACCAAATATCGCAAATGAGGGGGATGCTGCATAGGGGTCCACCGCAGGTCGATCCTAAACCGGTGTCCGAAACCTTCTTAAGGTGTAGTTAAGATATATATATATATATATATATTATATATATATATATATATATATATATATATACAGGGTGGGGCACGGGAATCAAGTGTTTTTTGAATAGCTAGTAATCGGCCATTAGGAATGGGAGGGGCGTGCGGTAGGTAGCATTCCATTCCTGGGTTCATAGCATTTAACATTAACTAACACTCACCTTTATCTTTCAGGTGCCATCATGGAGCAGTGGACGTTAGAACACCGCATGTTCGCGTATGATCATTTTGTTAGGAGTGGCGAGTCAGTGACAGCAGTTCAGCGTGCGTTTCGCCGCAGATTCAACATTCATCGAAATGACTCTGTTCCCGCTCGTGACACAATCTTACGTTGGGTTAACAATCTTCGAACAGGAGGCTCAATAATGAAAACAAAACCGAAGGGGCCGCAACGCACTGTACGTACTCCAGAGAACGTTGAAAGGGTCAGACAAGCGATGTTGCAAAGCCCAGGCCGCTCTGCTCGGAGACATTCAGCTGCACTCGGAATCAGCAATCGTACTGTTAGACGGATTTTGCATGAAGAATTACATTTTCACCCATACAAGTTAGCGATGGTGCAGGAATTGAATGTAAACGATTGCCCCCAACGACTGAATTTTGCACAGGAAATGCTTGCACTTTATGAGCAGAATGAAAACATGATGGTGGTAATGAGTGATGAAGCCCATTTCCACCTTAATGGGGCCGTCAACAATCAAAACTGTCGGTATTGGGCTGCTGAAAATCCGCGACAACTCCATGAAAAACCGCTGCATAGCCCTAAGGTTACAGTTTGGTGCGCGGTGGGAAAGTTTGGCGTCATCGGTCCCTATTTCTTCGAACAAAATGGGGTTACCGTTACCATAACATCTGGGCGTTACATTGAGATGGTGAACACCTTTTTCATCCCTGAGTTACGAAGAAGGCGTATTGCTCGTCGACATTTGTGGTTTCAGCAAGATGGGGCCACGCCACACACCGCCAGAGCGTCAATGGCTGTTCTTCGCCCCCTGTTTCCCAACCATCTCATTTCGAGATTTGGTGACATTGCATGGCCCCCTCGGTCCCCTGACTTGTCCACATGTGACTTCTTTCTATGGGGGTACCTCAAGTCACGTGTCTACGAGGACAAGCCCCGTACATTAGATGCATTGAAGGAAGCGATCCGTCAACAAATCATCCAAATCAACAGAGACCTGCTGGGAAGAGTGGAGGCCAATTTTCGTAAACGCCTTCAACAATGCGTCGACGGCCAAGGACATCATATGCCAGATATAATTTTCGGTACATGATTATTATGACATGAAATGCTGTTCTTACGAATGTTGTTCTACCAATATATTTTCTTTACAAAAATAAATATCATTTTCCTGATTATTCCAAAAACACTTGGTTCCCGTGCCCCACCCTATATATATATTACTGAGTGAAATTACGTATGTGTTGTGAGGGGGAAATGAGATGAAAGTGTGTTTGTTCCTTATATAGGTGTAGTTGTTCTTTTATGGCATCGTATCCTTGAATCAAAATTTAGCTCTGCTTTTGCTGCTTCTGCATTATATTTAGAAAATCTCTGAATCTCTATGACAATTCAACCCTAAAATTAACCCAGGAAGGCCAGTGTGGTACCGAACAATATCAACTGGTGTCGAGTCTACGTAACCACAAAATGAAAATTACATTTATAGGTTGAACTAAACAATTTATTGTTAATAAACAATGATAAAAATTAACTTGCGTTCAATAAAAAACATCTTTTCCAGAAAAACAAGTGGACTTTTATTGTAATATGCCACGCTGGCCTTTTAGCGTTAAAAAAAAATCTCTCATAACTTAGGAGAAGCCAGAAAGTCTTATTTTGAGCCCGCCATACAGCTCTCTCTCTCTCTCTCTCTCTCTCTCTCTCTCTCTCTCTCTCTCTCTTTTCCACCTCTCATATCTCTTGTTGTATCCACAAATACTGAAACTTTATAGCAGATTTAGAGTTTTGAAAAGAGTATATGTTCACTTAAGAATGAATATCCTGAATTCTTGTTTCCATACATCGAGTTCACAAAACATAAATAGTTTAGAAGTGTTATAAACTGGAAATAAAATAGAAACTCATAAAATTGTTCTTTGAAAAAATAATTTTCAGGAATAACTTAACAAAATAAATATCAAACGAGAAGGCAATATGTTTAGAGATATATTTCATATGTAAATGGATGTATAAGATGTGATTTGTTTTTCTTTTTTTGAAGAATTTGGATGGCATCAGATAGAGAGAGAGAGAGAGAGAGTGTCACAGAGTTACAGAGTTACAGGCTAACAAAGAACCTAAGATCCACTCTAGGCTAGCCCAAGAAGGAAGTACAAAAGTTAGAAATAGCAATGTAAAAAATAACACTGAAAATTTATATCATGCTCAAACCAATAGACGCGTAAAGCTTTCACACAGGAATAGTAGTAATAGTAAAATATAGAACAGACAAAGCTCTGTTCCTCCTTCGCTAGCCACCACTGACAGAAAATAGTGGCGAAAGAAGATTTATAGGAAAGTAGGAAAAAGTATACTGAAAAGAATAGTTTCAAAGTTCATTCACGCCATACGTACACTTATCTCGTGTACACAGTTACGCATTAGATGACAGCGAAAAATAAAGGATAGAATGAATACTAAACTACAAATCTAATTTACGCTATGTATTTTTTAAGTAATATTTTATCTATTTATTACGTACAAGGAAGGAGTCATCATTTCGTCGTTGCAGCATTTCTCCGTAGCTTGCCAAAGCCACCGCACCGAAGATTTATCATATATTGCGTCCGATTACCCAGATAATATTATGATTTCCATAAAACACTTATCTAGGCTATTAACAAGGTAGGCGAGTGTCTGAGCGTGTTTTCTGTAATTGGATGTCTGTCATGTGTATGCGTCTGCTAACTCTTTGAATGTCGCGAGTATTCAACCTGGTCTCGCGCCGTAAAAGGCGTTTATGCGGCAATTGAATTATTCATACTTCGCTGTGTTGTGCCACCACCAGAGCAGAGAAAATCTTTTTGGCGAGGAATATTAGTGAAGGGTCACTGTATCTATTCGCTTGTACTTGTCCCTTATGGAGGATGAAAGGTTTCGTGAGTGATCACCCGTTGTTGCCACTTCAGCGAATTCAAGAGTCTCCCACTTAGAGGTGTTTATGAGACAAGTGATCAAAAATTAGTTGTTCGATGGTTTATCATCCTATGTGGGTCACAAAACAATCAGAGGAATTTTTAAACAAACAAAGGATCACTGGTCCAGAGGGTACCCCCAACTGGCCAAACCTACAATTTAAGAATTCCCCATGCATAATGGAGAATAATAATGCATAATATACATAATTTTTATGTGCGAAATTTATTTATTTTTATTGCGAAATTTGATGTACAATATTTAAAACTAAAGTTCCACTATAATTAAGTAGCTTCCCTGGAGAGGAGTATGACTATTCAGAGGTTTTGACTCCCAAGAGAGTGCTCTGAAGCCAGACCCGGCCAGCACCTCCTACTACATTTATTGCAAAAAAGGAACATCACTACGTCTATATAAAAAACTTTCTCGAGCTAGCTAAGTTAGATATGTCAGGAGTGAGAGAGAGAGAGAGAGAGAGAGAGAGAGAGAGAGAGAGAGAGAGAGAGAGATAGAGTTACAAGGAGTTACAATGACAAGAGAAAGCCTCAAAGACCTTTCGATCCACTAGGGGAGGTTCCTCTTATTAGACTAGTGCATTTTTAATTATTCTAACATTAGTAGAAAATTGAATAGAAAAGCATAAGGTTCTCTCCTAACTCTCCGCTCCCTCCCCGCCAGAGGCGGGTACGGAAAAAGGTTGAAAAAAATACTTTGACCATGGAGAAGTAGCCAAGGAGATTTTACAGGAAAGAGGAGAATAGATAAACTAGCTTTTCAAATACACTATGCACACATAGAAATCGTACACTAGATAGCTCCGTTGTATGAGAGAGAGAGAGAGAGAGAGAGAGAGAGAGAGAGAGAGAGAGAGAGAGAGAGAGAGAGAGAGAGAATTTCATTCACCACAATATATCTGAAACGTTTTAGAAGGAATCTGAAACGTGTATATTTGCCATTTCTCCTTCAGAAGTGAAAAAACAGCCAAAATGTTACAGAGCTTTTGTTGTCTAATTCGCTTTAGGATTTTAAAAATTTTAAATGCTTTCTCTCGCAAATAAATTTTATAGCTATTGTTGAAGAATTATTTTGACCTTTTTTGACTATGAAGTTGGACATGCTTTGAATTTATAGTGGATTCCTTTTAACCTTGAATAAAGGAATGCTGATCGTTAACAATGGAAAAAAATCTAGAAACTTTTGAGCTTTGGATTTAAAATTTATTCAGTGAAAAAAGTGTTAGAATTCATGTTATTTTTATTTGCTTTCTTTAATATATATATATATATATATATATATATATACGCCAGGTGTCCTCCCCAAAATGCTCCTATTTCTAAATAAATGTTCTAAGTTAAAACTAGAAATCTAGACACAAAGACAAACGCAATAGGTACGTAAAACGTAGGAGTTTATTAACCTTAATTAAACATGTTCAGTGTAATCACCATTTTTTTTATCACTGCAATATATTCAACCTTACACAAATATTTGACATAATTTTTGGAAATAGCTTAGCTGGGATGTTGTTGATTACTTTATAGACTTTGGTCTTTAGGTCTTCAAGTGTCTTAGGCTTGGTGAAAAACATCCTCTCCTTTATGTATCTCCACAAAAAAAAGTCAGGGAGTGTAAGGTGAGGTGAGTATGGGAGCCATTCCATTGGCTCATGAAGGGAGATTAATCGCTCGGAAAAATGCTTCCTCAAAAAGTTGCGAGTTTCACAAACAGTGTGTGGAGGTGGTCCATCCTGCTGAATCCTTTGTGAGTCTGGGATAATGCAGTTATATCTTTTACGGAACAAACTAATTAGTTGTAGCAAGTAGAAATCCTGTAGCATCTGACGACATGAATTTTGTGTTACCGTTCCTGCTTTTCCAGCATCATTCTCAAAGAAGTAGGGACCTACTACACCATACCACCCAACATCGATCCAAATATCGAGGGTGCTACTGTAGTATGCGGTCTACCGTTAAGTTTCTACTGTAGTATGCGGTCTACCGTTAAGTTTCTACTGTAGTATGCGGTCTACCGTTAAGTTTCTACTGTACAGTAGTATGCGGTCTACCGTTCAAAATATTTAAAAGGAATTGAAAATGAATTGAAAGGAATTATAATTTAATTTACACAATAAAGGAATTATTAAAGAAGTTAAACATACTACTACCGTTCAAAATATTTAAAAGGAATTGAAAATGAATTGAAAGGAATTATAATTTAATTTACACAATAAAGGAATTATTAAAGAAGTTAAACATACTACTACCGCATACTTAACGGTAGACCGCATACTACAGTACGCCCTTGACGATTGGTTAGGTTAAGTCGTGATATTTCGTTAGTTTTAACGAAAATATCACGACTTAACCTAACCAATCGTCAAGGGCGTACAATTAACCTAATAATAAAATAATAAGAAGATAAGAAGCTATAATTAAAAGGTAGACCGCCGAATCGTAGGTAGACCGCATACTACAGTAGCACCATATCGAGTTTAGCAACTATGTGGATGCTCTATTGGAGCGCCAGCATGACTTCTCCAGCAACGAAATTTTATTCATTAATCTCCCTAGACAGATTTAAATAACACTCGTCAGTGAAGTGGGTGTGTTTCAGAAGCTCAGGATCTGTTTCGAGCTTTGCTATCATCCATGTTGCGAATTCCATTCGAATTTTTTTTTAATATTGTTAATGAAACTTGCGAATGAATTGTGTAGGGAAAAGGGTTTAATTCGGTACGAAGTATACGATGTACAGATGTTCGTGTAATACCTACTTTTGCTTTCAAACATCGAATTGACTTCTGCGGACTGCGAGCAATAATTTCATAAACTATATTTACGTATTGCACAGTTCTTGTGGATCGTCGCCTACAACTATTATTACCCTTATGTTGATTGCTTACATTTCCTTTTGTTTGAAATTTTCTAACAATTCGTGATAATGCCTTTCTGTCGGATGGATCTCTGCATCTATATTCTCTGCAAAAGTTCCTCTGCACCTGTGTCACGGAATTTATCACATAAAACTGCTCAACGATCTTGATTTTCTGTTCCAGCTGCAAACGCAACATCACTGTTTGAGGGTTCAGCACATTGCTCCGTGTAGACTAGGTCCTAAAGGAGGCTTTGTTAAGACTTAGCTTTCCTTAAAGTAAGGTCTTCTATAGCCTTACTAGGCTATAGTCTGTTGGTATGGTATCGTTTTCCCTAATGAAAGATTAGAAATTTATAAGTATATGCATATAGGTATATACGGAATAAAAAACCCCAATTTATTACCTTTCTCAAGAAGAAATCCCCAGTAATAAAATACATATACATCCATTATAAAATAACGAGCAACTAAATATAGGGACATTTTTGGAGACACCCTATATACATAAGCGGGTATTTTACTGTTCGCTCGACCTAATGAATTGAATTTTGTTTATTGTAATGAAGTTACAAACATTCAAATTAAGTTTCGCTTTTAGAAAGAATTAAATTAATTTTGTAAAAGTAAGAAGGTTAAATGTTAACATTTAAAACTGTTTGTTCACCTTACAAAGAAATAAATTGAATCAAACACATATTCTATATACTGGTTTAATCATCATCAACTTTAATTAAATAACGTAAAATTCTCTCTCTCTCTCTCTCTCTCTCTCTCTCCTGTATATATATATACAGGGTGTACATAAAGTCAGGATCTATTTTTGTGAAGCACTTGGAAATTATATGGAATTCAATCATAAAATGATAAAGTGGTAACATTTATTAAATAATTAAGAGTAGGATTCGACGTGACGCCCATCAGTATCCCTGCACAGCTCAAATCGTTCCGCAACATTTCTAAACACATTCTGGAGCATTTGCGGGGTTATGTTATCTGCAGCAGTTCGTATACGTGTACGTAAGTTTTCAAGACTCGTAATCTTCGTCTAATAGAAGTGCGATTTGATAAAGCCCCATGCAAAGAAATCTAAAGGGGTTAAATCTGGTGATCTCGCTGGCCAAGGAGGTCTGTTGCTTCCGCGTCCGATCCAGCGATTTGGAAAAACGTCCATTTAGATAATCCTGAACAATTTTGGCATAGTGACAAGGAGCACCATCATGTTGATAGACGACGGTACTAACAATCCTATCCCCGTCGTCTATCAACATGATGGTGCTCCTTGTCACTATGCCAAAATTGTTCAGGATTATCTAAATGGACGTTTTCCAAATCGCTGGATCGGACGCGGAAGCAACAGACCTTGGCCAGCGAGATCACCAGATTTAACCCCTTTAGATTGCTTTGCATGGGGCTTTATCGAATCGCACGTCTATCAGACGAAGATTACGAGTCTTGAAAACTTACGTACACGTATACGAACTGCTGCAGATAACATAACCCCGCAAATGCTCCAGAATGTGTTTAGAAATGCTGCGGAACGATTTGAGCTGTGCAGGGATACTGATGGGCGTCACGTCGAATCCTACTCTTAATTATTTAATAAATGTTACCACTTTATCATTTTATGATTGAATTCCATATAATTTCCAAGTGCTTCACAAAAATAGATCCTGACTTTATGTACACCCTATATGTAAGAATTCATCACAAGAAACAAGCTAAAAGTAACTTCATAGTAATCAGATTAAAAATACTAACATTTCATAGGAATTATATGTGTATATTTGAACAGACTCTTTCCTTTCCTTTAAATTTAATTTTCAAGCCCTTTCTGAACAGAAAGAACCACCTTGAACGACACCACACCATTAATAATGAATTTTATATAATGTGAATGCAAAATAAAGGATTTTAACTTGTTATAAATTCAAGTTTTATGAACAAGAAAATCATCTCAAATCAAACTAAAAATCTAATCTTGCATGAGTGCCGAAATCCTCAACCCCCCCCCCCCCCATTTAATAAATTCACATTACTTTGAATTTACAGTGAGAAAACGTTTACTATGATAACCACTTGAAAGTTAACGTTTGAAGAGAGTATACCTGCCGAGAACAGTGGCGCTCATAAGTATTCGTACAGA
>JAJOZX010002862.1:542500-592500 GCA_023014485.1 Bathynomus jamesi
GGTCTCGAGACCGAGACCGATCTCGAGACCTACATCACTGCTATAATCCCATGAATACCTTTATCGAAGACTTTAACAAAATATATATACATATATAATCACATATGTTTTTACTTCGATGCAAAGTTTACAATATTTTCTCTTTGTAGATATTTCAGCCCTGCATCTTTGTTGATTCAGAATGAATAAGTTCCTTTCGTGAGGTAGTAAGCAATTTTGTCTCTAATTCTTAAGCATTTCTATATTACCTCCTTTGAATAAGGAAACAGTGTTCGCGTTTCTTAATGAGAGTGGTTTTTACCCTGTGTCGAGTGATTTTCACCATAGTTTCAGAAACCAGGCCCTTCATGTGTCTTCATGTGGCTAATTATTGCCAAAACAGTAATTATCTCCATTGTTTCCACATTTTTAACACGTTCAACACTACTTATGTTTCTCCTAAGATTACTTTCCAACAGTTTTAGAGAATTAACATTTTAGATGTAATGTTGCAATGCGTCCTACATATGATTGAATAAAAAATAAAAAACGCACTTCAAAACTTTATTTTTGAAACGGGAAATACTTCGCACGAAGGAAACCTTAAAAATTATCAGAAGTTTGTACTACGAAATTTAACATGTCTTACGCCAGACAGTTCAAATTTTTTGCTATTAGAAGTCAGAATCAGTTCAAAGGTAAGACATTTAATTAATTTTAATCTCAAAACATAAGCATCAAAACATCTTTACGTTTGCCTTATTTTAATTGGAGCCTCAGTTTTATAACAAACTTTTCCGTGGGTATTATATTATGCAAGGTATAAGACTCTATAGATTATATTAATATAAGTGAACCCCTTGTCTTCATACTGCTTAAAACGTTACGCCTAAGATACAAAATTAAGAAGAATAAAACAAAACAAAGTTACGAACAAAATAACGTATAAAGATCTTACTTTTGTTGAAATTGAAAAAATTACACTAGTGTTACACACTAATTTCAAAACAAAAGTTATGGAAAAATGTGTAATGATGTGCAACTTATGTGTAAAATTGTAAGATTTCTGTAATATATATATATATATATATATATAGAAAGAAACAGGCAAAAAAGGCGGTGGCACTGGCAAAAGCCCATCATGTCGTGATCTGTATGAGAAATTAGAAACTCGAGAGGGGCAAAAGGAAATATTCAGGTTGGCTAAAAGCAGGAATAAAGCCACAAAGGATTTTACTCAAGTGAAACAGGTTAAAAGAGAGGATGGGACAGTACTGCGGAGAGAGAAAGATATACCGGTTAGATGGAAGGAAGATTTTGAGGAATTATTAAATGAGGAAAACCCTAGGTTGGTCCATGAGGATGGACTACCGAATATGGCAATGAGGAGGAAGGTGGAAAGAGCGGAAGTGAAGAAGGCGTTGGATAAAATGAAGAGTGGTAAAGCAACGGGTCCTGATGAGATACCGGCAGAGGTATGGAAGGCACTTGGCGATGAAGGAGTGGATCTCCTGCATGATCTTATGGAAAAGCTCTGCGACCAAGAGGTGGTCCCGGAGGAATGGCGTGCCAGTATAATAGTACCCATATTCAAAGAGAAAGGGGATATACAGGAATGCTCAAATTATAGGGGTATCAAGCTGATATCGCACACCATGAAGGTGTGGGAGCGAATTGTGGACTTAAGGCTGAGGGAGGAGGCAGGCGTGTCGACAGAGCAATTCCGTCTTATGCCCGGACGAAGTACGTCTGATGCTATTTTTGCATTACGACAGTTGGAGGAAAGGTACAGGGAAGGACAGAAGGCATTGCACATGGTTTTCATAGACTTAGAGAAGGTGTATGATAGGACACCGAGACAAGATGTTTGGAGATGCCTGAGGGAGAAGATGGTCCCAGAGAAGTACGTCAGATTGATTCAGGAAATGTATAGAGGGGTTACGACGAAAGTGAGGTCTAGTGTTGGTGTGACGGAGAGTTTTGGAGTTGGGGTTGTTCTGCATCAGGGGTTAGCACTGAGTCCATTCCTATTCAACGTGGTGTTGGATGTGTTGACTGAGGAGGTTAGAGGGGTTGCTCCTTGGTGTATGATGTATGCCAATGATGTAGTGTTGTGCGCAGAGACAAGACAGGAGGTAGAACAACAGCTAGAAAATTGGAGGGAGGCATTGGAAAGTAGAGGTATGAAAGTTAGTCGGAAGAAGACTGAATATCTGAGATGTAATGTACAACCGGATGAAGGAGGGGGAGTGATGTTAAACGGTGAACTGATCAAACGGGTAGATCGTTTTAAATACTTGGGATCAACAATCGAGGCAGAGGGGGGAGCAGAGGGAGAGTTGAATCGTAGGATACAGTCGGAATGGAGGAGCTGGAGAGAGGTGTTGGGAGTTCTCTGTGATCGTAGGATGCCGGTGAAGCTGAAAGGGAAGGTCTTCAAAACAGTGGTTAGGCCAGCCATGTTGTACGGAATGGAGACGGTGCCAATGAAGAAGACTAGTGACAGAAAAATGGATGTGGCTGAAATGAAAATGTTGCGATGGATGTGCGGTGTAACTAGAAGGGGTCGAATCAGAAACGAACGCATTAGAGGAACGGTGAAAATAATAGAGGCGTCAAGAAAAGTCCAAGAAACCAGGCTGAGATGGTATGGGCACATGATGAGAAGAGAGGAGGATTACGTGGGACGTAGGGTGCTGGAAATGGAGGTGCCGGGACGGAGAAGAAGGGGTAGACCGAAGACGAGGTGGAGGGATTGCGTGGCGGCAGACATCCGGGAGAAAAATTTGGACGAGGACATGGTGCGTAACAGAAGAGAATGGAGGAGACTCATCAAGAACAGCGACCCCATATAGAGATGGGATTTAAGCTGCAGAAGAAGAAAATATATATATATATATATTATATATATATATATATATATATATATATATATATATAAAAGACAGCGAGAGAAGACAAACTCACCGTACTGATAAAATGAAATCGAAAAGTCATGAATTCATGAAAGAAGTTTGGAATCATTCGACGACCCTGAAATCTGTCATTAAAATTAACGATCGAGACTTTTCGCTTATTTTTTTCTCCTTGAAACTCTTTTCAAGTTTTCATTTCCTATCAACTATTCGTTTTTAAGGAGAGAAAAACTTTAATTGGAAATTTTTGTTTTATCGCCAATTACAAATCCAAACAAATAGGACGGTGGAATAGGGTATTAAGTTATTCATTAAAAGTGTTTACGCGAACGACCAAATAAGCTGATCATTAATTTTTAAAGGTTACGCAGTAACGAGAAGTAAGAAAAAGCGGCAAAATGAGACGTACCTTGACAAAATGTGAGACTGAGAAGCCGTGGAGAACTGTGGCAAAATGGAAGACACTGTGATGGCTATGGCAAAATGTTACCCACTGTGATGGCCTGTGACAAAATATGACAAAATGTTACACACTGTGACAAAATGTAACAAAAATTAGACACTCCTGTCAAAGTTCGTGGGTACCATGTATCTTTACTGTTGCTCTGAGTGGAGATGCTTCTATAAAAACAAAATTGTCAAGCCATGGCAATTATCCAAAGTAGCATTTTAATCAGATATTGCCAAATCCTATCCGTATATAAAATATATAATGGTATAAACAGTATGTACTTGGTGTAGTGCAATAATAGTAATAATAATAGCTATATCTATATCTATTATATATATATATATATATATATATATATATATATATATATATATATATATATAAGGGGTGGTAAACAATGATTGCTCCCCCCCGCTGCACAGATGAAACTAATAGAGGTACAAAAAAACTGATTGTTGCATCTTTAGACAATTTAATTCTAAGTCGAAACAAAACCACTCAATAGTTGGTGTTGCCTCCTTGTGCTTGGCGGATGGCTTCAAGTCGCCAAGGGTAGGAGATGAGGAGAGACTCGAAAAGGTCAGTGTCGTACTGAAGATTTCGGAGGATTGTTTCGATGTGTTGCTCCATTCCGGCGGCAGAATTTTTCAGGATCCATCCTGAAAGACTGAGTGGAATCCCTGATGCTCGCTGAACCACCAGCCACCCGATTCTGGCGCCGGACCATGGAGCAGCACATCGAAACAATCCTCCGAAATCTTCAGTACGACACTGACCTTTTCGAGTCTCTCCTCACCTCCTACCCTTGCCGACTTGAAGCCGTCCGCCAAGCACAAGGAGGCAACACCAACTATTGAGTGGTTTTGTTTAGACGTAGAATTAAATTGTCTAAAAGATACAACAATCAGTTTTTCGTAGCTCTATTAGTTTCATCTGTGCAGGGGGAGGCAATCATTGTTTACCACCCTGTATATATATATATATATATAAAGTAGTATGAACAATATATATATATATATATATATATATATAATATATATATATATATACAAACACACCGCAGGTCGATCCTGAACAGTCATTCGAAACCTTCTAAAGGTAACGTAGCCTACTCAAAAGACATAATAATATACACAACAGTAATACTGCATCAAATGTTGATATGGAGTTATAGGTATCAAATACATAAATGCAATGAATAATGATGAAAAAACAACAATCGTCCAATAAGAGATAAAACGCTGTTGTCATAAAAAAAAAATGAACACGAACTAAATAAATTTTTTTTAAAAGAAATGACACCTCTTTCCACGAACAAAGAATTTTATTCACCATTTGCTTTTTTAACAAAAAAATCAAAATATATCGTTTCGACACAAAACAAAACATTCTGTGCGTTGCCATACTCCCGATGGGTAGCCATTATTTGTTCACTCGCAATTAACTTTTCAAAAAATTTTGCAAATCATTCTTTCTGTTTACCGAACATTCATGGTTGTTTGTACTTGCCAATGTTTAAAAGAGGATCTTGTTTAGTGAAATATTGACGAGAAAAAGCGAGGAAAGGTCGTATATTAAGTTTACGGAAGGAACTAACTTGTTACAAATAGTTCTGTATTCATTGAAAATTTACTGCCTTTATACTCATTAAACAAAGGCTAAACCAAAATATATCACCGTATACCCTAAAGTAAACATTCTCTCTCCCTCTCGCTCTCTCTCTAATATATACGGTATATATATATATATATTTTGTTATTCGCAGGAAGAGAGACCCAATATCACAAAATCTGTTTTGAGATTCCAGCCGAGACCCTCCGATTTAGATATCATAATAACGTGCAGAGTCGAAAACCTGCTCTTACCGAACGCCGTTTTAGAAGAATCCTATAAAATAAACGTATATTGTAAGTATTTACAGATTTTTTCAGCCGATATTTTAGGCGTTATTCTATATAAGAGATATGCAGAGAAAAATAGGATGTACTGTATAAGAGGGAAACTCATCTGAATATTTTTAAAGTTTTTGTCCAGTATACTCTATACTGTATATATACTTTATAAACAAAATGTTTCGGTTAAAAAATTCATCTAAAAACGTAGAATTTTTCAAAAACTTAATTACACAGGCCTGCGATGGTTTTGTTGTCCGAAATATTTTATCACTTATATAGTAATTTTTGCGCGCTCATTTCGAAACTAATATTCATTTTTCGCCATCACGTACAGATTTTTCACAAAATGACATATTTCATATTACATATGTAAGTAATTTTCATCAAAATTTACTCAATTAAATTTTGATTAAAAACTACTGCCTATACAGGATCAAATGTAGAATTCGGACCCCAGCCTTCTTTAGTTAGCTTTATAAGGCTAACTAACGAAAATATCATGACCTAACCTAACCAATCGTCAAGGGCGTACAGTTAACCTAACGATTGGTTAGGTTAGGTCGTGATATTTTCGTTAGTTAGCCTTATAAAGCTAACTAAAAAAGGCTGGGGTCCGAATTCTACATTTGATCCCCTATACATAAATGCTTCCAAATCAAAAGTGACGTCATAGTGTCTTCTAGAACATTCGAGAAACGCACCGCTAGTATATAAGTGTTTGACAAGCCACGAGATGAGTCAGTCTGTCTAGTGTGTGCGAGGTTATAGTTCTTTATTATTCAAAGGTGCGCGGTGACTATATTTCTCTTTTGAAATTTGTTTATTTGTTGCTATGGCAACCAGAGGGTGTGTAAATAGCCCAAACATTTTCCTTTATATTTGTGGAAAATTTACTGTGAAAAATCAAAGGCGAGACATTACAGACTTCGTCAAGAAAGCATACTATGCGTACTTCGGAATGAAACTTGGGGATCAAGACAAATCATGGGTTCCACATAAAGTTTGCAGTGTTTGTGTTGAACAACTTAGACTGTAGAGTAAAGGTAAAAAGGATTCTTTACTTTTTGGGATTCCAATGGTCTGGCGTGAGCCTAGAAATCACAGCAATGACTGCTATTTTTGTTCATGTAACGTGCAAGGCTACAATACTAAAAATAAAAAGGAAATTTCTTATCCAAACTTTCAGTCTGCTATAAGACCTGTTGCTCATGGACCTGGTATACCTGTACCTACTAAACCAAATACTCTTGATATAACTTCATCTGATTCGGTGTCTGATGACGACGGAAACGATGATATTGATTGTTTTCAAACCAAAACATCTGGTGAACCCCAATGTTTACACAAAGGGAACTTAATGATTTGGTAAGAGATTTGTCTCTCCCGAAGGATTATTTAGAGATATTGGGATCCAGACTTTGTGCAAAGAACTTCCTTTCTCCCACGACGTCATTTCACTGGTACAGAAATCGAGAAAAAGAATTTATCCAATATTTTTCTCAAGAAAATTCACTGGTATACTGCAACAATGTTTCGGAACTAATACTTAAGCTAGGCGCTGCAGTTTATGACCCAAATGAGTGGAGACTTTTCATTGATTCCTCCAAAAGAAGTCTAAAAGGCGTCCTCCTTCGCAACGGTAACTTGTATGCATCCGTTCCTGTGGCTCATTCGATTCACTTGAAAGAAACGTACGAAAATCTTGAGCTTCTTCTAGCTAAGGTTAAATACAAAGAACACGGTTGGCTACTTTGTGGAGACTTAAAAGTGATTTGTATTTTGTTAGGTCAACAACCAGGTTATACGAAGTTTCTATGTTTTTTGTGTGAATGGGATAGCCGAGCAAGAACTCAGCACTGGATAAAAAAAGAATGGCCACGCAGAGTCAACCTGACACCTGGTTCTAAAACATTCAACGTGAAAGTTTGGTTGACACGAAGGAAGTCCTTTTACCTCCGTTTCACATAAAATTGAGCTTAATGAAACAATTTGTTAAGGCCTTGGATGAAGATGCAGTTTGTTTTAAGTATCTGTATAGTAAATTCCCAACTCTTTCGGAGGAAAAATTGAAAGAAGGAATTTTCGTTGGTCCCCAGATTAGAAAGCTGACTTTGGATGAACAATTTAAAAGAACAGTGAACAATCTTGAAAAAGAAGCGTGGATTGCTTTTAACCCTTCACCGCACTGTGCGTCGAATACGTAACGTTTCAAATACACGCATTTAGACTCAACCCTACGCAAAAAGTTAGGCCATAAAGGGTTAAGGATGTTATCAGCAAATTTTTTGGGAACAGCAACGACCCAAATTACCAAATCATTGTGAACAACATGCTAAATAAGTTCAAAGAGTTGGGTTGTAATACGAGTTTAAAATTATGATACATTTCTTACATTCACACTTGGATTACTTCCCTGAAAATCTCAGAGCACTCAGCGAAGAACAAGGAGAACGGTTTCACCAAGACATCAAAGAAATGGAGAAGAGATATCAGGGAAGGTGGGATATCAGCATGATGGCTGATTACTGCTGGATGTTGAAACGGGATACTCCAGAATTATTACATAAAAGAAAAGGAACAGCACGTATATTCGAGGCTAAAAGGCATAGATCTCACAAGAAAACTCAGGAAAATAAAGATGAATATTTAATTGACGTTAAGTCTTCTTTCTTTTTAAAGTTGTTTGCATTTGTAATTAGTATAAGAAAGCGAAATAGGTACCTAATGTAAATTGAAATAAATAATATTTATTTATGTTGTTGTTTTTTCCCTTCCATTTTGCAGAAAATCCTTACGTGATAGAAAACAATGGACACCTTATTCGAAATCAGCGTAGCTGAATTATATAAAATCACTTATTAGTAAGAAAACAACTCTTAGAAAGTCCTCATTCGCAGGCCTGTGTGATTAACTGGCAAAATTTTATGTTTTTCTTTGGATGTTTCATCCTTTTTGGCAACAATAAAAACATTTCTAAAAACAAAACTGTCATTACTGATTAATAATTTTTTGTTCGTTTTAGATTTGTTTTTCTAGGTGAACTTTTTCACCAAGTTGTATCATTTATTTACATAGGCAGATATTTCATAATGTCCCTTCAAAGTTGTTCCCAATCTTAAGATCAAATGATTTTTTTTATTATGTATATTATTAAGTACCAATTTCAAATGAAATAAACAAATTTATTCCAAAACAATACGTCCATAGTCTGAATGGTTAGAAATTTGCATCGTCATATTTGCTGTAGGAATCTATTCGAACTAATCTCAAAAAGCTAAAAAGCTGTATTTGTGGGCTGCGACGTGGCTATATCGCCACACCAGCTTCTGGTAGATCAGCGAAGTTGAACGACATTGATTCTGGGTACCGGTTGAATGACCGTCCTCGGCGTCCAGATAATGTAACGATCCGTAACTCGAAATCCACGTCAAGTTGTAGGTCTCCTCCATAATATGAAACTCTCACTCATTTGGCTGTTTAGTACGGACGTAACTCATACATTTAACGCAACCATGTACTTTATTTTAGCAATTTAGTATTTATTCAGCAAACGTAAATATGTGTCACAAGATTAAATACTATTATTACTATCAAATAAATACACATGTTTACCAATAAAGTACTTGAAAACGACTACGCACGCGCAGTGTTTGGAGCAGAGAATCCAAATACTATATTCCAATCATCCGAAGGTTTAGCCTACTTACGGAGAACTGCTATATCCCCCCAAATATGGATCTTAATTCACGGAACAGCGTGGAACATTTTCTCTCTGCGATATAATTCAAAATGTTTATACTTGTATTTCTTAACCAAAACTTTCTGCATATTTTTACTTCATAAAGGACTAAAGTTGATAATGAGAAAAATTTTCAGCTTTTTATCCAAAAATCCCTGTATGTAATACATTAATTTTTTTCCTTGGAAAATGTATTACAGAGTACATTTTCTTCCAAGAAACATGTTACCTTCCATTATTATTATATATATATATATATATATATATAATATATATATATATATATATGTATGTATGTATGTATGTATGTATGTATGTACACTCGTACTTTTCTTTCATAGCGCACAACTCATTTTCTTCCAAGAAAGCGGTTTTTTTTTTCTAGTTTTTCCAATTTAAAAGAGATTCTATTTAATCTGGAAACTTTTGAGAAAATCCACACAAAACAAAGATGTTTAATTTGGCCAGTAAAAATACGCGTTCCAAAATGAGAAATACAAAGCTTTTAGTTTTCTCCTTATTTCCTAAATCGTCTCTCATGTAAATATGAAGTTGCAAGAAAAATAATGGCACTCGTTTTTACATGCATATATATATATATATATATATATATATATATATATATATATGTGTGTGTGTGTGTGTGTGTGTGTGTGTGTTTGTGTAGTGTGTGTAGAACAAAGTTTCTGTGTAGTATTTCTCAATAGATTATAAATGCAATTCTAATCATACACTAATTAATTTCATACCCAATAAAGCATTAATGTAGAGTATATACACAGATAAATATAATTGGTTTCAACTACCAACAACTAATCCAAACTGGGTAATTCAATCAATAAATTCACTAATAATTTGAGTCCGTTACCAGAAACTAATCATAGTTCGTACATGGCCAAGAAGTTGTTAAATAAGTAACTATGCATTTAGTTCCTCCAACGAAGTGTCTTTTTCTTGTATAAAGTTTCAACTTTAAATATTAGAGTATATACTAATCACGTATTATGTTTCTATATTAATCCACAGTTAAACACATGATCTATTTTCATATTAATTTAACTCATAAGGATGTAAACTCTATCCTTCCGAGTACTTTTGAGTTTACTTCGACTCCTCGTCGTGAAATGAAGATAAATTGAAATAAATTTGAACACTTTTGAACTATTCTGTATTTTTTTTTGTTAGATTAAAATATTATCTTTTCTGGAATACTAAAGAATAAAATACAAATGGAATAAATTCACAGACACGAAGGTTGAAAAATACAAACACAAAAAGTTCCCTTGAAGAGTCATTAGGAGATACATATGATCCCTTAGGTTGTGATAGCACCTAATTTATGCAGTGATGATGATCTGTGAATGCACCATGTTGTATCTGGATAAGTACACACATTTCCACCTGTGTTTTACGTTAGCAAATAAAATCTACATCGAGTATCTTTGGAGAGTATGTAAACAAAAACAATACTTGGTTGAGACAATCAAAATATATTTTCAACCATCTGACAACCAGTTCAAAATGAGTATTTATTGATTAATTCATTTCACACTTGTTATTCTCATAACAAATCTATAAAATGGTTGAGTGAACTAATTTGGTTTGGCTGTCAAATTATTTACTTGTCTCATCCAATTGTATTTCTTTTTGTGTATTAATCTGATGTCGTAAAGCATTAATTTGATACAAGTTTTCATATACTGAAATACTTCAACTGATTTACATGGCGTTATGAGCTCATTCACTAATTAAATAATATAAAAATTAGATCCGAGTTTTATAATACATAATTAGATTTTGTAAATGAAAAGAAAAAATGAATGATTTGAAAAGCCGTGAAATCTTTAAATGAATGAGAGATCGAATGAATAATTGAATGAATGAATAAATGAAACAAGAGACAAATAAATGTTATAATATATTATCTTTTTAGTACAGAGATAAGTCATTACTCTAATTCATAATTAAAGGATAACAGTTGAAATTGCACTTTCGTAAGTATCTAAAAGCTAAATTACTATTTGTCTCTCTTAGACATTCCTCTAGTGAGTTTAACGATGGGGTTTGGTCTTAACCCTCAAGCTATAAGGGAAGGTACTGATGTATTCATGGAATGCAATGTTACTTCTAATCCAAAGGCTTTCAGCGTTATCTGGATGCACGAGGTAAGATTATGAAAAATGCAGGTAACTAAAATAGTCACAATATTTTCTAAGTTATACAGTCTATCACAGCTCTGCTTTTGTCAACTGAAACATTTTATTTGGTCATAAAAAGATTACGAATGATTTTGTACATTCGCTTATTTAATGTTATGCGAGTATAGGATTTCTCAATACATTTTAAATGCAAAATTTTAATAATAACAAGAATTTAATTGGTGTAATATGGAAAGCAATTATCGCTGATTATTCTGTAAACTTAAGAACGTAATGAAATTACGAAAGTACACACAAACAGTTAAACTTTATCCATTAAAATCAGAGAAAAAAAAGTATGTTGTGAAAAATAATTACTACAAGTAATAATTACGCAAATGTGTTTTGTGTTTACTTGTGTATTATATTTGTTCTATAAAATTTTTCACGTAATAATGTTAAGAAGTGTTATTACTTTACACACATGACAGGGAGAAGAAATTAGTCATAACGTGTCAGAAGGAGTAATAATATCGAATCAAACGTTAGTCCTTCAGCATGTGAAGAAAGAAAGGTCTGGTTCATACCAATGCAGAGCGATCAATTCACAAGGAAAAGGAACTTCCAGACCTATTCATCTGAGCATAATGTGTAAGAGATTCTTTCTTTCGAGGGTTGAGAATTTTTCCTTCAGTTTGTTCCGAGTTATTTTAACGTCATTGTTGAACATGATGACAATGAGTTCTTTCAATATAATGAAGGATTGATGTTTAGTTTGGCATGAAGCTGTACCCGATGTATCTGAATGTAACTATAATAAGGAGTAAGAAATATACACATATCCTGACAAGAGTATAGCTACGACAGAAAGGAAGTAGAGTAAGGTAGATTTAGATTGAATAGTTTATTTCATCAATTAAATAAGGTTATTGTCCCATCTGTTATTCTTTCACTGAAGTAAACCACAAGTTTCTTACCTCAATTAATTCATGTTCAATACCCTTGGCCCCTCCTTTCTGCATAAAAAAATACTAAACTTAAAAACAGTTTTGCAATGAAATCTACGTCATTTCATCCACTTAGAATTACTGAAATTTATGAAAGAAAGATGTGTTAAAGAAAAAAATTGGGTGAATAAATTATGTAGCCAATTAACACACTTTATTTTTGTTTATGGAAGCACATCTACGGGGTGTCCCATAAGTTCATTTGGATCAAATGTAGAATTCGGACCCCAGCCTTCTTTAGTTAGCTTTATAAGGCTAACTAACGAAAATATCATGACCTAACCTAACCAATCGTCAAGGGCGTACAGTTAACCTAACGATTGGTTAGGTTAGGTTGTGATATTTTCGTTAGTTAGCCTTATAAAGCTAACTAAAGAAGGCTGGGGTCCGAATTCTACATTTGATCCGTTCATTTTCCCATAGACCTTTTTCTACTAGAATAGGGTGAGGGCAAAGGGGTAAATGGACTTATGGGACACCCTGTATATTACATGTTAAATGCATTTTGTAGTTATCATTTGGCAATCAATGATTATCGTGGTATATTTAAGTTTAAAAGAATAAGATAATAAGTTATCGCTTTCAATTGAATGTATATTGCTTAAAATAGGACCAGAAAGAGCACAGTATTCGTTAACTGGAATGTATTTTAACCATATTATTCGTACCTCGGGCATAATGAGGTCCTGGGCCCCTTGAAATCCGATTTTTTTCATATTACAGTTCGATTAGACACTTGACCTAATTGAGATTACCAAATAGACATTATGATGACTGCCGGCCGGGGCCGCCAGGCCCCCCAAGTGGCCCGGGCTCTCGGTCTATGCCCGATTGTCCGACAGCTCAGTCCACCCCTGCTGACACATACACACACGATAAACGTTTACTACTGATTTATTTTTTAACTACGATGTGCGAATATACAGTTTGGCACAAAAGTCCTGGTCCCTGACAACTCTGTATTAGCGACAGAACCAAGGGGACAAGACTTCTGAGTACAACCGTAAAACTATACATTATTTATAAAATATAAAATTAAACTCACAGATTTTCAGATCATTTTTGCATTAAAAGTTGAAAGAAAAAAATCCAGTTTCCAATGCAGTCTAATGATATACAAAAATGCAATTATATTCCAGATATACAAAAAGAGAAAAAATGTATCGATACAAACTTGACAAGTTGTATTTCAAATTTTATATGTAATAAAATCTTTGACGTATAGACAAAGTTTCTTGTTACCGGGGTAAAGTTTCAGTAAAAGCTGGAAATAGATGTATCCTAAGTTCGATGAGAAATAGAAATTTATATATATATATATATATATATATATATATATATATATATATATATATATATATATGGAATGAATTAAACACGTGAAAATAATAAATGATAGATGTTACAAACCAATAAGGATAACGAAAAGCCATTCCAAGGCCTTTCGTATATTCAGAAGTACACCTCATCAGGGAATGAAGGAAGATGGTAAGAAGCGCAATATTTATATCTCTGTTCAATATAAATAAAATATCTGGGAGGGATTATTAACAAATTCAAAATTAATAAATACTGATTTAAGGAAGAAGGTATTTTAACAAGATATGGTCTATTTTGTAAGCGATGCGACTCAATTTATGCAAGTCAAATGAGAAAACTTTAGACCTCGTAACAAAACAGCATAAGTGTATTTATACAACCGCCAATCATTCTAATGCATAATTTAACCATAGGTATAGATAGAATCACTGTATTAACTGGGAAGGTTCTAAAATTCTAGTAAAACATAAAGACAACTGAAATAAACATTCTCAATGTGCATTCATTCCCCTGACGAGGTGTACTGTCGAATGTACGAAAGACCTTGGAATCACTTTTCGTTTTCCTTGTGGATTATATATGCTGTATGTATATATATAATATATATATAATATATATATATACATATATATATATATATATATATATAGGGAGTGTGGTGTATGGCTCCGCCTCCGCACGGCCCTTCGGATACTGGATCCGGTCCTCTCTAGAGGAGAGCGCATGTCATCTGGCGCCTTCCGCTCCTCTCCGGTTGATAGTCTGCAGGTTGAGTGCAACATCCCTCCCTTGGAGGATCGGAGGTCGTTCCTCATTGCTAAGCACTATCTCCGGAACCTCCGTCTTCCCACCTCTCCTCTGTTCCAGGTGGTTGAGAGGGCGTTCTGCCGGGATGGGGGTTGGTATTTCACCGACACGGTGACCTCCCTCCTCGATGGTATGGGCACTCCTCCTCCATCCGTTATACCGGTCTCTTTCAGGGGTGTTGCACCTTGGGAGAGCACCCCTGTTGCGTGCTGTAGGGCGTTGCGCCCCGTTCGCAGGGCCGATTCTGACTCTGCCTTACTTCGGTCTCTGTTCCTTCAGCATGCAGCGTGTCACTCTGCATGTGTTGCGGTCTTCACAGATGGCTCGAGGTCGTCGGGGGGTGTTGGGGCCGCGGCTGTTCCCCAGTCGTTTGCCCTTGCTCCCCGATGTACCCGTCTCCCTGATGAGGCTTCCGTTTTCACGGCGGAGCTCTATGCCATTCTGAGCGCTCTGGAAGTGGTGCGGGAGCATCCGGATGGGTCGTTTGTCATCTATTCGGATTCCCGCAGTGCCCTGGATGGCCTGGAGTGTTTTGACCCTGTCTACCCACTGGTCCGACGAGTCCAGCTACTGTGCCATATCCTCGTCACTTCTGGTGGCAAGGAGGTGGTATTTTGCTGGGTTCCTGCACATGTTAACGTGGCTGGAAATGAGGCTGCCGATCGAGCTGCCCGTTCCGCGTGCCGACTACAGGTTTCACCCGTGTCCCTCCCCTTTTCCGATTATATCCCTGGCTTCCGTAGGTTTTTGCGCTCCCGGTGGCAGAGTCGCTGGGATGGCGCTGCAAATAACAAACTCTGCAAGATTAAACCCAAATTGGGATGTTGGGCCTCTTCCTTCCATCGGTCGCGCCATAAGGAGGTGGCTTTGGCCCGCCTCCGTATTGGCCACACCCACCTGACCCATGGCTATTTGATGGCCGGGGATCGGGTGCCCCGATGTCCCGATTGTAACATCTTACTCACAATTGCCCACCTGCTGGTGGAGTGTCCGCTTTACTCTGCGCTGCGCGCAGAGTATTTTCCCTTTTTGGAGAGCGTCGGGCCTTGTGATAGGCTTGGCGCTATTCTATCGGAAGGTCCCTACTTTTCGGTAACCAGGTTGTTCTCCTTCCTCCTTCGCTTCGCTCCCGACTTCTTTACCAGTTGTGACTGATAATTTTTTTTTTTTTTTTTTTTTTCCCTTCCTCCTCCTCCCCGTCTATTGTTCACTTCCGTTCGCTGTTTCATAGTCTTCGTCCTGTGTTCGCTCTGCTATCCACCTTTCTTTTGGTGGCCATGAGCGGTCATACTTTCAAAAAAAAAAAAAAAAAAAAAAAAAAAAAAATATATATATATATATATATATATATATATATAAT
Organism: Bathynomus jamesi; assembly: GCA_023014485.1. Lineage (NCBI taxonomy): Eukaryota > Metazoa > Arthropoda > Malacostraca > Isopoda > Cirolanidae > Bathynomus > Bathynomus jamesi. The sequence goes on from JAJOZX010002862.1 coordinate 558,112, forward strand.
TATATATATATATATATATATACACTCGGATACAGTAATCGTGTCCATGTCAGAAATATGTAAATACGGGATATGAAGCATGATGGCATTACCATTTCGGAAGGTAATGGTACGGTCCAGGCGATCAAGAGTATATTTTAGGTAAAAATAAAATAGAAGTAATGACGTAATATCATAATGACGTACGTGAATTATTTGGATCAGGAATTAACTGATAATCGATATTATTTCAGTGAAATTATTCGAAATTGAATTTAATTGCGGTTAGTATGAGTCGATTAATTCCGGTTCGATTTAATTACGGTCTGTCTACCTCCGCGCCATCTATACTGTATGATATAACTAACAACCCACACAGTCGTTTTGTATGTACGATTTTATTTAGTTCTGAAACAACATTTCAAACTCGGACGTATCTAAAATGTCAAATGGGTATAAAATAATAAGTTACACACAATTTCCACGATTGCTATGACACAATATACAAATGTAACGTTTTTATGGCAACTAATTTAGATGTTAATGTCTGCATGCTTCGTATTTACTTATTTCTGACATGGACACTTTTTTTTATCCGAGTATATATATATATATATATATATATATATATCTCAGGCTCGTGCGTAAGAGGGGTGCAAAGGGTGCGCACGCCCCCCTCCTCCACCACGCATTGTCGTCATTGTTTCCGCTTTTATTGTCATGTCAAAGGCACTTACACTGAATCGCTATATCTCCTCAATTAAAATTTCTCGAGCACTATTTATTTGTTGGAAATGTCAAAATAATGTGTTTCATCGATCGAGAAGAAGAAAAATATAGGTCGTCCATTTGACATCTAAAGTAAAGATATACTTTAAAATTTACATGCTTTACCCTCTTTTTTTTTATGAAAAATGCGATGCTACCAATTATCACCAAGCCTAAAATGCCTAACGATAATCGCCATTTGGCAAGAATATGTTTAGTATAGTCAAGAATATTTAGTTTGAGTATTTTTATGTTTTTGGCACAACTGTGGATACCTCACTGTGAAAGAAATTTTTTCATATCATTCACACCTTTTATTTTTACAAGCCTTGCATCCCTCTTGAAAAATCTTGCGTACGGGCATATATTATATATATATTATATATATATATATATATATATATATATATATATATATATACTGTATCAACTCGTAGTGCCAAATATCGAGCATGTGTATCATTAGTGTTTTTTCACCTTTCCTATAGCTCCTCTTTCAATATTTAATTTTTAACTGAACTCATTTCATTTATGATTAGATGCACCGTTGTGCAAGACTGGACTAGAAGCGTTTTATCAAATTTCACGTCATGTGACGGCCAACATTTCGTGTGAAGTCGATGCCCAGCCCAAAAATGTTTCCTTTCGATGGCAATTCAATAATTCTGGAGGGATTATGGATCTAAAGCAAGAGAAAGTCAGTACAAGAGGGACCTCCAGTTTATTATCGTATACACCAACAAACCAGGGAGATTACGGGCTTCTAATATGCACTGCTGAGAATATTATTGGAAGGCAGGAAGCGCCTTGTATCTTCAATGTAACCGCTGCAAGTAAGTTGATCTTTATATGTAATGTGTTCTTTTAAGTTCTTACATCTGTCAATAATAGCTATTATGATTCCATACTGCAAAGAAAGTGAATAGAACTATAAATTTGATTTATAACCTGTTTACTATGATATATATATATATATATATATATTATATATATATATATATATATATATTTGAAAAGGAAGACTCATGTTGCAGTAGAAATCATTTATTGCAATCAACTAAACGTTTCGGAAACACCAGTTTCCATCTTCAGTAGCTAAAACTAATAAATAAACCTAAAAATAAATTTTAAAATGAATTTAAAAATTAAAAGCTATATAAAAACGCAAAATTTTTTAAGGTACTTTAGTAAATTAATCAGGAACCAACCTTCAACGTGGCAATCCCAGAGAGCATCTAGATGAAAACATGGGAGGCAAAAGACAAAAAATTGGTTGGTTGTTCTTTAAAGGATTGATAGTTTAATGGAGGACGATTGTTCGTTACGGTATGGTTTTATTTTATGAATGTAAAGAGTTTCTAAAATCTTTAAATCTGAAGAAGTTTAGCCAATTGAAAGTATTTTAAAGTCTTTGAGTCCAAATGGATGAGAAAACTGTCCTGAATGTAGACGTCTAGATGAGTGTTCTGAGTGAGAAACAGGTCTCTTGGTTCTATGTGAGAAACATCTGTGTTTGTCCATAAATAGATAAACTAGAGACGACTTTAAGTAGGTGGGAAAGTTTTCTGTGATGCAAAAGACTTTGAATTGAACCTGAGTTTTTTTCCTATAAACCGGAAGCTGCAATGGGGGAAAGCGCCTGTGAGGAGAGATTTCAAGGAAGAAATAAGTTTGGCGTGAGATGCCCATAAATATGGGAGTTTTATATAATGTAAACTGGAAGTTTTGCAACAGTATGTAGTGGATTTGTTGGATGAAATATATTCTGAAGGTTAACCGTTAACCGTTAACCATTTGATGAAAATAGTGAGAATAGACCATATTCACGGTAAAGAAATTCTGTATGAAATTTCTCAATGAAAGGAGAGCCATTTCGAACAAATGCGGAAAGCTCGAGAGAGATCCTAGTTTTCAAACTCGAGATTTTGAAGTCAAAGAGGATGTAACTGAAATAGTTAGTATCTAATGAGGTGGTAGTTTCTTCCTGTATGTAAAAATGTCCACGAACCCTGTGAACGGTAACAAGATAGGACAGTTTGTGGCCATGTTATTCTCGAGTATAAATTTAATATTATGCTGGCTGTGATTGGGATAATTCAAAAACAGGTGTGAGAGATTTTTCTCCCTAAACATTACGAAACAATAGTCTGTATAACGTTTAAATATAACAGATAAAATTCAGGAGGACAGTTTTTAAACCAGGATTCTTCGTAGTGACATAAAAAGCAACTAGCAAAAGAAGGGCCAAGGGATGAACCCATAGTCATACAGTCAATTTGTGTAAATAGTTCTTTATTAAATATAAACACAGTATCACTCACTGTCAAGATCTATTAGTTTACGAAAAGTGTGCTTCTCTAAGCCCATCACATTATCAGCAGAATTAAAAAGTTTATTACAAATAATTTTAGTAGTTTCCTGAACTTGAATATTAGTAAACAACGACGGAACATCAAAACTAATCATATAATAGTTATGATAATTACTAAGTAAGGATTTATCTACCTCATCAAAAGCAAAGGAGTCTTTTAGTGTGTCCTCATTTTTTAGTAAGGGGAATCTAAAATGGGAACCAAACATTTTGTAAGATTGAACGAATTGGTAAATTATTTTTATGGATTTTAGGCAGATCATACAGGATACTTGGATTAGAGCCTGAGACGAAAATGTCATTGTACTAATTAGTTAATAAATTACGAGACTTAAGCTTCCGAGGAGAATTATTAATTTTATCTTCAAACTTTAACAAATAGGTAGGTATGTCGCTGGTAACCTTTCTGAATTTCGAATGATCTGATTGAATGATCTGACAAAAAAGTAGTAATTTTTGATATGTAATCAACTTTATTAATGAGTACCACTTCTTCTCTTTGTCCGATTTACAAATTAAGATTGAATTGTCTTTCCTCAAATTCAAAAGTATGTTAAGATAAGAATGGGAAAAATCAGGGAAAATACATTATCTTATAAGCCTTAAAATTATAAAATTTATTAGCTATTGATTTCATTGACTGATAGATTGCTGTTAAAGACTGATGGTCACAAATTTTAGGCTGGATACAATTCCAATTAGTTTCTCAAAATAAAGAAAATAGTTACAAAAATCCAATTTAAAAATGGGAAGCTTAAAATCAAGGTCAAGAGCTAAAATTCTCTGTTCGTCATCAGACAAAACCTTGTTGAAACAATGTAAATTTACAGAATCAGGTTCTGTTCAATTAAAATTTGGGATCACCTGAAGATCAGGGCCCCCAGCATTATTTAGTTAGCTTTATAAGGCTAACTAACGAAAATATCACGACTTAACCTAACCAATCTTCAAGGGCGTACAGTTGACCTAACGACTGGTTAGGTTAGGTCGTGATATTTTCGTTAGTTAGCCTTACAAAGTTAACAAAAGAAGGCTGGGGACCCTGAACTTCAGGTGATCCGGCGGTGATCCAGTTTCGTTTTCTCCAGTTTCTTAGAACAGACCTCATTCCTGCAAAATGAATGTATCTTCTACGTATCCTACGGATAAAGTTCCCAAGAACAAGCCGCTTTCTCATATATATATATATATATAGAGTGAACCAAAAGTAGGTGGACAGTAAATGATAACGTTTATTTTGAGAATACATATTTAATTTTTTTGTATACTATAATACAAAATAAAATTTAAATAAATTTAGTTATAATATTTAATATAATATAACACAAACACCATAATTATAATGAACACCATAGTTATAATATAATATAACACAAACCGTATTCAACCTACTGTCCACCTACTTTTGGTTCACCGTGTATATAAAATATATATATATATATATATATATATATATATATGATGAATAAAACCACGAAGGGAAAAGAAACACAAAGTGTTCCTGAGGATGTCATTAGACGAAAGCGCTTATATATATATATATATGTATATATATATATATATATATATATATATATATATGATGAATTAAACCACGAAGGGAAAAGAAACAAAGTGTTCCTGAGGATGTCATTAGACGAAAGCGCTTGAGCACCACTTTGTGTTTCTTTTCCCTTCGTGGTTTTATTCATCATAAATATTTTTCACGTGTCACTTTCGTGAAATAATTTTCATATATATATATATATACAGTATATATATATATATATATATATATATATGGTGTTCTAAAATTACCTAGTAAACATCTATATGATCGCAATATCTTAACAAAACTTATAAGATATTTAACAATTTTATTTTAAATACAGCAACAACAATTGTTTATTTTAGATGTCCAAAGTGTCTTCCTTCAGCTTCAACACATTGTTCACAACGTCCGACTACTGATCGACAGACATATAAAAGTTTTCTCGATAATTTTAGAACACTTTATATATATATATATATATACTCACTCACTCTCTCTCTCTCTCTCTCTCTCTCTCTCTCTCTCTTCTATAATATAGTTGACATAGTTAAAAGTGTGAGTGTAGTGTGATACTAGCACTGTATATTAGAATGAATGTACACTTAAACCATACAAACTTTACATACTTTATAATATAACCGCATGAGCTGCAATACTGAAAATACCTACATCAAACACACACACACACACACACACACACACACACACACACACATATATATATATATATACACTGTATATATATATATATATATATAATTCCCAAGAAACAGTCATACATTAAAATTTTAATCAAACTTCCATTGAATACAAACTCTAAAGAACTACATGTTAAGAAACTGTTATTTACGCTTGATTTTAAAAGAACATTAATCTGGCATTAGTAGTTACAGCTAAAAGCATTGCATATTTACAGGAAGTCTAAACTAGTTAGTTTAAAGGGAATTTTCCCTTGGGTGGGAATTTATAATATATTTAATGACAACTTATTTATCCCCTCAAGACTTTTTCACAAAATTTTAATACTGTGTTTAGTTTTCGGAAACTTTCGCTAAATGAAGGTTTCACTTACAAGTTGTAGAAGAGTTAATTAACGAAATATTTTCCGGCGAAATAAACTGTAACTGTGAAATATGATAATGTTCCTATTAACTCGGGGAAATACTTATTTATATATATATATATATATATATATATATATATATATATATATATACATACACTGTATTATACTGTAATTTAGTGGTGGACCGGATATCAGTTTTTCAACATCTGCAGATGCAGATCTTTAATTTCAATATCCGCGGATGCGGATGCGGATGCGGATACTTAGTTAATCTATCAATATAATATAGAATTATGAATATATGACATAATTTTTCAAATTTCGTGATATCACTGTTATGGCAGGCAATGCATAAGAATTAAAATTAATATTAATGTTTTCATTATGATAAAAATAATAACTTTCTCAAGAGTTTCAGCCATAGAAAATTCAATGAAACAAGTTTCATTAAATTTTATGTGTTACCAGGTATTCATGTTTTGAGGTTTATATATTTGTTTGTTCATTAATAATTAATACTTTACATGAAATGTGCATGACTGGGCCTTATAAGGTACTTTATAAGCTAATTTAATTGTAAATTGCATAATTTATTAGAGGTAATATCCGCATAACATCCGCAATCAGAAGTGCGGATGCGGATGTTTAAAATGATGCGGATATCCGGTCCACCACTATAATATATATATATATATATATACACACATTTCTTTAATAATACTGTTATACTTTTTTGTTAAGTTCGCATACATATTACAGTGATTAATATATATACACACACACACACACACACATATATATATATATATATATATATGTAATAACCTGCTCCCTCCGAGTTCAGGCAAGGTCAGGATGTTACTAGAGAGAGGGTTATTACTTTAGCACTCCTGGATGCAGAAATAGTTTACTCTTCGTATTCCCACGATCACGGAGTACTGTGTGGGCCCGTGTTTTTCTTTTATCCCAGTTATCAAAGTCAAAAGAGTAGAAAATAAACACAACGGCTTACACGATTTTTAATTTGAATATAGGCGAGATAAATATAATGAATTGGCATGAATCAGATGTTTCTTTTATATAGAACAGGGGGGTAATAATAATAAAAAAAAAATAATAAAGGTTTCATAACTAAAAAATGTTACTTTATCTTCATTGTAAGATATGAAATAAGTCGAGACCCCTTCTAAGACGCCCTCTCGTCCGTTCTGAGTTCCCAGACTTATATGAATCAATTCCAAACTACCGATCTTTCTCTCTAAACGGTCAGACTTCAAATTGATACCCAATCTTCCAATTCTCAAAAGCAATTCTCTAACGACCTGACCTTCCCTCGTCAGCCCCGGAGACCCTCCTCCAGGGATCTGCCGTAAGGGCGCTGATCCCCTTCTTATATAGTCAAAGGAACGGAACCTGGCCACGCCATCACGCAAGCGGTTGACGTCACCTGAGAACTTTGGAGAAGCGAGCGTCTCACGATCCATTGTGTTTCCCAGGTGAAATCAAAGAAATCGTTCGCGTCACTGGCGTGTGATTTCCGTTCGGAAGGAAATTAGTCATACACTAGCGTGTGAAATATTGAATGAATGAAATCACTATAACAGTCATCAGGGCGCGACTTCGATTATAATTTATAACATGTATAATATATATATATATATATATATAAACTGGTATTCCCCTCCAATCTTTCACTGTTAGGTGGGGCAATGTACTATCCGAGTGTTTTGGCTCCTCTTGCGGGATGAGACAAGGCTCCTTGCTCTCCCCTATGCTGTTTAATGTGTATATTGACGGATTAATTGCTTCACTTAACGAGGCAACAGTGGGATGTTCTATAGATAACACAAGGATAAATAACTTAGTTTATGCCGATGTTATGGTGTTAATAAGTCCCTCTGTTAAAGGTCTGGATCGGCTACTAAAAGTCTGCGAAGAGTGTTCGCAGAAACATGATATTCTTTTTAATGTTACAAAAACTAAGGTTATGTAATTTCATCCTAAAAGCTGTAATCAGCCAGCTGAGATAAGGTTTGAAATGAATGGTGAGGTAATTGAGGAAGTACATGAATTTAAGTATTTGGGTCAAACTATTACCAGCTCCTTGAGTGATGACGCGGATATAAGAAAACAATCTCGAAGCCTGTGTGCTAAAGCGAATATGACCATAAGGAGCTTTCGATTCTGTACAAGTGAAACTAAAGACACTCTCTTTCGTACTTTCTGCAGTAATATATACGGACAGCAACTCTGGGTGAATTATAAAAAAGATTCTGGCAGAACCCTAAATTTGCTGTACAACAGGTCTTTTAGACTCTTCATAAATTACCCCCGAGATGCTCAGCTTCGCAAAGTTTGCTACCGCAATGTCCCGAGCTTCCCGGAGGTAACAAGACGTGCTCAATACAGTCTAATGCAAAGAATTAAAAAATCAACCAACCCAATCATCCAAGCTATCCATGAGTCCTGCCATTTATCCTCTAAGCTATGGGTCGGGGAACTTTTTTGGGTATTACCCAAAAATCTATTTGAGTAAAATGAAATTACCCCCAGACTTCAAAGTAAACAAAAACAAGCCAATTGCTCTTAAAATTGTTGCATATGGTATACAAAAAATTCAAATTGAAAAAATGTTTACAGTATTGGATCCATTATTATGGAGAAATAAAAAAAAGCCACACATGCTGGCATAAGAATAGTACACAAACAAAATTAGTAAAAAGGATTGAAGAACTGAAGAATTTCATTCGAAACATCTCCACTTCAGGTTTTGGAAAAATGATGCTGTTTCATTTTTGATACAACAACATCAAAATCAGGACGTAAATTCGTAATATTCTAAAATTTAGAATAACGCCACATTTATGTAACAAAATAAAATAAAAATATACGAAAAAAATATCAGCACAAAGTGTCAAGCACTAAAAGCACCTCTTCGTTTCATGATACCATACATACGACTGAGGCTCTCATACCGCACGCATTACCCCCAAAATTTGTAAATTTACCCCATTTGGGGTAATTTACCCCTGTTCCCCGACCTCTGCAGTCTAAGCTATGGACTTCTTGGTACGAAAACGTCTGTCTGTAGCTCCACTTAACTTCGACATTACAGTATTATTTCTAATCAATTGTATATATTTCTATCCTTAGTATATGAACTGTCATTGTATTAATAATATTTGTCATATGGACTATAGTCTGCCAATAAACCTTTTCATTTTCATTTTCATTTTCATATACAGGGTGTCCGAGAATTATCTGTACAATTTTTGGCTGTTATTAAAAGTCAACCATGAAGTGTAGAAATTCCAGTTTTGTCTCATTTTACAGAGAATCTCATTAAGGTTTTTCTGATACCAAGTTTTGACAAGTTTTTTAGAAATTCCAGTGTGTCCGAACATTATCTGTACAATTTCATCTTTTAATAAAATTCTTGATAACACACGTAAAATTCTTAAACAAGATTATTTAGAATCTGTATTTTCAAAGTTTCTTGTTTATTAAAGTACGTTGTTACAAACATTCGATATGTGCACCATTAGTGATTCTCAAACATCCAATCGATACTCCAAATGTTGCCATGTACGCTGCAGCATATCCACATCAATTCGCTCAATAGCAGCTGTGATTCTTGCTTTTTAAATCATCAATGTCTGTCACCCGCGTACATTTCTAAAAACTTGTCAAAACGTGGTATCAAAAAAAACTTAATGAGATTCTCTGTAAAATGGGATAACACTGGAATTTCTACACTTCATGGTTGACTTTTAATAACAGCCAAAAATTGTACAGATAATTCTCGGACACCCGGTATACATATATATATATATGCATATAACTGCAATGACCGCGCAGTATATAAATGAATAGAAACGACATAAGTGTTAAGGAACGTTTCTGCACACGAGGAGGAGAGATAACGAATAATGAAAAATGAGGCGAACCGCCCGGGAATCGAACCAGGGCCTTCCAATTGCCGGTTGGACGCTCTACCATTATGCTACGGGACCACACTCAATCACAAATCGAAATTCTCCCACATAGGGCAGAAACCAATGCCCTGAGAGGGCACCCTCGCAAATCGTGAATATGCGCATATAACTGCAATGACCGCGCAGTATTAAATGAATAGAAACGCATAAGTGTTAAGGAACGTTTCTGCACACCGGCAATTGGTAGGCCCTGGGTTCGATTCCCGGGCGGTTCGCCTCATTTTTCATTATTCGTTATCTCTTCTCCTCGTGTGCAGAAACGTTCCTTAACACTTATGTCGTTTCTATTCATTTATATACTGCGCGGTCATTGCAGTTATATGCGCATATTCACGATTTGCGAGGGTGCCCTCTCAGGGCATTGGTTTCTGCCCTATGTGGGAGAATTTCGATTTGTGATTGAGTGTGGTCCGTAGCATAATGGTAGAGCGTCCAACCGGCAATTGGAAGGCCCTGGGTTCGATTCCCGGGCGGTTCGCCTCATTTTTCATTATTCGTTATCTCTCCTCCTCGTGTGCAGAAACGTTCCTTAACACTTATGTCGTTTCTATTCATATATATATATATTAAATGTGCGTGTGTGAATTTTAATCTTCATGCAATAATTCACGTAGCATTATAACCTCAAAGAATATAACAGCTTGAAAACCGACTTTTATATACATTAAAATTTAATTCAAACCTAATCAGTTTCACGCATTCTGACTCTTTTGAAAATCCAAATTAAAAAATTTGGAGGAAAAGTGCAAATTCAAGATTAACGCTAAAAATCATAAGTTAGCTGAAGCCTGTAAATAGTGTAAATAAAAGAGTTAAGATTAAAATGCAAACATGATGAAACACAAATTTCAGTCACTTTGCAAATGAAATAAATTTTTGTGCGGAGATATGTTAAAATATTCTTTGAATTCAAATGTAACAAGTAGCAATATTCTCGTTTTAATAATATTTATAACTAGATAAGCCGAAAGTTCTTTTATATTTTACCCCCTTTTTGCACGACCCTCAAATAGAAGGTCACACGGTGTTCACCAAAACGTGGAAGTATCATAGTTTTATGAAACGTTCATCCAAACTCAAAGGTCCTTCTTCCTAATTTCATATCTCCAACTGCTTCTGACACATTCTATTCTGCATTTATTTCCTGTCGTTGGATTGCCATCAGATCCTCAATGTCAGTGGATCGAACTCAGCATTTCCTGCTTAAAGAACTCCGCTGTGTTTATGGCTATTACATGCTTTTAATGTTAGATGAACTGGAAGAAAGAATCAGAAGTTCCCTCCAAAAGCATCATTCCGACGTGTTGCTGAAGAAGGCGAGCGCAGATGATGTATGCGAATGGCGGAAATATAACTGTAGCTCTAGGAGGAAGGGGTGCTGGGATGGGCATTACGTAAACCAGAATTTGCTGAAAACGAACACGATGTGGACTTTTTATTTGAGAATCAAATAACTACGAAGTTAAAAATTAAAAAAAAAAAAATTCGGAGCACCTTGTGCATATCTCTCTCTCTCTCCATTTCTCTCTCTCTCTCTCTGTCAGCAATAATACAGTTAATTAAATCACTTTTTAAATGGATTATTGAATTTCACGACAATATAAGTTGGATCATTTACATTTAATAATCTTCATATACCGATATTGTCCAGTCTTTCGTCAAATTAAATAATAATGACGTCAAACGCATTTCCATGATAAGATTTATCAGTATATGTTTAGACATGATATAACATGTTAAATATGACATAAATTTAATGCGTTGTCTACATATTTATACCTCAGTAATTTCATGAAATCCCTAGTAGCTTAATGCAAGTTAGGTTAGGTAACTTCCTAAAGTCACTGAGCGAAAAGTAATCACGAAATTACTGAAAATTTCAGGGATTTCACGAAATCACAATTTCACAATCTTACTGTAATATATATATATATATACACACACACACACACACATATATATATATATATATATATATATGTGTGTGTGTGTGTGTGTGTGTATATATATATATATATATACCTCGTTAACATCGTTGATGTTTCATGTGTTGGTCTCTCTTCACACAAAGGTCAAGCTGGTGGCCCCGCCTCTGGGCCTAGCTTGATGGAGGAGCGAGTTGCTTTCTTGCGCTCTCCACCGCACATAGCCAGGTACACCCGGCTTATCTGGTACCATCCTGAGCCAGGCATCTAGTCTTTTGAAGACTTCAACTTTGACCGACCCTGTAACGTTTATGAGGTCCTTTGGAAGCTGGTTAAAAAATCTTGGCCCCCTGATAACCAAGCTATTTTCCTTCAGTGTTGAGGAGGTCCCTTGTTGGGCCTTTAATTTGGGAATACTACACATTCTGCCTTTCTTATTTTCCAGCTTTGTTTGAATGGTAATTGAGTTTAGTTTGAGGATTGGTACCAATTTTTCGATCATTTTCCAAATGTAGATTATGGTGTACTTCTCTTTTCTTTTTTCCAAGGAGTACAAATTTAGTTTACGTAGTCTTTCCCAGTAGTTGAGCTCGTTGCAGCTATCAATCTGTGCTGTGAAATGTCTCTGCGTTTCTTCTAGCCTATTAGTTTCTTCAAGTTCTGGTATTATCAGTGTTTTTAGCAGGGGAATCATTACTGTCCTATCCCTTCTTTTGAACGTTCTTATTACCTGTCCCGCGACACTTTTTACTTTATTTATCGCTATCTGATTTTGTGTTTCGAATTTTGCATCATCGATCATTATTAATCACAATTCTATCGCCTTCTTGCTTCTCTGAATTTCCTCCCTATCTGAAGCATAATATACAGTCTGTTTAAGCTCCTCATTTCTACCATATCTCAGCAACTGAAATTTCTAGGTGTTAAATATCATGTTGTTGTCTTCTGACCATTTGTATATTTTGTTTGTGTCCCTCTACAAGGCCTCCACTTCATTTACATCGCTGATTTTTCTGCTAATCTGTTATTTCCATATATTTCATTTTATGTGCTATTATACCATGATCACATTTGTCGAAAGCTTTAGCAAAATCCGTGTATATGACATTGTAGTTGTGATTGCCATCCAATGCATCTAGGATATTGTTATAGTGCTCTATAAGTTGTTATAGGCATGATCTTCCTGATCGGAATCCGTGCTGATTTTCGTTGAATATTTCCAGTGTCTCCAAGAAATCATAGATTTTCTGTCTAACTATTCTTTCAAATACTTTGGTGAGGTGGGACGTCAGTGACACTGGGCTATAGTTCTCTGCTTGAGATCTATCCCCTCCTTTATATATAGGGACAATGTTTGCTCTTTTCAAGATGCTCGATATTTCCCCAGTGTCTAGGGATCTTCTTCATATCCAGTACAAAGGTGTAGCTATTTTATTTTTACAGTTTTTAATCAATAATGCGTTCCATTTGTCCGGACCTGCAGCTGAATATGGTTTCATTTGTCCTATAGCTCTCGCTACATCTTCTGGGGTAAAATCAAAGGCTCTTATACACTCACCTTGCAATTCCTCTTCAAAGAATGCACCTATGACAGGTATCGCTTTGTCACTTTTTGGGGTACTGAAGACTGATTCATATTGGGCTCTCAATGTTTCAGATATTTCGTTTAGATCGTTCGTTAGTTCATCATTTCTTTTCCTTAAGGGCCCGATAGCGGCGCGCGTTTTTGTTTTCCTTTTCCCATAGCTACAGAAGTATTTTGGATTTTCTTTTATTGCTTCTACCGCCGTTTCCTCTTCCCTCTCTGTATGGTCCTTAATCACGGTTTGTATTTCCCTATCAATAGACTACGAGAAGAAAACAAAAGAGGAAAGTGTGAATAAACAACAGAGGAAAACAGAAGAAACGAAGAGAGGCGAAGTAGAAATAAATCAAATACCGTCACACAACGAGGGCGAAACCATACAGGCAACAGAAAGTATAAAGACAACAGATAGTATAAAGGCAACGAAGGACATTAGCAGAAATAGCACAAATAGGAAAAGACAAGAGGGCAATAAAGAAAACGGAGTGAAACTGTCCCCCAATAAGGAGCAAAAAACAAAGGCTACGAGTAAATATGGGGAAGGAATTATATGCAGATATTATACGAGTATAAAAGATAAATGCAGATATAAAAGAGGAGAATGTATATATGGACATCCCCCAACATGCAATTTTTTCTATAATAATGATCATTGTAAATTCGAAGACAGATGCAGGTTCTACCACCCGGACATCTGCAGGACTTACGCAAAATATGGAACCTGCAAATACGGGAAAAAATGCTATTATCAACACTTCCAAACGAACACAAAGGACAAAGGACAAAGTTTAAAGGACAATAGGAATAACAATAACAATAGGAATAACGATAGGAACAAAAAAGGGAACAAAAATGTTTTTTTAACATCGTAGAGACGATGCGGCTGCTAAATGTCATACAACGTATGCAGTTAACACAGCTGGAAACCCTCGAGCCAAACCGCTTTCGGGCAACAAGCTACCAGAACAGGTACGCGGAAACGGATCTCTCTCGGAAGACCATAGGGCAACAAAACAAGCGAAACCGAAGGAAAACGAACTTGAAATGCACAAGGGGAAACGAAAAACAAAGAACATAAATATTGTCCTGGCTAATATTCAAGGAATAAGACCAAACAAATCACTCAACAAAGTTTCGTACCTGAAAGGATTTATGGACGAAACAAGGGTGGACATCGCATGCCTCACAGAAACTCATCTTAAGGATTGCCAATGAAATTGTAAAAACTGCGAACATTGTATTGATAGGAAAGAGATAAATATTAGAGGGTTTCAACTTACTAAGAGCTGATAGAACAAAGAGACGTAAAGGTGGCTGTGCTATATACAGTATGTACATGAAGGTCATATGACAGAGACGGTAATAATTAAACCAAACAGCTTTGTGGAACTCCTAGCAGTGAAAATAGAAAAACTAAACGTGATACTGATAATCATCTATAAACCTCCAAACACTCCAACCGAAAAATTCTCGGATGCCATTGATGATATCAGAAACCTAACAAAGGCCATAAACCTTCCATCTCCCAATATAGTGATTTGCGGAGACTTTAATTTCCCATTTATAAAATACAAAAAGGTGGACAGGAATATATATACACATCAGGACAAGGAGGGCACAAGAGAAGACCAGGAGCAAGCAAAAATGTTGATGGCTCTCACAAACGAGTTGATGCTGACACAGGAGATAACAGAAAATACCAGGAAAAATAACTGCCTAGATCTAGTATTCACGAATAACACGAACTTGATTGCTGATATAAAAATAACCCCAACCATTATCTCAGACCACAACTTAATCGAGAAATCAACAAATATGGCGACAACATTAAAAGACAATACACATTTTGAAGAAAGAAACAAATTTGGGGTCTTAAGTTAGCCAACTGCGGAGATAACAGTGCCAGGAAAGGAATAAAAGAAAAACTGGAGGGTATCTTTCTGCTTTAAATATCGTAAAAGAATTTATTTCGGTTATGCAGTTTTCGCAGAAAATTTTTATCACATTAAGTTGTTTTGCGTTCGTTATGAGGGAGATTGCTTCATCTTCCCATTCTAGTCATCTGAAATCAAAAAGCAACCGGCAGAGATCGCACCTCATCGCCTTGCCTCATTAGTTGCATCGTTATAGATACCACACAGTTGCAGGAATTTATTTACCATTTCCATATTACTGATAGAAGATAAACGCCGGTGCACAAAATTGAATAAAAAAGGGTATCATGGGAAGTATTGGGTGGGGGTTGACTGAAGCTGAGTGAGGGAAACTATTCTCCGTTACTTCTGGGGATGGGGGATGTGGCACGCTATACTTCTCACTGATTGGTGCTCGTGACTTTGGCCGCTGAGGATAATTGTGGGGGGTATTTGTAGGAATTTCGATGGGCAGCTAATTTCATTCACAAAGAAACACTCAGAAAAATGATGTATAGATTAATTCGTTTCGTTTTATTTACTTTTTTTGAGATATGCCTCGATTTTTACTTTTTAAAGAGAAATACGACTGTGCACTATGAATTAACTCAAAATATTGGCACCGTTTAAAACTGATTAACTGCAGGATATATATATATATATATATATATATAATATATATATATGGGATTGAACTCACAATTGTCCCCTGAGGCTCTTTCATGATACACACAGACCGTGCATGGAACAAGGAACTCTTCTGGGAAAATTAAATCCACTTTAGTCCGAATAAGTAATGATAAGTGACAAATACTATACTTTTTTTCCTGTTCATGATGTTAGCCCGACGTGGGCAATGGGTCACTCGCAAAGAGGCCCCAAAAATATAGCTTCCCTCACCAGCTATCTGCAAAGCAGATAGGATCCAGCTTTGGGACAGGATCTAGCGGTTACAGCTACACCTAGCCTACTATATCCAGAATCTCAGTATAAGCAAAAGACTGCATTCGCGCCGGATTGAATACATTAAAGAAAAAGGGGTAACTATTGTATTTTTAGCCAAAAAACTAAAACTTAAATCTCAACTGGCAAAATTAAGCGTCTACTTTTCAAGGCACATAACATGTCCGTTTCGTGTATCGTGTATCATATCGTGTATCATATATATATATATATATGATTATTATTATTATTATTATTATTATATTTTAATGGTTCACGATAACACTACAATGAAATGGAGATGGAATATATTTGACTTGGTGACTTGGTTTTCTTCCGGGTTCAAGGCAGGTTCGTTCATTACTTTAAGGCAGGGGTTCCCAAATTGGTGTTCCGCGGAACACTTGTATACCGTGAGAAGTGTTCCGCGGAACACAATTTGGGAACCCCTGCCTTAAGGGTTTCTCTCAGGGTTTGCGATATTGTTTTACTCAGAGGTAGAAATTAATAAATGTCTCGGTTGTTTCTTTAATATAAAATAACTATTGACTTTTTTCTAAGTTTCTTGTGGAGAAGTCAGCTAGTGAGGGAGAGATTTCTTATATGATGACTTCTTACATGTCCCTCATGAAGTAAATAACTTCTCTAATTCCCTAAACCATTTTCAAGTTACACGCTCTTTTATAGATTAATGGGGCAAAAACGTCACTTGGGAAAATCCACAATTATATAACTTCGGGTTTTACCAATAGATATATATATATATATATATATATATATATATATGTTAACCCCTCCGTCTACGGCCCTGGGGTGGTTCGGATCGACGGGGGTTCTGGTTAGGAGGCAAGCAACGGATGTGTGACTTGAAGTGGTTTTCTTCTATGTTACTCTCCGAGTTCTTCTATAGTGGCTCGGAGGACTCTGGTAGATTTGCAATCTAAATGCTGAAGGTTCCGGATTCTTCTTATAGCGTATCCGGAAAGTTTTCTAAGTTTTTCTGAAGAGAGCAAGGCTCGAAGGGGACAATAAAAAGTTTCTCCAATTGTAACTTTACTGCTAAAAGATGCAGGTAGTGCTCAGCCTCTGAATTAGCTTCTGAATGACAATGGAATAATTTTAATGGGTTTATATACCCAAAAACTGCTAACATTATTATTATTAAATGCTAAGAAGGCTGTATCATTTTTGCACAATATTTAAAAATAAGTAAATTTTTTAGCTGTGGTAAGGCTTGAACGAGTAAACAAAATATTTGAAGACGAAACCATATTTTTATCTTAAACCGCGACTTTTCAGATCTGATGTTATCATGATCTGCCAAGTTAACTAAAAGTGGAAATCGGACTATGCATCTTTACACTAAAATATGCATATGAGTGAAATTTTAAGGTTTAAGATGTACAATTTTAATGCTTAGGCAAGACATGATCTCATTGTTTATAACGAAAGAGAGTGTATACAAAATGTGAACATTGCAAAGCTTAAACAGGATTCCTTATTAAGCGAAATCTAAAAAAATGATTATGAGATTTTAAAAAAACAACAGGTCACCAATTATTTAGCAAAGTAGAAAGCAAATCAAAATTTTATCCAAACTCGCGTTGGGCGATTTTGGTCCTTATGTAAAAATGAATACACACACGTACATACATATGAGTATAGGCATTATATAAAGTTAAATATATAAGAATATACAGAATTATATAAATACATGAACCATATAACACATGAATTTTTAAAATGGATACTTTTTCTTACAATGGATACAGAGACTATATAAATGAATACAAGAATTACATGAAGGATAAGATAATATAGGAATATGGGAATTATTTATGGTTCATTTTTACAGGGCTCTTCCCTCTAGAATGATATTAATATAATAACGTAACAGCCTAACTAATGCTAACTAGATGATAACTATTGGTTTTATAATACAGATTTATATATAACATAAGTCGGGTGGTTAAGTCTAGTTCACGTGGTCTGGGTACGCACTCTTGGTCGTGCATAAATAGTTTCATGTTCCGTGTCACTTGGTTTTCTTTGTTCCCAGAATGATCTTTTCACCACAAATATACCGAGGATAATAGCACATACAATAATGATACTAACGGCAGATGTTGAGAAAATGGTTACTGGTTGTAGTATTTGTAAGAGATTATTTTGGTTATCATCAGAAATTTTAAACCGGCTCAATTGATCATTCCATTCAGGGGCATGTAGTTCGGGTAAGATGGTTACAGGTTTTATGGAGAGATTTAGGATCTCTATGACGGGTTTAAATTTAATTTGCGATGGAAATGGGTATGAGTTATTAAGGGTAACCTTATACGGGTTGTATATTTGGAGGGCTTTTGAACGCAAGGAGCAACCAATTGGTAGCCGAATAACCATAGGGATTGTAATGAGGGAATAATTCGATGGACACTCGAGGGTAGCGGCAGTCCTGTTCGCGAAGGAAACCCAGATGTCTGGTCCAATTCGTAGTTGGATGGTTTTAGGGGAATGAAATTTTTAAATGAACATACGGGGGCATGCCGGTCACGAATTAAATCGATAAAGCAAGACCTAGTAGTGGGAAGAATAACTGGTTTGAGTGGAGGGCAGATGAGTTGTTTATTTGGTTGCGGGAATCGGCAATGCCGGACGTCGCTATCTGACATCATAGAATAAGCTGATTGATCTTTGGTGAGGAAAAGGTAAGGTGGTACGGTGGGTAAATACAATCGATAGACATTAGAGTTATTTTGGTAGGGTGTTGAGAAAGGGTGAAATTTATATACGTCATAAGTGAGGAAATCGAAAAATGGTATAATTATGAGGTATGTGTAGGGGCGTGGTCCATGTACAGTCCAGGTGTATTCTAGAAATTGAGGGTAATTAGTGTGGTTGAGTGGGAATATGGGTGATAATTTTAATTGTGACTGGGCGGTGTGAATCAAGGACTGGAGTATTTCCCATGGTATTAGGGTGGAAAGAGTGATTTTTCCATGGGCTAGCTGGGTTGCACGCAAAACCTTGGAATGAATCGTAGTTATTCGTTGTAAGTATTTATCGATTAGGGTTACTTGTAGGTTCATTATCTCTATTAATTCTATATATCTTTTGTGTTCTTTGTATTGAGCTAACATGGATTCAAGGTATGTGAATCTGTCCGAAAGGGAGTGGAGGAAGCGATTGTTTTCGTGTAATGACCTAATAGTTTGTTCTAACATGTGTCCATTATATTGTCGATTTCGCGCGAAGAGATTCAATTTAAGTTCAATTCTTTTAATATCTTCTTCGGTTGCTAATCCGAATAAACCTTTGAACAGTTTCCCTCCTATATCTATCAGTCCCCTTTTACTTCTTTGGTTAAAGTTTTCTGAATTTTTAGTTTCAGTTTGTATCCATGGTAAGGCTAATATTTCTGATAGGGCGCGTGCTGTAGTTTGAATATTTTCGAGGGTATTTTCTAACAGAACTCGACTAATCTGATCTTTTCCTTGGAAAGAATTCTGGACTTTACTTTCAAACGTTTTTAATTGGGTTTGTATCTGAAGGAGATTGATTTTAATTCTAGCAGGGGGTTGCAAATTTATATAAAGGTTTGCATGCCCTTTCAAAAATTTACCTTCTGCAAGTTTTTCTATAACAACTCCGGTAGAAATTTTAATGCTAGGTCTACAAGAGTAATAATTTGGAAAATTATAAGGGGGACAATTTTATTCATTTCTACGCCTTAAGTTATACGGAGCTGGGGGTAGTTGTGTGGATACTTGTGTGGATACTTGTGTTGGTGGGTGAAGGGGTCGGCCTCGTTTTGGTGGCAATGGGGGTCGACCGTTGAGCTCGGATTCTGAGCGGGTTCGTTTCTTATGTGAAGGTTCTAGTTCACGTGGGTGATGCATTTGCGGGCGGTATGTAGGGTCCGTGCGTCGATCATCAATCGGCGAGGGTGGTGACAGAGGAGATGGTGGAGATGGTGGAGAGTTCCACTGAGTGATCCTCTCGAAGGGGTTTCTCCAGGGTCTGGGTCCGATGGGACGCTTGGCTCTGGGGCCTCCTCTTGTTCAGAGATTGCCTCGAGTAATGGTGGTATTACGAGGTACCAATCTTCGTCATTGGTAGCGGTTACCGCGGTGACTACTTCAGTTTTTTGATCCCTGCCCGATTTGTTAATATCTTGACCTTTTGAAGGATAGGCAGCTCGAACGCCTGGCAGCTGTTTTTTGGGAAGGTGTTGTTCGGAAGCTATCTTCAAATTGTCAGCGTGAATGATCTTTAGTTTGGAATGATCCCGGAGGTCGAGGATTTCATAACGATTTTTTCCGAGGTCTTTCATAATCCTATATGGGCCATCCCATTTTGGGTATAATTTGCGATGAGCCCCTGGCGGTTTCACGCTCTTCAGATAACATCGCATACCGACGATTATAGTCCGTTGACGGGGATGACGCCTATGTTGCTCTTGCTCCATCTGTTGGTTTCGTTGGTCGAGGGCATAGCGGATTATGTCAAAAATCTTGAAAGATCGTTCAGCTAGTTGCTGATTTGCTTCTGCCATTTCGGAAGATGTTAGGACTGCCGGGTCGGTTTGGTCGGGCAAATCAAAAGGTAGACGCTTGTCGTAGTGATAGAGAACGAAATGAGGGGTGTCCCCGATGGACATTATAGCCATTGTTGATGGCTGTTTGTACCATGGGAATGGAATCATCCCATGTACGGGAGGATGCATCGACAACGTGGCGCAGGGCTTCCAAGATCTTTCGATTGTGCCTTTCCACTAAGCCGTTTGCCTGCGGATGGTATGCCACAATGTGTGTATTTTTAATTCTACACATGTTACAGAGTGACTCGAACAGTTTGGAAGTGAAACTAAGGGCGTTATCCGAGATTAGGATGGAAGGAGTGGTATGGTTTTGGATGACGCGTTCCACTAGGGCTCTTGCCACAGTTTCCGAGGTCTGGTCTGGAATAGCGGCTACTTCGCTGTAACGCGAGAAGTGGTCCGTAAACACAATGATGTACTGATTTCCCTTTGATGTTTTGGGAAATGGTCCCAGTATATCCATTCCAGTTCTTTGCCAGGGCCTCTGGCATACTGGATATTTATGCATTGGAGCGGTGGATGGTACGTTGCCCTTATGCTTTAAACACGACGGACATTCGGCGATGTATTCATGTACCGTTCTGTTCATCTCGGGAAAATGGTATCGCTCCAAAAGACTTTTGATGGTGCGATCCGGCCCCATGTGTCCATAAAAAGGTGAGTCGTGACAAAGTCCAATGGCTATATCAACGAGATCCTTTGGTATCTCCACGAGGTCGTTTTCATCTTCGTTCCTGAAATGTACGAGCCCATCTTTGAGGTTGTACTGTTCTTTTACCTTCGATGGTTCCTTTTGTTCCAGGCGCGCCCGAAGGTTTTGGGTGTGTTGGTCCTGTTGTTGGGAGTATTGCAGACACTCGTAGTCGAACACAGGAAGAAGTCCTATTTTATTCACTCGGGCGTCGGGCTTGAGTCTCGACAATCCGTCTGGAATAACTTGCAGTTTTCCCGGTTTGTATACGATTTTTGCTGCAAAATCCTGAATCAACAGAGCCCATCTACTCAATCGTCCTTCAAGTAGCTTGTCCTTGAAGAGGTACGTGAGTGGCTTATGATCAGTCTTGATGGTTACATCGTAGCCATAGACGATATTTCGGAATTTTTTCAAAGCCCAATATACCGCTAGGGCCTCTCGGTCCGTAGTGGAATAATTCCGTTGAGGTGCAGAGAGAAGTTGACTGGCATAAGCAATGGGTAATTCCACACCGTCTACGTCCTGTAACAGGACGGCTCCTAGTCCATAGGAGGAAGCATCTGTGGCTATGATGAAGGGTCTTGTGTAATCAGGATATTGTAAAATGGGATGACAGGTTAGTTTATTAATTAAAGTTTCAAAGGCATGTTGGTGATCGGATTCCCAGTTAAATTTCGAATTTTTCTGGAACAAATTAGTAATGGGTTTAGCAATATTCGAAAATTGGGGGATAAAGTTCCGATAGAATCCGACAAAACCAATAAATGCACGGGCGTCGTCAATGGTCTTGGGTACAGGGTACCTTTCCAGGGCTTCGAGTTTGGCTGGATCAGGTTTAATTCCTGTGGACGAGAGTAGGAATCCTAGGTATACCAGGGATTCTTGTAAAAAATTGCACTTTGCAAGCTTCAGTTTAAGGTGTGCTTTTCTCAAGTGTGATAGCACATTATGAAGGCGTTGAAAGTGTGTTTTTATGTCCGAACTATAGACGATAATATCGTCAAGATACACGAGAGCTTCGACACCTAATAGGTCGGAAAGGACTATATTCATCAACCTAGAGAAATTAGCAGGCCCATTTCGGACTCCGAAAGGTAAAACCTGGAATTCGTAATGGCCTCGGTTAGTGGAGAAAGCAGTCAATGCCCGAGATTCGGGACCAATGTTCCCTCTAATTTTTTTTAGTCCGTGTGCGCAAGAAATTTTCGTTGTGCATAACATTTAGATTCATGGTGGAAAATTGTGCAAACTTTTCTGAGCGCTATTATCTTCAAAATTAAATATATAAATATTAAATACTTAATAAATATTATTTCCATAAGGTGATAGCTTGATCATTACGGTACTATTAAATGGATATTAAAAAGCTGTTTACAATATTATATATTCTTTAAAAAGAAAACATTTTATCCATTCTAAAAATATGAGTAAAATAAAAAATAGTAAAATAAAGTTCAACAAAATAAAGAAATAAAATAAAAATAACATTAATTGAAAATGACTAGTATTTTTAGCATTTAGCAATTTAAAATAGACTATCAAGATTAATACATGATTTTAGCCATTCACAAAATAGGAATAAAATAAAAAATAATAAAATTCAATAAAATAAAATATAATCAAAATTACATTAAATGAAAGTGCCTTTCATTTAAGTATGATTATGATTTCTTCCTACGATCTTTAGCATTTGCCTATTCCAAATAAACTCTATGAAGATTAATACATCCGTCATCATTCAGGTAACTTTTAATTCGCATGAGCATGTCCAAATGATTTTCTTTCAAACGGTCTCTTAATTTGTTCTTTATAAAATTCATTAAACTGAAATTTTTGAAATTACTTCATTTACTGTCGTGACTCATGATACGCTTGAGCCTGTGCGCATTTTATTTTGCTGTGTGCGCGGGTTTCACAACGCGTGTGCGCGCGCACACGCGCACACCTTAGAGGGAACATTGTTCGGGACTGACCTCCATTTGCCAATAACCTGATGCT
Organism: Bathynomus jamesi; assembly: GCA_023014485.1. Classification (NCBI taxonomy): domain Eukaryota; kingdom Metazoa; phylum Arthropoda; class Malacostraca; order Isopoda; family Cirolanidae; genus Bathynomus; species Bathynomus jamesi. Next base: position 581,476 of record JAJOZX010002862.1, read on the forward strand.
AAATCGAGGGATGAAAAAAAGTTCGCTTTCCCTCGTTCAGAATTGTTTCCTGTATGTTTGGAATCGGGAAACGGTCTGGGATGGTAATGTTATTCAGGCGTCTAAAATCTATACAAGGGCGAGATGTTCCGTCCTTTTTGGAGACGAGAATCATAGGAGCGGACCAGGGACTAGCTGAAGGCTGAATGACATCCTGCTCCAACATGTCCTTGATGTGTTCCTCAATAGTGACTAACTGAGAATGTGGAACCCGATAGGGAGGAATGAAAATGGGTTTGGAATTGGGTTCCAACTTGATTTCAAAAGGGACCAAATTAGTTCGGCCCAGAGGATCTCCGGTTAGGGCAATCACATCTTTATTTCTTATCAGGAAATCGAGAAGTGATTCCATTAGTTTGGGATCCTGTAAAGCTGGCGACTCCTGAAGGGAGTGCTTCAGACATTTCTTATATTCTTCTTTTAATATTGAAGGCTTTAATTCTAAGGAACTGGAAACACGATTTATCATACTGATGGGGAAATCTGAATCTACTTCTACTGTGGAAACAGTTCCTATTTTCTGATTTGAAGTTAATTCTATAGGACTTTCTCCTTTGTTTAAACAAACAACAGGGATAGCTGAATTCTGACTCTGACTAAGGACTTGGGCAATAAGAACATCTTTTTTGAAATTACTTTTCTCTGTAATCAGAGTACGCTCTGACTCTAATAATTTTCCTTGACTGTTAACTACTTTTGCTAGGAAACAAATCTTCTCATAAGGTGCTACTGTTATATGCTCGGTAGGGCATATGAAAAATTGTGAATCTGATTCTGGTTCGGCGACTAAAATTTGCCTTATTGGCTGAACTGAAGCTGGCTGACTGGAAACTGACTGACTGGAAACTGGCTGACTGGAAGCTGGCTGACTGGAAACTGACTGATTGGAAACTGGCTGACTGGAAGCTGGCTGACTGGAAACTGACTGACTGGAAACTGACTGACTGGAAACTGACTGACTGGAAACTGACTGTCTGGAAACTGCCTGGGTTGATCCAACTGGATTCAACAACTGGAACTGATTACCCTGGGGGCTGATTTCTGGAGCGGTTGTTCCTCTGGATGCAACCGGCCGACTTGATCTGCTATCAAGTAGAGGGGGTTTCCTATTTCTTTCGGAAATCTGAACTGAGCTAAGTCTATTAGCATTAAGTTGTCTGTCATCCTCGCGGAGATGGTGTGTCCTATTTCGACACTTTACTAACTTTCCGGCTGGGTAAATCTCCCATTGATTCCGGTTAAAAAAATCCATCCCTAGTAGGATGTCTGTCTGAAAGGTGGCGACTGTGTCCACTATACAACATTTCGCGGGGTATACCGCGTTTCCAATTTCTAAATATAACTCAATTTCTCCGTATGTGGGTATGGGTGTGCCCGTAACTCCTCTAAGTTGGCAGGAAGGTGCCTTAAGTTCATATTTATAATTTGTACTCTCTAGTAATTCATCTACGCATTGTTTCTTAATTAACGTCGCGTGTGCTCCTGTATCTAGGAGAGCAGTTAAATCTTGGTTATCCGTACTACAATTTATTATTAAATCTAAGAGGTCCGCACCTATTATCCTGATGGGGAGTTTGTGTGCGTATCTGGGCTTACTACTGTAATTTAGGAGGGAGGAGGTTGAACTGCTGCCTCCAATGTAGGGTCTAAAAAAGGGCTCACATGGTCTTCTATGGGAGGACCTGGATCATATTCTACGGGAATATCATACGCTGGAGGGTGTTCTTGAAAACTGTTCTCTGGGGAAAATGATTCCTCCCCGGGTACTTCTACGTACCGAACTAGTTGACCTTGCTGGTTGTATTGGGGTTTATACATGGGGTAAGAGTGTGGGTGACCCTGTGGTCGTGATCTATTGGGTTGGTAGTTCGACTGAGGCTGGGAATGGACTGGTTTCTGGGGATTGGTTGACTTTTGGGATACGTTTTGGGGACGTGGTTGGTTTGGTTTCTGAAAGTGGGGTCTATACCCTGCAGGGGCTTTATCAGCACACTTTTGGCGATCGCCACGGCGATGACCATGTTCGTGACAGTGGGAGCAATACGAGGGGTAATTACATTGACTTATCATATGCCCGAAACTATCACAGTTAAAACACTGTGGAGGAGGGCGTGTATTCTGGGTTTGGGGGGCTTGTTTCTGGGGTGTTCCCTGTATTTGCCTTGGTTTATATTGTTGTTGTTGTTGCTGTTGGTATTGGTGTTGTGGCTGCTGCTGAATATAATGTACGGGGGTTTCTCTACCCTTTCGGTAGTTTTGGTTTGCTAAATCGGGGTGATGTTCCCGTGTTTTGTTTATGGCTACACTGACAGGTTTGTCAACATTTAAAAACTCCTGAAACTTTTTTTTAGGTGCTCCGGGTAGGTTTTGGTAAATGGTTGTGGCTACTATTAGATTTCTTTGTTTCGAAGTAAAAGTTATGCCACATGCATTTTCTGCGGCCCGGAGGGCTTCTCCTACAAGTTTGTGTGTACGTGTAATAAAATTGTTTAAATCCTCGTGTTCCTCTTTCTTCCATTTAGCTTGGAAGACTGCTTCTAATGTGGCTAAGGGTTGTGCAAGGGTTATTTCTTTAAAAAATTCTAATAGGTTTTGTTTAAAATCGTCCCATGTTATAGCTTCGCTAATTGATGGGACGTAAGTGACTGTGTCATGGGCATTTCCCTCTTTAGGGTCAATAAATCTTTTTGCTTCTCTGATTTTTATATCATCATCGGTAATATTCTCGCGTAAGAAATGTTGCTCTAAAGACTCAACCCAAGGTCTTACGCGCGGTTCAACAAAACGATTATCTATGGTCCCCTTAAAAATTAAAACAGTATGAGGAAGATTTACTAATCTGCCTAAGTTAATGTATGCTGGGGCGGGGGTTTGAGACTGAGACATACTGACTTGTGTGTTTGGGAATATGTTTGAAGGGCGCGGGGTAGGTGGAAAAATGGGTGTAGGTAATTCTTCGATGTCAGAAAGCGCACCGTCTGAATCGCTCATATGTGAAGGTACTTATTAATGTTCTAATTAGGTCTGCTTGACCGATCTTAATTCATGGAATGATCACTTAAGGGGTTTTCCTAACTACACTATCTAAAAAAAATAATGCACAACAATTTGCCTAACTCGGGGAAAATTTGAAAAGATTGCAAACAAAAATAAAAATGTAAACAAAATTTCACTCAAATGTACGTGATGGTATGGTAATACTATGTTTGGTACATTAAATAAAATTATACTATACTAACTAGAATAGTAAAAATAACTGTGAAAATAACTGTGACAATACTGTTTTCAATAAAAAGAGTGTATCACTGGTGTCTGAAGTGTTCACTGTGTTTTTTGTTAATTCTGGCTCAATACTAAATATTAATTGTTAATAATAATGACTTTTCAAATGTTTAGAAATTATTAAAAAAGTTTTGTACTTAACAAGATTCCTACGGCGAAATCCTTTGAGGTGTGTCCTGAAGACGTGTCTGGCTGGCCACTTGTTCCTAGATGAAAAGTAGGCGTGAAGAACTTGGAGTCGTAACGCACCGGTTCAAGGGTGGATGTGACGAACTAGAAGTCGTGACACGCCGGTCAACTGGGTGTTGGTTCTGGTTCCAGAGTCTGGAAGACTGGAAGAATCCTGGAGTCGTGAAGATCCTGGTTAAAGGGTCGCCAGTTGTTAACCCCTCCGTCTATGGCCCTGGGGTGGTTCGGATCGACGGGGGTTCTGGTTAGGAGGCAAGCAACGGATGTGTGACTTGAAGTGGTTTTCTTCTATGTTACTCTCCGAGTTCTTCTATAGTGGCTCGGAGGACTCTGGTAGATTTGCAATCTAAATGCTGAAGGTTCCGGATTCTTCTTATAGCGTATCCGGAAAGTTTTCTAAGTTTTTCTGAAGAGAGCAAGGCTCGAAGGGGACAATAAAAAGTTTCTCCAATTGTAACTTTACTGCTAAAAGATACAGGTAGTGCTCAGCCTCTGAATTAGCTTCTGAATGCCAATGGAATAATTTTAATGGGTTTATATACCCAAAAACTGCTAACATTATTATTATTAAATGCTAAGAAGGCTGTATTATTTTTGCACAATATTTAAAAATAAGTAAATTTTTTAGCTGTGGTAAGGCTTGAACGAGTAAACAAAATATTTGAAGACGAAACCATATTTTTATCTTAAACCGCGACTTTTCAGATCTGATGTTATCATGATCTGCCAAGTTAACTAAAAGTGGAAATCGGACTATGCATCTTTACACTAAAATATGCATATGAGTGAAATTTTAAGGTTTAAGATGTACAATTTTAATGCTTAGGCAAGACATGATCTCATTGTTTATAACGAAAGAGAGTGTATACAAAATGTGAACATTGCAAAGCTTAAACAGGATTCCTTATTAAGCGAAATCTAAAAAAATGATTACGAGATTTTAAAAAACAACAGGTCACCAATTATTTAGCAAAGTAGAAAGCAATCAAAAATTTTATCCAAACTCGCGTTGGGCGATTTTGGTCCTTATGTAAAAATGAATACACACACGTACATACATATGAGTATAGGCATTATATAAAGTTAAATATATAAGAATATACAGAATTATATAAATACATGAACCATATAACACATGAATTTTTAAAATGGATACTTTTTCTTACAATGGATACAGAGACTATATAAATGAATACAAGAATTACATGAAGGATAAGATAATATAGGAATATGGGAATTATTTATGGTTCATTTTTACATATATATATATATATATACATATATATATATATATATATATATATATATATATATATATGAAAATTATTTCACGAAAGTAACACGTGAAAAATATTTATGATGAATAAAACCACGAGGGAAAGGAAACAAAGAGTGGTGCTCAAGCGCTTTCGTCTAATGACATCCTCAGGAACACTAAAGTAAATAAAGAGTTCAAGACTATAATTATATAGGTTACAAAAAAAAGTGTGTATATATAATAATATAGAAATAAAAATTGTGGGAGGTGCATACAAATTTGTAAGGAAAACTACCAATTTTAGCACTTTGCCCGAATTCAACACAAGATCAAATGGATTGTTTACAACCAATTTTATAGATAATGCCTGAATGATATTTCGGTCACAAAAAAAATAAATAAAAAAATAAAAATAAATAAAAATAACTTGAAAAATAAAAATTGTAAGAGGAGCATACAAATTTATAAGGGAAAATTACCAAAGTTTTAGCACTCTGCCCTTCTTGTCTAAATCCGTTCTGAACGAATTCAAAACAACGGGATCGAGTTGAAAAAGACCTTTGCTCATGTTAAAGTTATTTGTAAGTTGGATAATAGCAGACTCAAGAATATTTCTATTAACAATGTTGCTAGAGTGAAACAAAACTGAAGCATTATTCCAATCAATACAATGGGATAACTCTGACAAATGGACAAAAGGGCACTGGACGACTGTCCCGTTCTAACGGAATATTGATGCTGTTTTACACGCGTGTGGAAATCCTTTCCCGTCTGACCAATGTAAAAGGAATCACATTGTTCATAACCAATTTTATAGATAATGCCTGAATTATTGGTAGGGCTATTTTTCACTATGATATTTTTCACTACCTGCACACATCTTTTTGGAACTTATTAAGCTTTGCATCAAAGACTGTAAATTCACTTTCAATAGCGAGTATTATTAACAGGTTTTTGAGATGGCCATGGGCAACCCCCTGTCGCCCCTCCTCTCCAATACTTATCACATTGTTTATAACCAATTTTATAGATAATGCCTGAATTATTGGTAGGGCTATTTTTTACTATGATATTTTTCACTACCTGCACACATCTTTTTGGAACTTATTAAGCTTTGCATCAAAGACTAAATTCACTTTCAATAGCGAGTATTATTAACAGGTTTTTGGGATGGCCATGGGCAACCCCTTGTCGCCCCTCCTCTCCAATACTTATATGGAGTTTTCCGAAATTACTTACATTCCGAGAATCCTGAGGGTTGGCATCCCATGGTTGCGGTACGTCGACGATATTTTGTGTATCTGGCCCATGAATCGTGACCCGGATGACTTCCTCCTTCAGTTAAATGATCAAGTCCCCTCCATTAAGTTTACTTTAGAAGTGGAACAAGACAACTCAATCCCGTTTTTGGATGTGCGTGTACATAGGGAAAGCCCAGGTTTTAAGTTTAGTATCTACCGGAAAAAACAAACAATTTGTCCTACGTACACTTTTACTCTGGACATGACACCCCATTAAGAAGGCCATATTTTCTTCAATGTTTCTCCGCGTTCTTAGGATCGCCAGTCCGGAATACATCGATGCCGAATTGGAAAAAATCAACGGTATTGGGAGTGATCTGTGCTACCCACCTGCCTTTATGAAATCTTGTCTTAACAAGGCAAAACGAACCTTCTATCGTATGAATAATAACAATCGCACTTTGTCAAAGAATATTTTAGTACTTCCATTTTTCCGGGCTTTTTAGGCATTGCTAATGTACTTAAACTTTTGGATATTAATGTATATTTCATATAACAGTATTGTGAAAAATATCATAGTAAAAATAGCTCTACCAATAATTCAGCATTATCTATAAAATTGGTTGTGAACAATGTGATTCCTTTTACATTGGTCAGACGGGAAAGGATTTGCCCACGCGTGTGAAACAGCATCAATATTCCGTTAGAACGGGACAGTCATCCAGTGCCCTTTTTGTCCATTTGTCAGAGTTATCTCATTGTATTGATTGGAATAATGCTTCAGTTTTGTTTCACTCTAGCAACATTGTTAATAGAAATATTCTTGAGTCTGCTATTATCAGTGGTGGGCACGCGCAACAATTTTTGTAGCGCCGCAACCGCAACCGCAACTCTGCTGAAATAGTTGCGCCGCACGCGCAAGCGCAACCCTTTTCAAAAAGTTGCGCCGCAAGCGCAAGCGCAACCAAAAATGTTGCGGCGCAACTGCCCACCTTTGGCTATTATCCAACTTACAAATAACTTTAACATGAGCAAAGGTCTTTTTCAACTCGATCCCGTTGTTTTGAATTCGTTCAGAACGGATTTAGACAAGAAGGGCAGAGTGCTAAAACTTTGGTAATTTTCCCTTATAAATTTGTATGCTCCTCTTACAATTTTTATTTTTCAAGTTATTTTTTTTTATTTTTTTTATTTATTTTTTTTGTGACCTATATATCATTCAGGCATTATCTATAAAATTGGTTGTAAACACTCCATTTGACCTTGTGTTGAATTCGGGCAAAGTGCTAAAATTGGTAGTTTTCCTTACAAATTTGTATGTAGGGCGATTAATGACGAAGATAGAGGTAAAATTCAGGAAGACCTAAATAAAATCGTTGATTGGTCAGTCACATGGCAAATGAGATTTAACGTTGATAAGTGCAAAATTTTGCATATAGGTTCGCGTAACGGTAATTTTGCGTATAGTATGTCAGGGAAAGATTTAACAAGCGTAGAGCAGGAAAAAGATTTAGGAGTTATAGTCACTGGTGATTTAAAAGTAGCGAAACAAAGTACAGCAGCGGTCAATAAGGCGAACAAAGTGTTAGGTTTTGTAGCTCAAAATTTTGAGTACAAATCGCGCGATATTATAGTTCCTCTTTATAAATCATTAGTTAGACCCCATTTGGAGTACCGGTCCAATTTTGGAATCCGTATATGCGCAAAGATATAGACAAAATCGAAAGAGTTCAAAGACGAGCAACTAAGATGATTCCGTCGCTTAGGTCAAAGTCGTACGAGGATAGGCTTAAGGAGTTAAAATTGACAACACTCGAGACTAGAAGGTTAAGGGGTGATCTAATCCAGGTTTTCAAAATTCTGAATGGGTTCGATAACGTAGATAGAGATAGCTTTTTCGAAATATCTCAATATAATAGGACTAGAAATAACGGGTGTAAGTTGACAAGTAGAAGGTTCGAGACAGCAGTTGCGAAAAACTTTTTTACGCATAGAATAGTAAATAGCTGGAATAGTTTGCCGGTAGAGGTAATTAGTAGCACGTCTATAAACATGTTTAAAAATCGATTAGACGCATATGTTGATAGAAAGGGTATAGTTTAAGGTAGTAAAATTAAGGCTTTGTGGGGATAGATCCCACAGCTCAACACAAGTGTTGTGGGATATAGGGAGGCAGCGTCTTGGGTTAGGGGATCCTCTCAGTCCTTACACACCCTATTTAAAGAGATTCCTCTGCCGAGCGGTGTCCCCCATAGTACTGTGAGGTATTGAAAAACTCATGATCTTCACTTGCCCCACAAACACCTTTAAATGGAGACCCAAAATGGGTGCACACACATTTCTACATTACTGTACAGTCTTTACAGCCACACCTACACTTTTCCTCCTAAGTGTATATATTGTAATGTATATGGTTGTAAATTTTGACTTGGTCCGCAATCGATATGGACCGTGACTTGATGGATACCGTAATGAAATTGACTGGATTTTTTGGATCTGATATATTTGCATGTCCGTTATAAATAGATATAGAGTGTAACATATTTGTGGATAGTAGTCTATTATGACTTGATCCTCTGGATCCAGAGTCTATCTTTAGTTTTAAATCGATAATTAATTAGTTTTAAATAGATAAATATTTAGTTTCGTAAAAATTGGTTGTTGCCAATTTACCGGCAGTTTTTACATAAATTTATTATGTTCTTGTGGTTTGGAACCCACGTGAAAATGTAGGTCCCCTCCGCCACCACGGAGGACATACACAATACACGATTACGAACACAGTTAGGTAGACCAGCCATGAGTGGATCCTAGGGTCTTTGTTGGTCTGAAACATTATAACATTATAACATTTATTATATATATATATATATAATATATATATAATATATATATATATATATATATATATATATACTGTATATATATTTTTTTTGTAACCTATATATAGTCTTGAACTCTTTATTTACTTCAGTGTTCCTGAGGATGTTATTAGACGAAAGCGCTTGAGCACCACTCTGTGTTTCCTTTCCTTCATGGTTTTATTCATCATATTTATATATATATATATATATATATATACAGTATATATACTGTGTGCGTGTGTATATATATATATACACACACACACACACACAGTATATATACTGTATATATATATATGCAGTATATATTAGGTGGCCCTTATTCAGGGGTAAAAATCGAAAATAGTACTTTCTTTTGGAGCACCCAGTACGTTTATGAGAACTGACTAAAAACTAAAGTACACGAAATCTGAAAGGAATCAAAACATAGTAAGGGGTCGCTTTCAGCACTTAAAATTTCTCCCTCTGTGATGAGTATTGGACAGTATGCATATTACATACAGCGAGCTACCAAAACAAACAAAAAGCTTCATACGTGATGCAAATCTCTCTGAAACGTTGAATGAAAAGGGAGAAAAACCGAAAATCAAAATATATAAATTTACTATAGAATCATAGGAAAATAAATAGCTCGAAGCTACTAGTATGATATCATATTACAGAATCAAAGAACACTCGCTCCTACAGCTTTCATGATGGTGCTTTTCTTTTGCATCAGGAAATTTCTTCCTGTTTCCTTGACCACGATAAGAAGGTACTGTTTTTGGTCTTCGTCTGTGGTGTGAAGCAGATTGAATTCTTCCATGAGGGCCACACCGCCTTCCGTGATGTCACTGACGACATGGAGCTGTTTGTATATTTCTTTCCCCTTCAAGAACTCTTCGTCTTGTTTCCATTTGCCTGGATCCTTGGAGAAGGAGTCCGATCGAAAAATTGAAGTCTGTTGTTCGTGACGAAGTTCTCCAGTGCTTTGGCTTTTGTCTCTAAATCCTTCTCCTCGATTGTTGCTCTGTTCTGCCTATCCTTATTCCTGTAGTTGTCGAGAGCTTGGACCATACGGCGCTTGGTCTCCATAGACACGTCGTCGCAAAAGGTGAGAGTGACGAGCTCCTAAGATAAATACCAAAGGTGGTGAATGAACTTGGCGTTCGCCACGTGTAGATCTGAGATGCTGTAGGCTTGAAGAACCTGGAGGATCTGTTGGTCGTTCCTTGGAGCGGACACTGGGAGGAGGCTCGGTACCATGTATTGATGTAAGTGGTGGACACGAATATGCAGATTCTCTTCATCGCGCTCTTCACTCTGACCGTGAGATTAAACTGGTTTTGGAACATGAAGACGTTAAGAATGTAGATGGTTTTCGCCATACACCTGGCGGGATGCATCCCTCTTGGAGTCATAAATTGAACTCCTCGAAGTGGCGTTCTTCTTAAATAAATCGTCACCAACTCCAAGCGTTTTCTATAGTCATCCCTGGGTTGTTGAGTCCGGAGCATTTCTTCAATGAACGCAAGAACTTCGTAAAGGATTTCCGAGACAGCAGAAGCTGAAGTATCGTCATCCATCGCAGTTTGGAACTTTTCTTTGTCCAGGAATCCTCACTTATCCTGAAATCGCTTGAAGAGCAAGATGTCTGGCCCAGCTGATGTCCCCATGCAAGTTGAGAAGACTGCCTCGAACATCACCACGAAGATTGATAGCTGCAGCCGAAGTGGGGCAAGCTTTTCTCCAACTTCTTTTCAAAAAGGGTACAGGCTTCACTCTTTTCCCCAGTATTCGGATTGTCTTTTCCACTGCAGTAGCCATTGCCACACCAGGTTCACGTCCCAGCTTGGGAACTCCCAGAAGTTGCTCCTCTCCAGCTCCAGAAACAAAAATCGGGAGTCGATTCACAGTCTCATTCCCAGTCATTTTTGGATGCAGGTTTCCATTCCAGTGGACGGTCAAGGGATGGGTTGGATCAAATGACTCCTTGATTGTCCGTACATTTTCCTCTCAGAGTTTCACTTGCTGCCTCTGAATCGAAGAAACGGCTCAACTCAAGCCTGAGATAGCATGACCCAAACTATCCGCAGCTGAAGTTAAGAGTGGCTTTTCCGTCACTTATTCTGGTGCGGTCCATTGTTTCTACTAATCCAGGACTGAGAAAGGT
>JAJOZX010002862.1:597500-608893 GCA_023014485.1 Bathynomus jamesi
TTCATACTGTTTAGCGCCTAACTGGATAACGTCTAAAATTTTGGACGGGCAAATAAGAAGCGGTGTAAAAAACTTTCTATATAACAAACCATAATGAAAGTAATACATGTATACTCTAGAGCCTCTATTACAATGAATAAATGAACTTAGGTGTGATAAAGTAAAATAAAGACCATAGTATTTTCGATAAACTTACCTTGACTTGCCGTAAAATTTATTTGGGCTCGTCATCTTGAAATAAACTGCTATTTTCTATGGTTCAAATACAAGTTATAAAAAACGGACTAATTTTATTAAAGAATAACTATTTTATTTCATTCTGAAATAGAAATATGAGAAATTTAAGCATCGGATTTTTTTTAATGATTTTTTTTCTAGCGTCTAATTTTTTGGACGCTGTCCATTAATGGGTTAACCCATTAATGGACAGCGTCCAAAAAATTCACTAAATAATAATTCACTAAATAAATTCTGAAAACAAATTAAAACATTTTAGAAACTAATATTTATTATATAGCGATATATGTAAATAATAGTAATTAAAATTGCTGTAACTTTTTTATTTTTCATTTCTCAAAAAAAAAGAATAGCGTTTTTGAACTCAGCACGCAAAACCACATAATAATAATGTAACTTTCTAGTTATAAAGAACGGTTCGGATTTTGGAAAAGATCCATTTTTTTAACATTAAAATTAACCAACTGGTTAGGTTAATTGAATGCCCGGTTAGGTCAACTGTACGCCCTTGATGATTGGTTAGGTTAAGTCGTGATATTTTCGTTAGTTTTAACGAAAATATCACGACTAATCCTAGCCATTCGTCAAGGGCGGACAGTTGACCTAACCGGGTATTCAATTAACCTAACTGGGCATTCAATAATTTTCACGTAGGTTTCGATTAATTTCGTTAGTGTTAAGGAAAATAGCACGCCTTACCTAACCAATCGTCAAGGACGTACAGTTGACCTAAGCGGGCATTCTTGTTTTTTGCTTTACAGTACCAAATATAATTCTTAGTTTTTGCTCCACAGTACCAAATATAATTCTTGTTTTTTTCTTTACAGTACCAAATATAATAATAAACCATTAAATATGACTTTTTCTCACCTATAAAAATGGGGGCTCTAGTCTTCAGGTGGTGACATTGGGGCTTTGGTCTTCAGGTGATCCAAAATTTCGAAATCTTGGTAGTGACATCTAAATTTGAATGTGTCAGGTTGTAACATAAATTCTGCTCGATTAGAAAACAGACGATAGATAATAGAATAATCTCAAGATAATGTGAAATAGTTTTAGAAATGTTGCAAAATACACGCGGCAACAGGTTCGCACATGTTTTATCACGATACAGAATGATACAGAATGACTTAGGCTAGTGTAGGATTAGGCTAATGAATATTTTCTCTGGTGTTTTACATACAGTTACAATGCCACTCCTACGATATTACAGTAATTGAAAAAACATAGAGCCCACGAAAGATCATATTCAACATATGATGCTGTATGAGTTCCATAAAGGATCTAACGCTAGTGAATCCGCAAGAAACATTCAAAGAATTTATGGAAATGATGTGAGCGAATGGATGTGTAGGAGATGGTTTGAGAAGTTCAGAAATGGAGACTTCAGTCTGAAAGATTATCAACGAACAAGACGACCAAATGAGTTAGATGAAGAGTTGCTGAAAGCACCAGTGGAGGAAAACCCAATGGCAACTGTAAGAGAACTTGGCCTGCAACTTGACGTTAGCCATATGACCATTCATCGTCATTTGAAGCTGTTAGAAAAAGTAGTGAAGGTTGGAAAATGGGTTCCGCATGATTTGTCACAAGCGAATCTTCAACATCGAATCGATATTTGCACATCACTGCATTCTCGGCAACTGCAGGCACCGTTTTTGAATCGGATCGTCACTGGAGATGAAAAATGGGTCCTCTATAATAATACTAAGCGTTTACATCAGTGGCTTAGGCGTGAAACAAAGCCTGAACCTCAGCCAAGGAATGGACCCCATCCAAAGAAAATTTTGCTATGCGTTTGGTGGGATATGCAAGGAATTATTCATTTTGAGCTTCTGCCAGATAACCAAACAATCACATCTGAAGTCTACTGCCAACAACTCCAGCGATTGAAGATGGCATTACAAGAAAAACTCCTGCATTAATTAATCGCAGAGGTGTTCTATTCCACCAGGATAACGCGCGCACTCACACTGCTCGAATCACCACTGCCCAATTGGAGGCATTTGTTGGGAAAAAGTACCTCATCCACCTTATTCTCTGGACATCGCACCTTCAGACTACCATTTATTCATAAGTCTGCAACACCACCTAGATCAGTGGTTCTTAACCTGGGGGGCGCGCCCCCCTAGAAACAGGAATTTCTCTAATTGTATTTGTTATTCTCTTAACGAGAGCATGGGCTAATATTGAGAAGTTATTGAGAATGTTATTTTGATTGAAGGGGGGCGTGGAGGGAAGGACCAATTCCTAGAGGGGCATGGTAGTAAAAAGGTTAAGAACCACTGACCTAGATGGACAAAAGTTGCAATCCAGGGAAGCTATTGAAAACGAAGTGATCGCTTTTTAACTCGAAACCAAGGGATTTCTTCGAACGTGGCATAAAAAAATTTTCTACAGGTGGGAGGAGGTTATAGAAAAAGAAGGGAATTATATTGATCATTAATTTGTTATTAGGTCATTTGATTTTTGTTGTGAATGAACTAAAAATTCGAGCAAATTTGTCCTTATAAGTCATTTAATTTTTGTTCTGAATGAACTAAAAAATCGAGCAGAATATATGTTACAACCTTATATTTTGCAAAATATTGGTCCAGATCAGTTTTTTACTAATCCTCACAAATGCCTGGAGTGCCCCAACATAAAATCGAAAGTTCGAAAACAAGGGTCACTCGTGTGTGTATATATATATATATATATATATATATATATATATATACACATATATATATATATATATATGCAATAAAATCACAGAACAACATGTCATCTTTTTAATAAGCAAACAACCACAGGGAAAAGGAAGGAAAAGGAAACACGAAATCCTAGCGCTTTTGTGATATATTCACATCTTCAGGGATAAGAAAGAAATAGATAGAATTTACCAAGTAAATGAGTTAACCCTTTAAGGCCGGATTTTTTTGTAGGTTATATAGGTTTTGTAGGTTATGAATGTGTATATTTGAAATGCTATCAATTTGTACCGCTCGTCCTGAAAGGGTTAAATACACAAGCGAAATATTCCCCAATAGGCAACTCAATTTAAAAAACAATAAAACAATCTAAAGATTTTTTCCTAATAGATAACGTAATCTAAAGGCTACTAAATTATTGAATACATAAAAACTATATAAAGGAAATTAGACAATTAACATGTACACAAAAAAAATTATTATAACAGTTATTAGAAATAGTATTTAATTAAAGCAGGCATTTAAGTGGCAAGAATCTAAGGAAACAAAAGACATGGTGCAATCGTCGTCACATGCTCCTTCCACAATATTCCGAATATCTAAAAATAATCTAAAAAAAATTTCCAATAGATAACCTGTTCAAAAGTCTACTAAACTATCAAGTACATAAAGACTATATAAAAGAAATAATACAATTAAAATGTACACATAAAAATGTTAACAATTATTAAAATAATATTTATTTAATTAAAGCAAACAATTAAGTGGCAAGAATGGGGTCAAAATAATACACCACTTTTCTAATAATGTACGAGTCTAATTTATAAAGCCCAGGGCTAATATTAAGAACAAAATCAGCATTATTCTTGATCACATTCGATTCAAGAATATTTCTACTAACAACAGATTTACTAAAACTTAATTTGGAGGCATTTTTCCAATCAATGGGATGATTAGTATCTCTTACGTGAATGAAAATGGCGTTAGATTCCTTGCCGGTTCTTATATCGTATTTATGCTGCTTAATAGTAACTCAAGCGTCTTGCCAGTTTGACCAATGTAAAATGTATTACATATTGTGCATGGAATTTTATATATACAACCCTGTTCACTTAAAGGGGAGTTTTTAATCAATGAATTCTTAATTACATCTAAATTTCTGAACGCGATATTTACGTTAAAAGTCCTCAGGAGTTTCGGCAGATGAAGGAAATTTTCTTTAAATGGTAACGCTGAGATGTTTTTTGTGGTATAAGGAGTCTTGTCTTTTACCTCGTAGGAGGTTTTCTTTGCCATTTTAAAAGATTTATCTATGCAGTTCTTTGGATATTTTAAATCAAACGCAATTTTATATATTTTACTAATTTCATCATCAATGAACTCTGGGCTACAAATTCGTAAGCATCTTAGAAACAAAGTAGAAAAAACGGTTCGTTTTACGTTAATGTGGTGAGCCGAATAATAATGTATATAGGAACAATTAATAGTGGGTTTTCTGTAAATATTGTACTTAAACTTTTTTCGAGACCTATATATTAAAACATCTACAAATGGGATCAATGAGTCTTTTTCTATTTCAACTGTAAAATTGATAGAGGGAGTTAAATTATTAAGTTTGGGTAAGAATTCATTGAGATTTAAAGTTTCTGGCCAAAGACAAAGAACATCATCTACATATTTAAACCACGGAACGTAATTTGGCAGAATCTTCCTTAATAGTTTACTTTAAAAAAAACTCCATATATATAAGTTACTTAAAATGGGAGAGAGGGGGTTTCCCAGAGCCAACCCAAATTTCTGCCTAAAATATTCATTATTAAACACAAATTTCGAGTTTTCGAGTCTACTATGCACAGCTTAATTAATTCTATAATGGTAGTCACAGGTAATGGCAAATCATGCTTAACCAATTCTTCCGAAAGAAAAACTAATAGATCCTCCACCGGGACTCTTGTAAATAAAGAAGTAACATCAAAGCTTACCAATCTAAAATTATAATTGACACTGATACTATTTAATTTTTTTACAAGGAGTGATTGTGAAATTGTGCCCAGAAGAGGATTATTGTTTTTTAAATTGAGTTGTCTATTGGGGAATTTTTTGCTTGTGTATTTAACTCATTTACTTGGTAAATTCTGTCTATTTCTTTTTTGTCCCTGAAGATGTGAATATATCACGAAAGCGCTCGGATTTCGTGTTTCCTTTTCCTTTTTCCTGTGGTTGTTTGCTTATATATATATATATATATATAACAAGATAACAAGATAACAAGATAACACCCTGCAAATAATAAAGTGATTCAATTCTAGTACTTGAACACTTAGTTTATCTGCCATTAGACCTGTCAATTTATTTATATTTGAAACCCATCATCGCTGAAGGCTTCAGTGATTCAATTTTATTCGAAACATTTGCATAAAACGCTTCATTCAGTTTACTCCCTTTTTCGCCTTATAACCTGTTCAGTACTTCATATATATATATATATATATATATATATATATATATATATATATATATATAATTTCTTTTTAAACATCTGACACTTTAAAAGGTTTGTATTTTTTTAATATTAATGGAAGTAAAATCATAAAATTTTTACTCTTCCTTCTCTACACATGGGAAATTAGTTTCCTAGTGCAAAACATGCTCTATGTTATGTCCTTTCAGTTCATCAACTCTTTGCACACGAACAACAAAAGTTTGCAGTACTCTAACCAGTATCTATTGAAATCTGAGAAATTTCTTGTTCAGTTGATGCTTTCATTTCTTTTATTGTGTGTCGATTCAATTTAAATACTCGGTCTTTTAAATGTCCCCACAGATGATGTTGGTGGCTATGATATTCCTTTATTATAAACCTCAGGAAATCTGTTGGACAGAACTCTTCTGTCGAAAGTATTGTGTAAGTATCGTGAGCTAAGAGAACATCACACATAGCAGGTTTTACACTTGGGAACTAATTTTCCATGTGTAGAGAAATATCGTATATGTATCGTCTAAATATATATATATATATATACATATATACACAAACTCAGAATGGTCCCCCTGAGAAACTTATATGTTAAACACAGACCGTGCATGGAACAAGGAACTCTTCTGGGAAATTACATCCACTATAGTTCGAATAAGTAATGATAAATGACAAATACTATTGTTTTTCTTTTTCATGATGGAAAGCCCAACGTGGGCACCGGGTTACTCGCAAAGAGGCCCAAAATATAGCTTCCCTCACCAGCTATCTGCAAAGCAGATAGGATCCAGCTCTGGGACAGGATCTAGGGTTTACAGCTTATACCTAGCCTACTACATTCAGAACCTCAATATACGCAAGAAACTCGTTGCATTCACGTCGGATTGAATACATCAAAGAAAAAGGGGTAACTTGTATTTTTAGCCAAAAAACAAAACTTAAACCTGAACCGGGACATTGAGCGTCCACTTTTCAGGGCACATAACACGTCCGTTTAATATACACAAACTCAGAATGGTCCCCTGAGAAACTTATATGTTAAACACAGACCGTGCATGGAACAAGGAACTCCTGTGTGTTCCTCTTATACAGTAATTTTATCAGCCAATTTTGTACCAGTTTGTAAGACTTTTCTCATTATATCATACATTTTACTTATATGAACCCCTTATTCATACACAATATGATTATAATATCTTGTCGGGGTTACTGCCCACTCAGTGTCATTCCCACTCCCATCTGCAGTCCGCAAATGAAAATGTTCAAAGTGAAAACTCCACATTTTACGAAAGCGTTTCTTGATTTTAGAAACAGTATCATTCTATTCCCATTGAATGTAAAGGCGCCAAATGAGAATGGCTAATAACTCCTAATTTAATTTAACCTAACTTAACCTAACATTAGCCTAAGCTAACCTGACGAAACCTAACCTAACCTATAGTATCTAACCTAACCTGGACCAAAGTGGGAAAGCCGTGGATGAGAATGAGAATGGCATGAATTGGGAATAGACCGATTTAAAAATACCTCATTCAAAATTCCCACTCTCAGCTTTCCCACACTTGGACGCGGAATGAAATGGGAACAGTATTGAGTGGGGTGATACCCTTGTTGTTTAGATCGACTCAGATAGCGAACATCTGTTGAGTCTATGTTAGTATTTGAGACATCCCTAAGACCAACGTCTACTCAACGAATACTTGCCATCTGGAATTCTGTATATTTTTATCATTACTCCATGAAACCCATTTCTCGAGATTGATATGCAATTTGTTAATTCTAATGACGACTTTTGTACAGGCCGAAAGTTTGTGGTCTAATAAATCCCCTGCCATTGTGGCTTTAATAACTTAATTCAACGTCTGGTAATTGAAAATATCCAGTTATTCTCTTATTATATTTATACTTTTCTAATCCATGTAGCATTTACAATTTTATATTTTCAGTCTTCTTTACTTTCCTTTGTCGCTCCCTTTCTTAATCCCTCCCCCTTCCCCACCTTCAGTCCCATTCTCCTTGTATACAGTATACTGAGCTTCTTCCTCCGTTCCTCCTCAGTCGCGCCTGATGAAGAGCTTAGAACGGACCGAAAGCTCGTAATACAGGGTGTACACAAATTACACTGGTATGCATCAATTTTGCTGTCAAGGGTTTTGTAAGTGATTATTATAGAGTTTTTCCTGCTGATTTCGAATCTGCAATCCGTTTTTCTCAATCAGCTCAGGTTATCCGGCTATGGCCTCATAAGTAAAATAGAATTTTTCGTGATTTTGTCAAAGCGGAATTGGAACAGTAACATCTATCATCACTTGTTTCACTTGTATAATATCTTTTTTTACTTTTCAGGCATATAGATAAAATATTTCATAATGAATAGAGCGTGTAAAAATGATTCCAATAGATTCTGCTACATATGTGGGACGGTTACCATGCCAAATAACCAGTCCCAAATCACTAAATTTGTGAAGACAATGTATTAGGGCGGGTCGTACTCAGGTGACAACATGAATCTGAAGGAAATCCTACCATCAGGGGTGTCTAAATTATGTGGTTTTACATGGGGAATTCAAATATGAGCTTATGTTTTGGATAGGTTAACTCTAACCTACATCATTTTGTATTTCTAAATTGCCAAGTTTACCCTTTTGAACCCCTTTATAATATATTAAAAGATATAAGGTAAATCATTTATATTGACAAAACCAAATCAACTTTACATATATTTATTAATAGGTGAACTGCATGTATATCACTGGATATAATTACAAAGATCATTCTCCTGACATCTTGAACTTTGCCAGGTTGCACAAATCCTGCTTTGACTCAGACTTGGACATCAGCTTCCTGCTGGTCTCCTGAGCCCTGATCCCTCCATCCCTCTTTTCCTGTGAGAAGTACTTAGCAGAAGCCTCAGTCACCATTTTAACAACCCTCTCAATGCTTTGTGTGTGGCAAGGCCAGTTGCGCACCTCCATGGGGGTGTTGATGAAGTTTTTCACCTCTGAGGTGCTTAGAGAGCAGGTGAGAGGTGGCTCTGACACACCTTCTGACCAGCTGATCAAGTCACCGATGCTGGAAGCATCACAATTGATGTCAGGTGTCCTTCTGCTCCTAACAGAGGAGTCCCCCAGCTGAGTGTCCGGGTCCCCCTCTCCCCTGATGGCCAGGATTCTCTCCACCCCTTCAATCCTCTCCTTCTGATCTTCAGAGCAGAGTAGTGTTTGGAGGATGACTTCACTGTGGGCATACCAAGCAGATCTTCTTACAGTTGGCATCACAATATCCAGCACCTCCTTTCTCTGGGACTTGAGGCAGTCCAGCTGAAAGAGGATGTGCCTAGGCCCTTCGATCCAGGAGTGCTTGACCTTCACGTTGAACCAACATGGGTAATACACTCCAATGATGAATTCCACAATGAATTGCAGAGTCTTCAGGTTCTTTCCTTTAAGTCCGTGCTTTGACACCCAGAGCCTGAGAAGTCTGTTCGCTGTGGTGAGCCAGCGGCTGTGGTTTACTGGTCCTATCTCTAACAGAGCCAGCCCTGCAGGAAGTACTCCATCCCTGACTGCACAGACAATTTTATAGCCATAGTATTGATCAGTTGAGAGATCTTGAATGACCTTGTCAGGAAGCTTGATCAGTGGAGGGCCAACAGAGATTCGGGTGAAGTTTGGATTGATATCAAAGTCTGTAGCAGAATCAAGGAGCTTTCCTATTGGCCCGGATAATTTTTTGCCTGACAGAGTAGGGCCATCAAGGTCAACAATGAGATGGCGCAGGGGAAGTTCAACAGTGTGCTGGTTGCACACCAACCAGACCAGCTTTCTCCCCAGGTGCAGCTCCAGCTTCCGCATTACTCCAGCTTTCACACCAGTGTTGACATTTGTTGAGTCTCCTCCAATGGCCAACAAGGTCTTATCATAACCCCTCTCTTTCAGCCAGGCAAACAGGACCTTAGCAATCTTCTCCGCATGTGACTCCTCTTTAGTTGCTTTCTCTGGGGTAAAGTGGAACAGATAGTAGCTGCCAGGCTCACTAACAACACTATAGTGTTCTTCCTTGATCTTTGCGGGAAAAGATTGGTCACTGCCCTCAGCTTCCATCATCACATTGGTCAGGTCAATCGCCCATCAAAGAGGATGCAAGAGATCCCCCCTCCTCCCTGCACTTCTTCTCGAACTGTTCCCCCAGCTCTCTCATCAACTTCTCCTGTGCTCTCTTGACCTTGCTCTTATCAATCACTTTACTTGTATTGTCTTCTGTGATGATTCCTGCGTCAATCAGAGCTGCTGTTGCTATCGCTGCAGTTGGCCTCAGCCCTATGCCATACCTTAAACTAACAAGGGCAATGTTTTGAATCTCATCATAGTTTTTCTGTACCTTTGCCGAAGCTGCTGGCTCAGGGTCAGTTTGAGGGAAGAGCTCAACTTCAGGAACAAACTCATCTTCATCACCACTTCTCTCCAATTCCAGATCCTCATCACCATCTGCCAAAAATCTCTTAACATCCTTCCTGGCTGCCTTCTCTGCTACTGCAGCACTTTCCTCCTTGCTCCTTCTCCTTTTCTCTGCCTTCCTTTCCATCCACTGCCTTTTCAATGTCCTCACCTGTCTCTTGTGCTCTGGTAGATCAGGACCCCCTATTTGGTGGGGTCCCTTACTTCCAACCTTCTCTTTCTGTCCCTTGATGTAGGCAAGATCTTTCACAGGAATCTTTTTCTCTCTGCTGCAGGAACAGTTAATGTGGGCTTGGATAACACAGCCCTCACAGCCTCCCCCCTCACAACTGGTAATCTGACACTTGCAAGTCAAAATATCAAAGAACTTGTCTAACTTGACAATGAACCTCTCTTTGGCATCAAGTTTGCCCTTCCCAAGAGAAAACTTCACTGCCTGATTCCAGACCTCCTTGAGCTTGGACATGATGGTCACCTTTTCATTGATAACAGGTGGCTTGAAAGGAGCATTAGCTTTGCTCCACTGACAAATCAGACCAGGGTAGATGTCACTCACCAGCTTGTCCACTGGGTAGTTCCTCCTGTCATCTTCACTTTGCTTCCTCAAGTAGATGCCATACCTCAGGATATCCTCACAGTTGGCAGTTCAGACACCAACAGCTCCCGGCCAGTGCCAACAAGATTACTCAGATGAGAACTTGATTTCGTCCTTGTTCTGACTTGAGCCATTTTCTTAATGAGTTCACACTGAAATAAAAACAATAATACAACAGTTAAGTATCCACTACAGACAGGTATTAACTCTTTTCAGAGCAAAATTCCTGGTTAAAAAAAGAGCTGAAATGGGCAAGAACAAATTTATCTGCAAATGCTAAACACATTATGCTTTTTTGGTTTCAAAATGTTATAAAATGCTAATTTATCTGTTGTCTGTAATGCAAATAATTTGTTCATGTACTCTAAAAAAACTAAAGAAACATCCTAAAAATATTCTTTAGAACATTGAAATAGGCCTCATACTGCTCAGTTGTACTAAAAATGAACCACCTAATTTTAGCTCAAATCAAAGTTGTTAATTAAATTTTGCTCAATGTATCACTATAATATGCGTAGAAATAGCTTTTTCTAAAATATAACAGAATAATACTCACATGTGAACAGTAACAAAAAAAAATATCAGTAGATAATCACTAAATCTATCCCCTCACTGCAAGCCGAGGTGGTAAAATAGCTTCATAAATCATGAGTCACTTCAAATATTTCACAAAACGTTTTAGAATGTTCTGAAACGTTACATTCTAGCCTCTGAGAAAGGTGGTCAGAAAATGGCCTTATGCGCGCCAGAAAACCGTCAAAATATTTCATATACCAAACTGTATGATAATTACAATTAAGTGGAATGGCACACCTTTTTATTTGAGTATTTAAATATTATTATTATTATATGAATTACATTATATGTGTTTATATGAATTAGTTAGAACAATGCTCTATGAGAGATAACGTGAGCAGCCATGATAGAAAACGTGA